>VWZL01004800.1:504483-533189 GCA_013396915.1 Stercorarius parasiticus | reverse complement strand
CTCTTCTTGGTGCCCCCCAGGATGCCATTGGCCTTCTTGGCCACGAGGGCACATTGCTGGCTCATGGTCATCCTGTTGTCCACCAGGACTCCCAGGTCTCTCTCTGCAGAGCTGCTATGATGGGGGGCTGCATTGCCAGCTCACCCAGGGCAGTGCTGGGAGAGGTTCCCGAGATTTGGGCAACAGAAGAAGCTGCGTTTTGGTCTCAGTATCTTTTGGAGGGGGTTCATGTTGGGGGCACAGGACAAGCACCCAAAAGGGCAGATAACTCCGGGATGGTTGTTGCTGTCGCAGGAAAGCAAACGTGCATCCGCTTAAATCTCTGCTGGGAGGGGCTGAAGGCCAATGTGGATGGGGATGCTCTGCTAGGGACCAAAAGTAATTCCTTTTGAATGAATCTACTTGCAAAATGGGTTAAACGAGATCAAAATGACGTCCTTAGTGGGCCTTTTTCCCCAGAACAAGGGAGTCTATAGTGCTGGCAGGTTTGTTTTAAACTGTCATGAAAGCCCTTCTGAGGGGGGAGCTTCTGGTTTTAGCTTTGCAGGACACGAAATGAGTTACAAACTCTGCGAGTTCAAACCACGCTACCCAAAGCGCTCGAGCACACCCGGCTCCTTCACTCTGGGCTAGCTCAAAGTCAATTTTTGCCAGAATTTGCCTTTTGTTTGTGTAAAAGGCTGCAATTAGCTGGCAATAAGGTGTTTTTCTTCAAAAAACAAAGCTTTTGCCCCTCAAATGTCTGCCCAGCTGCACTAATGGCTCAGACACTACACAGCATCTCTTCAAGACAGCCTTATTTTGTGTATCTAGGGCCAAATTCTGCAAGCTGTAAGAATTGCCTTGAAAGTGCTTAATTAATTTTTTTCCCCTTTACAGTTCCAGCTCCTGAAAGCACGTGGTTGCATGAGATGACATTGCTTCTGCAGAAAAAAACACTGGTTTTGGGTAAGCACCAACATAACAAAAACCACCAACAATCCTCCTCCTATTTTCTTTAGGGGGAAAAAAAAAACAACCCCTCATGACTCCGGCAAACAGTCACCCTGGTTTGAATGCCCGGCTAGCATCAGCGAGGGCTTGATGTGAGTAGTGAGGGAAGTGAAATAGCTTTGCATTTGTGTAAGACTACAAAATCGGGTTGCCAAACAGGATATAGGCTGGGAAACCAGCTGGGCGAGGAGGCTGCGGCGAGCCAGCCGTCTTGCTCGGGTGCGTCGCTTGCTGGTGCTTATAATCCTATTTACAAGAAATGGTAGTTAATCTTTTTGGTGTTTCATGGCTTATTTAGAGACTCTGCTCAGAGCGCTTTGCTGTTATGGGAGTTTTGAGGTGCTTTGAGCTTTAGTTTTGGTAAAATAAATCAAATCGGTAAAAAAGAAAAAAAAGAAAAAATCAATTGGTTGAATTGGTGAAAAAATCCCCTGGCTTTGCACCCCGGGAGCCTGGCTGGAGCCTGGCGAGGGATTTCACTGGGCGGCAATGGGACCCTCAGTCCTGTCCCTGAAGCCAAGACCTGCAGAAAAATCTGGGAGCTGTGGGAGACCCCCATGGGACAGGGCTCCCGGCTGCGACGTGGGGAGCTCCAACTCGTGATTTTTCTCTAAAGAGATGAGAAGAAACTTCTCCCCATGAGTCACAGCTCGACAGGTCCATCTCAGCAGAGATCACAGGGAAATTGGTCCTTTTTGATGATGAAGAAACCCTTGGGTGCCCTGACCCCACTACCCATTCCCCGGCGAGCCGGGGCAGCCCTGGTTTGCAGCTCCTGCAGGCAGCCTTTCCTCCCCGGCCCCGGGCTGTGGGTGACCCAGGGAAAGGCTTGGGTGAAATTTATCCCAGCCGTTCACCTATCTAGTTCCTACACGTGCCGAGCCACCCTGTGCTGCTTTTCCTGCACTGGCAATCTGCAAATTGTACCTGCTTGGCTGGAGATTGGTCCCATCTGCTTTGGCTTCCCAAGGTTGTGCATGTGCTGCATGGCCCTTTTTTTTCCCCCAACTTCTTTTGCTACGGCCTGAAGTGACTGCCAGGGGATTAGAAAATAAATTCAAACCAAAACCCTTGCAGGGGGAAACTGCTTGGGGATTATGCCCGGGTTTTATTCTGCCTGTGGGCTGGAGGAGCAGGGATGCTCGGAGGCTGCGTGGGGATGCTCAGGGCAGCCCATGCCCTGTCCCCTCCTCTCTGAGCCCTTTCTGCTGCCTATTGAGAGCGACCTTACCCTAAAAAATCCCCACACACATCCCTGAAGGTGAAAATAACCTCCAAAATAATTTTTAGGAGCTTCCTGCAAAGAGACCCTACTGCACCGTCTGTGCTGTGAGGGAGCTTGGGCTTTTATTGGCAGCTCACACCAGACCCGCGGGGCTGGAGGGGAATCACTGGCTTTGCAATGGGGTTCTTCTGAGACCTTGAGTAAGTTCCTCGCTCCTGAAAGCTGGTGGGTGTTGCAAGGTGTTATCTCCCTGTTGCCGCGAGGAGACCTCACTTCCCACAGCGGCCGCCTGGGAGAGGTGTGAGCGTGGGAGGGCGTCCTCCCAAACCAGCTCAGCAAGGAGCTGCCAAAACCAGCCCGGGTGGCCCGTGGAGGAAGGGGCAAAACTTCGCCACGTTGGCATTGACCTCCTCCAGCATGAGTGCTTTAGCCCTGGCTACGAAGGTGGAGAGGCCAGATTCCCCCTTGTGTGGGCGTGAAGGCTGAAGGACAGCAGGAACCTGCTTGAAATCCCTCCTCGCTTGGTTCAGAGCAGGGTTTGAAGCTCCACCGTGCCCAGGGAGAGCCCCTGCCATGGGCTTCCCCTGCCTGGACTGGGCTGGCTCTGGTGGATCTGGAGCCACCAGTGGGTTGAAGCCCTCCCAGGGGGACAGAGGAGGAAAACCATGGTTTGGGGGCTTCCTTTGGGGAAGGAACAAGTGGTGCGCTGGCTGGGCTCTCCTGCCGCTGGCTTTGCCAGTGGCCGGGGGGAAGATGGGTGGGATGAGTCTGAGTGGGAGGACCCAGCTCTACAGAAGGAGCATGGGCTGGTGCTGGGCACTTTGGTGGCCATCAAAATACTGTTTGAGTTGGGACTGTGGGCTCCCCAGGCATGTTCTGGTATGACAGGCATAAAGAAGTAAGTCTGTGCGTTTATATATCTATATGTGTGTGAGTATGTACAGAAAAAAAGTATAGCAGTATGACTTGAATGAAGAGAAAGCGGTTTGGATGCAAACATCCAGACATAAGGAGATTTGCTGTTGCTTAAATGTGTAAAGGGAAACTGTCAGTTCAGCTGTTTTGTAGGAAAAGTGTGAAAGTGAGCGTGTATCGGGGACGGGGAAATGCCAGAGCAGCCCCCCCTGAGCACTGTGCTGGATGATCTCTGCTAAACCCTTCGGCACTGATCCGACCCACCTTGGCCGCCTCCTGCCGCATCCCAGCACCCAGCAGCACCCCAGACGGTGATTGCAGACCTGCTGGGCCACACACACTCCTGCTGGCCTTGCTTCTCGGTGTCCCCTTGCATTTCCTCAGCTGGAGAAAACCGCCTCTTGCCCAGCCCAGGAAAATCCCCACCCGCTGTCCCCCGCAGCCCCGCTAATCCCTTTATGGTGTTTGTGCCGGGCTCCCCCGCGCCGACCCTGCTCTTTGCCTTCCCTCTAATCTCCCCATCAAACAGTTTGGGCAGGAGACAAAGTTTTTTGGACCGAAGCGGGGAGAGGAAAGCTCTTGCCTGGGGCTCGTGGGTCCAGGGCTCCAGGAGATGCTTTTGGGGTTTAACCCGCCACACTTGAGTAGAGGGACAAGCAGGGTGAAACCCCCTCTGTTCTGAGCAGCATCCTGACTCCTAGAGGATCATTTAGAGTGAAAACCAAACTCTCCATCCCAATATCTCTGCTTTCCCCTGTGCTTGGGGGTGATCCCTCACAGGCAGACGTGGGGAGGGATCTGACAACCAAACCTAGGGTCCCCAGCCCCAGGTCCCTGCCCTGCTGCAGCTTCTGGTATGAAGGTGTTACTTAAATGTCCAGGAGGTAAGTTAGTCTGTGTTTAACCCCTTCCTGGTAAAGCATGTCATGTTACTGGAGGTTTTCAACCTGGAAAATTTGCTAAGGCTTTTAAACAATATCTTTGGTGTATCTTGGCAAGGATGGAAAATGCTCAGGCTGATAAAGTCTCAAAGTCAGAGAGATAAAAACTGAGAGTTTTATGTAGGCCTTGGTCAGGTCTCCCCAAGAGAGCTCTCTGGGCATCACTGGCTGCAGTTTGATGGCTTTCACCCAAAAAAAAAGGTGCTGGGAAAGGCAACAGCCCCACTGCATCCTGCAACACCGGGTGATCCCTGTGGGTACCGGGATGGCATCTCAACCACCGCGGTGGAGGCGATGGTTGGTCTGCACTGCGGCAATAAATCAGGAATCAGCTTCTCTTCCTGCTGTCCTTTATCTCAAGAAACCCCTCCATGCCATACCGCAGCTCCAAACGGTCCTCAGCAAAGTCCTCTGGGGATTTAATCTGTGACCTTTTACTGGTACAAGGACATCCCTTCTCCCCTCCTGCCTTCAGCGCCTCTGGTCCCCTGACCTTGGGCCAGTCGCTGATTCCGAGTCGGGTGCCTCGTGGTGGTTAATATTTACTGTACCTGGTGCAGAGGGGAGCAGGCAGCAGCCCGCTGATTGCAAAGAGCGTGGGGCGCCTCAGCTGGGGCTTGCTTGGGGGATAAAATACTATTTAAGAGGCTCGAGGATGCAGGTGTGAATTGTGTTTGGTGTCATTAGCGTAACCTAGAGTTGATGCTATAGAAATGGCTGGAATTAGGCTGTGGCGAGGTAAGATTTGATCCCAAGGTTGAGAGAAAAACTGAATGAGCAGTTGCCCAACACTATAGGGCAGAAATACTTTTTCCCGCTTACTTAAATCCCTTTTGACATGAAGTAATTCGGCATCAATCATATACTTGGCGAGCTGCCTCGGTTGGGGTGTTTGGGCAGGGATGGGACCCTGGCTGCGCGCCTGCAGGCTGGCGTCGTCCCTGCTGCCTCCAAACAGCTGTAAAACAAAACAAAACCCCAAAAGGGCAAACATGGTGTTTGCCCTCCTGGGACCGGATGGGCTTTGACCAGGTGAGGGATTATCCGTGTTTATTCTGTCTTCCCTGTTTGGGGATTTTGGTGCTCAGTGGTTCCAGCCATTCAAAGCAGAGCTCTGCTCCCCAAACTCAGTTCCTAGTGAGCATCAACACAGCCTGAATTTTGTTTCGTTTCTCCATGGTTTTGATCCCACTCGTGCTTTGGAGTGTTTCTGCACAACTGGGCATATCCAGGGGGGAAGCCAAGGCTTTCACTGGGAATAAAGTCAGGCTTTTTCGTACCCAGCTGACTTGGGGAGGTGGAGGGTCTTAGCCAAACCCTGGCATCTCCCATGAAGACACTGTTGCTGGTCCTGCTGTCTGCCATGAAGGATGCAATGTGTCAAGCTCTGGAGATGTGTCTCACATCTCCCCAGTTGAGTTTGCGATGCTTGCCATGAGATGCAGGTCCATCTCTGTCCTCCCTGCTTTTCGTGAAAGCTCAGCATCAGCCCCTGCTTCACCAGTCCTGAAGCCAATCCCAGGGGATCCAGGTCCCTGAGCAGGATGGAGATGGGTGCTCAGGGCCATGGGACCCGGCAGAGCCTCTGGCACGTCCATGGCTCGCGCTGGCTCGGCCGTGTGTTGCAACGCCACTGGGAAACGCTGCCACTGGGTTGCACACCCAGGGGTATGTTTCCTCCTGCGCTGCTGCCCTGCTAGGGATGATTTCCAAACAGGAATGAGGAAACGCTGAGCTTTGCAGCCACATTCGTGGCTGTGTCCCTAAAACACCCCGGAGAGGGAGGTGCCTGCTTTCGAGTTGCACCCTGGTTTCGGCTACAGGAGACCCTGCATCACCCGGGCAGCATCGAGGACATGGGTGACACAGAAGAGACCCGCGCGGCTCTGCCAGCGCTGCTCTGGGGACCCTCGGGCATGTCCCGGGGTGCCAACCTCCTTCACCTGTGTTCCGCTCAGGGCAGTGCCCACAGGCGATGGGGCAGGTGACGTCTGGCCTTCCCGCAGCCCGCTGCCACTGATGTCACCACCCGGCGACCAAAATTGCTAATTAAGTTTTGCTTCTCTCTCTGCCAATCTCATTTCCTGGTTCTTGTGCAATCACAGATGCTTTTGGACTTCTCCCCAAGCTGTTTATCTGCCTGCGGGACCAAAACACCTTCAGAAGACAAACAGAGCTGGGGGTTTGGGGTCGGTGCCTGGCGAGGAGGTGTGATGGGGGAACAGTTTGTGGGTCCGTACCCAGTGAGGAGGTGTCCTGGAGGGGGACATCAAGCATGAAGGGGGTTTTTTTTTAGCTGCCCCACTGCAGATGTTTTACTGTTTTGCACAAAAACATTCCTGGGGGTGAGTCAGGCAGCCACAAGCATGAGTCTGCCTTAAGGACCGGGGGAATTATCAAAACCCCAAACTGCTTTGGAGCCCGGTCATGCTTTGAAGCCTTTTCTGCTCTTGTAACGTTGAAAAACTGATGAAAAACTGAGGCCAGAGCGTCGCGGCACGCTCACCTGGCTGGGTTTGCTGGGGGTTTATTTGACATCCTGCCCTCCTCCCAGAAAAAAAATATCGGCGCGTTGGAGATAAGGCGCGGGAGGCGCCGGCACGGGCTGTTTGCGCCGCGTCTGCGCTCGCAGCCGGTCCCGCGCTGGCAGCTTTCGGATCTGTCTGCTCGAACAAATGTGAACCCTATCACGCCGTACCTGTGGAACGCTGAAAAGGCAGCGGCCCGTTTAATTAATCTAATTTAGATTTGGGTTCAGCTCAATGGCTGGCAGTTGCTGCTATATTGAAATAACCTACTCAAATTCACACCTGATGGCTTTGCGTTTTTTAGCTGACTGTAAATCAGACCAGGGCCATTGCTGTGTGTGGATAATTTTTGTTTTTAAAGGTACTTAACTACGCTGATGGTGCTTCAGAATGTAAAATATTGTACTTTAGCTAAATAATTTATAGATTGAAGGGGGTGATTTTGGTGTTATCCCAGCAGCAATCCCTGCAGCCTTTCGTTCCTTCAGAGCTTGGATGCCCTTTCACTGCAGGGGGGTGGCTGTGCCCAGAGGACAGTGCAGCCTTGCCAATGCGAGGGGCAGGAGTCGTCCCTGGGGTGTCCAGCGCAGGGTGGGGGAGACAGGGGTGGTGTTAGTGTCCCCAGGGTCCTGGTTGCCAGTGTCCCCAAGCATCTGGTTGCCCATGTCCCCAGGGACCTGGTGGCCCCTGTCCCTGGGGCCAGCCAGGCACCCCAATCCGTTCCCAGGCATCTCACCTCTGCAGGGCACAGTCCCAGCGAGGTTTTTGGGGTGCCCGGGGGGGAGCACACCACGCCGGTCACACCAGCTTTGTGCCCCATGCCCTGGAGCAGGGCTGCGGGGGGCACAAAACACCTGCTGGCATGTAAAAGGACAACCCTACAAAAACAAAGCGCCAGGAGGGAGCACAGCAAGGTGGTAAATAATATTTTCCATGAGTCATACCTGTTATTTTTTAATAAATAGCAAGTTAATTAGCAAGTAACTTGTCATTTATTAATAAAATGATGTTTTAACAATGCAACAAGTACTGCTTTTAATAAGTAATATTTTAATAAGAAATTAAAAAATCGTAATGAGCGTTTTTAATCAGTAACCCCCGGGGTGGGGGCCGGACCCCGGGATGGGGCCGCCCCCGCTCCGCCTCCCGGCGCGGGGCGGCCGCGGTCGCGTATAAAGCACGGCGGGCGCGGCCGCGGGCAGCGCTGGGGTCGGTGAGCGTCGGGGCCGCGGGTTCGAGTCCCGCGAGGGGACGACCCGCTCGGCGGCGGGGAGGGGGCAGCCAGGCTGGGGCTGTGTGTGCAGCGCCGAGCACCTGCGGGGGCGGCCGGGCGGGAGGTTGGTGGTGGCTTATTTTTTTTAAGGGGGGGTTGCTTTTAAAATAAAGGGAGGGGAATGGGCTGGGGGGGATGGCTCACTCACCTGCGCACTCTCGCAGGGCCGTCGCCATGTCGGTGTCACACAGCTCCAGGCTGAACAAGCTGGTGCGGGAGCAGTACATGCGGCTGCCCCAGGATGGGCTGGTGCAGGTCACCTACGTCTGGATTGATGGCAGCGGCGAGGGTGTGCGCTGCAAGAGCAGGACCCTCGACAAGGAACCCAAGAGCATCGAAGGTAACGCCGCTCTGGATGACGGTTGGCGTGGTGGAGGGCCCTGAGCATCGCCGGGGAAAAGTTTTGGGGTGCTTTGGGCCGTGGGAGCTGGCACTTGCTGGCCCTGGTTGCGTGGCACTGGCTGTGGTTGCCTCATGGGGTTATATCAAATGGCAGGGTAAATATCTGGCCTGCATCGCTGCGGTTTGCTTAATCCATAATCTCTGTCATTAGCACTGGGTGGGAAGGGGAGGATGAGATCCTCACCCCTTTCCACCGGGCAAACAGGCGTGGAGACATGTTGGCATCCGGATGGGGTTTGGCGGAGGGAGGTGAAATGGCTGTGCCCCGATGGTGCTGGGGGGGTGAACACACTGATGCTCAGGGATCAGCCCTACTGGGCTCTGGGGATGTGCGAGAAAACCTTTGTGGCCGTTGTCCCCTGGCACTCGGTGCCCTCTGGGTGCTCCATCCCGGGTGTAAGCCACCAGCACTTGGCACAATCTGTGTGCGAGAGGGCTTTTCCCAGTCCCACTCCCCGCTCTGTCCCCCTCCTGCTTTGCAGACGTCCCTGAGTGGAATTTTGATGGCTCCAGCACGGCGCAGGCGGAGGGCTCCAACAGTGACATGTTCCTGGTGCCCGTCCGCATGTTCAGGGACCCTTTTTGCCTGGACCCCAACAAGCTGGTGCTCTGCGAAGTGCTGAAGTACAACAGGAAACCCGCAGGTGAGCACCTCTGGCATGCACCCCCCGGCTCCCAGGGGTCACCCCCTTATTATTTAGGGTGCCGTCCCTGCAAGGGGCTGCCTGCTCTGTGCCACTGGACCAGCTCAGCACTGAGCACTTGGCCCCAGGCTCCGAAATTCAAGCGCTGGTGGTGGCGGTTGTTTGCAGGAACCTGTTTTGGCGGCGCAGGGCGAGGAGAAGAGCAGCGAGACGTGGAGCTCGCGGCACTCGCCAGCTCGAGCGCGCCCAAGGCGTCACCCGGCTTTACAGCCCAAGCGCACCCAGCCCGCGGGGCTGCCGGGTTATGGCAGAAGAGATGGGGCTGGAAGCAGCAGGGGGTTTTAACGTGCCGGGTTTGTGGCTGCTCTCCTCGTTGATGGGTGGCTGCAGAAAAGGAGGTAGAAGGTGCTGGGACGGCATGGGCTGGCTGGGGTGACCTTTTGTAAGCAGCCCCGGAGCGCGCCGGCTCTTGGTCTTATCACCACAGGCAGAAGTCTGCAGTCCCGGCGTCTGTCCTGTCCGCCTGATAAAGTCCCAGACGGAGGAGGGGGAGCTGGTTTGCAGGGAAACGCTAAGGGGCTCCCGGAGGGTTATTTGCCAGCAAATAACTGGTTATTTGCCGGAAAAGCAGGGCCATGTCCCTGCTGGGTGCATGGGGGGAGGGAGACGGCATCTGTGGGGGGTGACGCACACATCTGCCAGGGAGAGGAGAGGCTGCGGGCAGCGATGGTGAAAGATGGGGCTGGTTCCTCTTCAAACAGCGTCATGCCTTTCAGTGGCAGGGGAAGCGTCTTCACTGGGATTCTGCCCAGCATCTCCTCTGCTGGAGCAGTTTGTAAAGAGCCCCTGGCCCTGGAGCTCCTGGGGCTGGCACAGGGCAGAAAGCTCAGCCTGGAGCCCTGTGACACCCCGCAGAGCAGAGCATGGCACCCCCCGGCTGTTCCCAGGGTGGGCCTCCATGGAGGTTAAGGGCTGTGTGGGCTCAGCGGGGGGAGCTGCCTTTTCCCTACTTCTCCCATCAGTGCAAGGGAGGTGTCACTGCTCCTCTCCAGTCCCACGCCCTGGGCTTTATGTCGCAGCTGCTCTGGGGTTTCTTATTGCCATTTAAAGGCAGAATTTGCTGCCTGTCCCTGCGACAAGAGTTTTTCAGCCCTGCCGTTTCGGTCCAAACTCTCAGTCCCCTTGCCTGGCACGTTGTTCCATGTCAGGATGGTTCTGGGATGTCTGCGTCTCCCTGGCAAAGCCCCGGTTGCCCTGAGCACCCCTGCTACCACGAAGGGCCACGCCAGGGTCAACCAGCCTCGATGCTAACCGAAAATGTGGAGCAGGAGAAACATGAGTATAGTTAAGCTGAGGCTCATAGAAAGAGGTTGGGGGTGAAGTTGTGATGGAAGATGTATAGTCTGTTGTCCCAGATTTGCTGGATGTCTGTAGGAAGGGTCTGGGGTATGGCTCCTGGTCTCTCTGTGTGTAAGAGGAGGATGTTCATGGACCATCAGTGGTGGTTTGGGGAGAAGGTGAAGGCCTGTGGCCTGATGTTGTGGTGATGGAATAGCTCTGCAAGGAGGAAACCAGTGAGCAGAGAAGCGTCACAGGAAGGGGGAGATCTGCCCACCGGTTTCCTTAAGGCTTTTGTGGGAAGCGCTCGGCAGTGGTGGAGTCCCAACCTCTGAACGGGCTGGAGCAGAGTATGGTGGGTGCCTGCCAACAGTGTGGGTCTAACCGGGACCTCTCTGCTCCCAGAGACCAACCTGAGACACACGTGCAAGAAGGTCATGGACTTGGTTAAGGACAGCCACCCCTGGTTCGGGATGGAGCAGGAGTACACGCTGCTGGGCATCAACGGCCACCCCTATGGCTGGCCTGACAACGGCTTCCCTGGCCCGCAGGGTAAGTGCTCCCTCCCTTCCCCAACCCGTGCTCCCCTCGGCTCCCACCCTGCTGCTGCCCGGCAGCAGGCATCCCGCCCCCAACCTCGGGCACAGCTTTCCCATTGCAGCGGACACCGGGCAGGAGCCGGAATGAGGTCAGGAGCATTTGCCAAGAGCGCCGGGTGCCCGCAGCCCACTTGAGCCTGACGGCATTGCTGCTCCCGCCGGACCCCAGTTGCACAAACAGCTCAGCTGCACAACTTGTTTGGCAAGGGCTGGAGAACTGGGCTGAAAAAACCTCCTCCCTGTGGCTGTTTGGAAAAGGGCCGGCACATCGTGCCCTCCTGCAGCGGTGAGCGAGCCCCAGGCGCCTCAGCTGCCTCCTGGGAGAGGGCCAGGGGGTTCCCAACCTGACTTAATCAGCCTTTTGTGGAGACTGGCCACTTTCAACATCTCCCTTCCCCCAGGCGGGGCGAAGATCTTCATCTGACCTGCCTGAATGAGGAAGAGCCCTATAAAACCACAGCGAATTGAATTTTCTAGCCATGAACAATGTCGGCTGTTGTCAGAACAATCTCGGACGCTTGATGTGCTCAGAGGGTCAGTGAGGTGCCATGGGGCAGACCAAGCCAAGCTTTCCTTATCTCCTGGCCACCTCCCAGTTGATGCATTACAAGTCCTGTTGAACTGCTCAGATAAAGCTGAGGTTGCGCAGATGAATTGCTCGCGCTGCTGGTCCTGGAGTAGGGGTTGGTGGCTCAATGCACCATGGAGGGCAGCACCATTTAGTTCCCATAAATCTTCTGCAGATGATGGCCGGGACCTGGTGGGACTGGTGGGACTGTGCTGCTGTTGTTCCCAAAAGCTTTACTTGGGTGGCGACTCCTCTTTCCTTTTCAGGCCCCTATTACTGCGGAGTTGGAGCAGATAAGGTGTATGGGCGTGATATTGTGGAGTCCCACTACAAGGCGTGTCTCTACGCGGGAGTGAAGATCTGTGGCACCAACGCGGAGGTGATGCCCTCCCAGGTAGGTGGGGATGGCCCTGCGCAGCCCCACTTTCCAGGAATGGATAAGAGTTAGTGTGAGGCTGGAATAACCCCAGCAACTCCCAGCTCCTCTGGGATCCCAAACCCAGTGACTCCCCACATCGGTTTTGCCTGGATAGGAGCGGTTGCACTGCCAGGATGAAAATGTGCATGTTTGATTTTCTCCTAACTCACCCTGGCGTGCACATCCCTGCATTTTGGGGCAGGCAAGTGAAATCTCAGCCCAGCCTAACGGCAGTGGGCTCCTCGCATGGCTCAGCCTGGGCTCTGGCAGCCTCCGCGGAGCTGGGTGCTCCCTTGAGCTTTTCTTCCCCTCTGGAGCAGGGATGCAGGGCACAGGGTGAGTCAGGACGGGCTGCGGGAGCAGCATGTGGAGCAACGTGTGTCTGCGTCCTGCTCCTCTACCCCGGGAGCTCCTACACCCTGTGGGATACGGCCTTGGGAAGCAGCTTGGGGGCAGGGGGGGATTTGGATTTATTTAGGAGTTAGCCGGAGGGAGTCCCTGATTGCATTAGGCGGGTGGCCAGACTGACCGACGGCGATTTGGCCCTGCAGCCTGCGAATCGCTGACTCTCCTGCTGCTGATGTGGCGGTGATAAGCGGAGGGGCTTATCTGCAGTGTGGCTGAGGCAGGACTTTTAACGACCCTGCTGTTTGCCCTGGCTTTTTCAGGGTCCTTCTTGGCTGCTTTCTGCATCCTGGGCTCTGTCTTGGCCAGGCCATGCCAGCAGCCGTAAATGCGTCACCCCCTGCTTAGTCACTGTGGGTGGCGCAACCCCGGCTCGGCCGGGAAAGCAGCAGCCCCGGGAAGGATGAACAGGCTCCTCCTTAGTCCCCTGCCCTGTTTGCAGTGTGGGTTGGGGGGGTCCAGCACACCAGCAGCTCCAGCACCAGCCTCAAATGCAGGCGTGGTGCTTATTTACCTCCATTTTGATTAACATCCCACCCCCTGCAATTTGCTCTATGTTGTCATGAGCAGTTTATTCCCTTTTTTTTTTTTGCATTTTAAAGCTGTCCTGTTGCTTAACTCGGCGCTTCTCATCCCCGTTGCTGATTCTCGAGGGGTAAAGCTCAGCCGTACCCCAGGCTGGCAGCCCTCACTGGGGGGGTGGTGGTGATGCGATGGTTGGGGAGGTACAAACCTGCCCATCCTCACCGGCGCATCCGCTCGCCTCTTCCAGTGGGAATTCCAGGTGGGCCCGTGCGAAGGCATCGAGATGGGGGATCACCTCTGGATGGCTCGGTTCATCCTCCACCGCGTCTGTGAGGACTTTGGGGTCGTGGCTACTCTGGATCCCAAACCAATGACCGGCAACTGGAACGGCGCCGGGTGTCACACCAACTACAGCACCGAGGAGATGAGGAGAGAAGGGGGTCTTAAGTAAGTCCTGGGGTGGGGGGGGGTCCCTGGGATGTACCTGGGAGGTTTGGGGTGTCCTTGACTCCCTGTAACGTGTGTATCTCCATACCTGAATGGCTGCACCAAGCAGGGCTGGGGCTGTCCCAGCTCATTTTATTTGAAAAGCAGCTGGTCATTTGAGAGTGTCCCAGGGCTGTCCTCATCCCTGCACAGAAGGAGGGGGTGGCAGCCTTCCCAACCATGGGAACACCCCCCAGATGGACCTACTGACAAACCCAACCCCATTCTCCTCTCCCGCAGACACATCGAAGCCGCCATCGAGAAGCTGAGCAAGCGGCATGACTACCACATCTGCGTCTATGACCCGCGGGGCGGCAGGGACAACTCCCGGCGGCTCACTGGCCACCACGAGACATCCAACATCTTCGAATTCTCCGCCGGCGTGGCCAACCGAGGCGCCAGCATCCGCATCCCACGCCAGGTCGGCCAGGATGGCTATGGCTACTTTGAGGATCGGCGGCCGGCGGCCAACTGCGACCCCTATGCGGTCACTGAGGCCATCATGAGGACGACGGTGCTCAACGAGACCGGGGTGGAGACCAAGGACTATGCTGACCACTGAGGCTGTGGGGTGGGTGGAGGTTTTTGTTTCTACACTAGCTTCTCACGTGGGATTTGTGCCCCTGTGGTGTCCTTGGCTGCAAGTTCAGACTCTTTAGGAACCTCGCTTCTGGTTTTGTGAAACGTCGCCTTAGAAATATATATATTTTATAGTAAGAGGGAGGGACCCAACCTATTTTCTCAACCACTTTTTTTTCTGGTTCCTGGTTTTAGGTTGTACGTGGGGAGGTTTTTTTTTTTTTAAAACTTGGATTGAATTTTTTCCCGATGGACTTTACACTGTGATGTACATAGATCCCTACGTGGAAGCTGCAGCTGCTGCTGTTTGCACCTGGGGAGGGCAGGTGCTTTTTTTCCGTATCTCTGTTGCAAGGAAATGATAATAAATAATTTTCCTGGCTGCGTGGCAGCTGGGTTATGCTGCGGCGGGTGCATTTTTCTGTAGCTCCTAGAGTTCTAGGGAGGATTTCGTTTGCGTCTTGCTCGTGGGTTGCAGCCACGGAGCAGCCCCCACCGGCCCTGGGCAGGGGCTGGAAGAGCGGAGATGCTGGAGGATCCTTGGGGCAGGTGACTGGAGCTGCCTTGCCCCATTTGCCGGTGGCCGAAAGGCCATCTCCTTCCATCGTGATCCCCCGAAAGGCAAACAGAGCGGTGCAGGCTGAGCAAACAGCGGCCGGGGCAGCAGCTGGCGGGCGTTTACACAGGGCGTGCGCTGCTGAGTCAGCAAAGCCAGCCCTGCGCTGGGCACAGCACGCCCTCCCCTCCAGGGACACCTTTGGCTGAGGGAGGGGAGCCCCGGGGATGTCCCCCCTGCTGCACTCCAGCGCTCTGACCCACCGAACTGCAGGAATGTGGCACAGCTCCCGGGGTTTGCCGGGGGGAATCATAGATTTTATTCACAGAGCAAAGCCCCCAGGTGGGGACACTTCTGTGTAGATGGGGTGTCAACAGGATCTCCAATGGCCAGGCCCTTGGGGTCCCTCCATGCTGCAGCTGTGGGGAGGAGTTGGATGCCAGCGCAGGGGACAGCTCTATGGTCCCAGGGACAGTCTGAACAGGCAGATCAGGTCCCTGGAACAGACCTGCAGGATGCCACCCAGCTGCAGCCACCAATGGGGTGGTTACCTGGAGGCGAGTGGTACCAGCAGCATGAACGGACAGGAGACATCGTGTCCACTCCAGTACGGTCGTGGGGATTTTGAAACTGCTTTTGCCTTTATCTTTGAATCAGACACAGGTGACCAGCTGAAATGGAGGTCCCCAAGCCCCTCCGGCAGGTCACGGCACTGCCAGCAGAGCGGGGAACCAGGGCAGCGGGAGCCAGGGGAGGTGGCCGTGTCCTGGACCACAAGCAGCCAGGAGCCCTCGGTGTCTCTGAGCTATTCAAGAATAAATGTAACCCGGTCCACACCCTCAGAAGGACAAATTTTCCTTCCAGAAATTGCTGTCTGGGATGTTCCAAGGTTTTTCATCAAAACCACAGTGCTGTCTTGTTTTCCTCTGATTTCGATGATGCCTTCAATGGGTAATTTGAGCACTGGGACAGCGCCTGCTGGATGCAGCTGGAAAATCAATAAAGAGCTAAATCTGGAGCAGGAAGGCTCATGTTTGTTTTCCTGACTGTACCAGTGCCTTAAAGTACTTCAGCTTTCATCACGCTGTGCTGTACAGCCCCTGCTAAATTTGGAGAATCATCTGAATCCAAATTGCCAACATGCAAACAGCTTTGGCTGGACACAGCACCGTGGTACATCCAAACACTTCGTACCTGGGTGTCACCCTGTGATTCGCCTTTGGCAGGGAACCCTCCTCTTTGGGGGAGGACAGTGAGACAGTGAAAGGGAGATCCAAGGACTCACCCAAAGCCACAACTGGGGATTTTCCCTGAGCTAGAGTCAGCCCTGGCCCCTGTTCGCTGGGGATGCCGCCCGCTGGTCCCCACGCGGCTGGAGCTGCTGTGTGCCTGAATGCTTCCATGCTGTCCTTTGCCAAAACACAGCTCTCGCTGGTACTTTTTGAGGCCAAAATGGGCCAGAAACCATATGCCAGGTTGTTTTTTTCCTAAAGCAGGAGTGTTTCCCACCCACAGGGCCTGCAGCACAGGGGAAATGAGGACACCGGCAAGTTCCCACAAGAGCTTTTCTTATAATTTCAGTGTGCTTGCTGCTGGCGAAGTGGGGTTCAGCCAGTAGAGCCCCCCTGGCTGGGGCCTGAAGCCATGAGGGGAGATGGTGTCCGGAGATGGTGTCCCCATCCCCATCCCCGGGTTGGGCAGTGCCGGGAGGAGCACCGGGCATCTCCTGGTGCTCCATGCCAGACCACAAAGGCTGGGAGCAGTGCCGGGCCCCCCGGATGGAATCCTCCCCGCGATGGGACTGCTGCTATCCAGGGCTTTCCCAAAGGAGACTGCGCCGGGGCAGGGGGAGCAGGAGGGTTTTGGGGGCTGGAGGCGGTTCCCGGGGGTTTGCTGCCCTCCGCAGGCGCAGGCCCACATCGCAGGGAGCAGGTCGGGCTGTGCCCGGCTCCTGCCGGAGGAGCTGGTTGACAAAAGTCTTGTTTCTGAAAGAACGTTGGGCGGGCGATGCCGGGAGGCTCTGACACACAACCTCCTTTTTCTCATGCTCTGACCGTGCCCACCCCCAGGACACCCCAAACCCTCGCCCGTTGGACAGGCACAGCGCCTTTAACTCAGTCTGGCATTTCCACACCAGCGCTCGCAGATAGTGGCAAATAAATACCCTTTTGGGCTCTTTTCTGTACCCATCCCAGGCCTCGGCTGGAGGCACAGAGCTGGGTGCTGTCGAGGGGGTGTGTAACCCCTCAGGAGAGTTGTCCCCGGGGCTGTGACCTATCAGATGGACGAGTGGCTGCGGCAGACTGCTCCGGTGGGCTGACAAGTTGGGACACACAAGGACCAGGCGTCCACTATGGTCCCTTCCTTCGTCCCCCATCACTGAGCACCCTGGAAAGGCGCTGCAGAGGGGGACACCCAGGGTGAGTGAGCATCGTGACCACCCCATGGTAGGGAGCGACAGCGCGGGGGCTTGGAGGTTTCGTCTTCAGATGGCTTTTCATCAATATAAATTACATTACTTTGAATTCAGTCAAAGCCTTCAGGATTGTTTTTTTTTTCCAAGACGGTTATAAAAAGGACATTAGAATTACAATTCTGGTGCTAACAATAGCATTACTCAAAGCCGCTGGCCAGAAGTGGGAAGCTCTGGGTAGAATAAAGGCCTAAACGAAAATATCAATAACTTCTTTTTTTCCCCTCCCTGTCTTCCAGCCTGCACAATCTGCTCGGGTCTCTCTATCTTAATGAGCATTAAAATGGTTTCAAATTAGATCTACAGAAAATTGATATTTTTTTCCCTCAGAAGCTTAGTCTGGCCTTTAAAAGCCAGTGATAATATTTTGGTTTCGTATAAGATCATCTTTGATGTCGAAGGCTCTCAGCTTGTAGAGAGACACGGCTCATTACCAGCCATTTGCTGCTGTTGAAATACAACTGGAGGGGGGCAGGCATCACGCAGCAGCACCTGACGTGGCAGGAGAAGAGTTAGGGAGAGGTTTGGCCGGGGGGTGCTTAGTCCTGGTCCCCCACCAGCCCTGATGGCTCTCCTGGTCTGAACCTCGCTCCCAAGGAGCCCAGTGGGCAGGTAGGTTGTCAACCTCCACCAGGCTGATGCTGGGTTTGCAGCCAGCTGCTTTCAGCCCAGTTTGGTCCCTAAAAGTATGGGATGAAAGAGCCCCAGCAGCCCAGCCTTAGCTCCAGGTGGGCTGTTTGGGGAGTCCCCAGGGTCACCCAGGTGACAGCAGTGTCTTGCTGAGAGGGTGATGCAGCCCAGAACGTGGCGATGTACGCTGGGTTTTCTCATGTATGTGATCAACCCGCCCAGCATTGCCGCTGCTAAAAATGAGTGTGGGGCTCAGTCACAGGCACTGAGCGGGGAAGGGGTCACACAGGCTGCCAGAAACCTGCCACTTGCTCACTGCTGGGAAGACACAGCAATTAGACTTTCCAGGAAAGCCCGTTACCATGGCAGGGCACTGGGAGCAGACGGTCATTTACCTCATCCACAAAACGGGGGGGATTTAGTCTGGGGGAGGTTACACGGGCCCAGCAGTTGCAATTACACCTCCCGCCTGCTTTGCGCCTGGATGATGCAACACAGCGCAACCACGAGCAACGTGATGCCCTGTGGCAGCACCCACAGCCTGGGGGGTTGTTTGTAGGGGCACCGGGGACTTGCCGGTGAGTGGCTGGGGGTAAGTTGGGGCTTACAGCTGGGTGTAACAGGAGCCAATATGTCTTCCCTCCTGTGCCTGGGAGAGCAGCCAGCAGAGGCTGTGATGGTGCAGAGCAGATCAGCCCCATGTCCCCATCAGCCCCCACAGGGCTGCGCTGTCCCCGTCCCTGCTCGTTTCAGCCACGCTGGGACAGCAGAGTCCCCAGTCCCCTGGCGAGGACGGGGCAGGGTCTGCCCTGGCGCTCCCTGCTGTGGCAGGCGCTGATGGTTGGCATGGATGAGAGTTTTTTGTGGAGTAGCACCGTGAAGCCCACAGCAGCAGTTTGATGGATGGCTCGAGAAAGGTCTGCAAAGAATCCAGCTCCCCCAGGTGCCCCTAGAGCAGCCTCCACAAACAAGTCCTTGATGACCTGCAACAGCCACCTCTGCTCCCCCAGCACCCCTCCTGAGCACTCAGTCCTGCTGATGGGTGAGCAGGGCCAGGTCACTTATTAAAAGCACCCTGCCAGCTGCAGGCTGGGGGCTGCATGGGAGCTGTGTGGGGGCAGGAGCTGCACAGGGTGTCAGGGCACTAACCGGCTTTAATGGCCCTGACCAGCCTCACCTGGAGCCCCAGCCCATGGGCCCCGGTGGTCTATTTAAGCTCTGCCAGGGCCATCAGTCCCTGTTTGAGTTGCGTTGAGGAGTGTTGGTCATCCAGACCTCAACCCATGGACTGATCCTACCTATCAGTGGACCTATCCTACCACTGTAGACCTGCCAGAAGATCACCAGACTGTGTAACCCTCACCGAGCCTGAGCTGAAGGTCGGTTTTCTGGCTTGATTTCAGACCTGCCTCATTATAAGGAATTTTCCTGATGGTCTGGATTCCTGGTTGAATGTTTCTATCATCTCTGGATCTGGCATGCTTGGGAGCAGAGGGATGGGGCCCTTGCTGGTGAGACTCTGCCCTGTAGCTGTGGTGCCTCTTCTGGCTTCCTGGACCTTTGGGAGCCCCTGGCCCTTGCTGTTCCCCTGATGGGGGGAGCTGGGGGAGGGGGTGGCTGTACAAAGGGCTACAGCAGAAAGTGTTGGGAGAGAGGGGCTGTGGAGGGCTATGGGATATAGGTGTTATAGGGTCTGCTGGGATGGGGGATCTCCTCTGTGGTGCCCCTTGCGATGTTTGCCAGTGCTTCTTCAGTGCAGAGGCCCTTGGAGGCTGGTGGTACCCATAGCTGGGGTGGCTGGTGTGGAGGAGGGAGGTGACACATTGAGCTGCGCAGGGGTGGCTGAGCTGTGAAGCTGCAGCTGGTTTCTCGGGCACTGCTGGTGGGTGGGTGCAGACTTTGCACTTGTGAGTGCAGGACCAGATTCCTCACTGGTATCTGTTGTGCTGCCTTTTGAAACGTCACTGGCATCTGTCTGGTTAAAGGCTGTTGACGATGCGGCCTTGGCATTTGCCAGGCTTAAGAGAGAGGGACAATAGCCTTAAATTTCTTCTGGCTGCCCTTGGGGTGGAAGGATGTGCTCTGCATTGCCACAGTGACAGTCCCTACAGGGCTCTGTTGTGACACCAAGATGTTTCCAGCCTGGGCTCAGCTTCCCGTGGTGATACCTTGTGCACAGACATGGGTGAGGGGCTGGGAAACCAGAAAACTGGCCCCCAGCGCGTGTTCACACCAGAGATGTCCTCTGTCTGCACGTGGGGCCAGGCAGTGGCATACTGGGGGAATTCAATTTCTTCTTCAATCCCGCTTCCTGCAGCGGCTGAGACGTGATGCCAGCGGTGGGGTGCCATGAGCAGGAAATGGATCTGCAGAGGACAATGAGATGCAATTGCCTGAATGTCGTTCTCTTTTTCAAGCCTATTTGGTTTAAGCTCTCTGCAGCTCCTGCAGGTGTTTGGGCTGCAGCAAGGAAGGCCAGTGGGGAAATTGTAAGGGCAG
Organism: Stercorarius parasiticus; assembly: GCA_013396915.1. Classification (NCBI taxonomy): domain Eukaryota; kingdom Metazoa; phylum Chordata; class Aves; order Charadriiformes; family Stercorariidae; genus Stercorarius; species Stercorarius parasiticus. The sequence goes on along the minus strand of VWZL01004800.1, from coordinate 513,192 downwards.
AGCTTGCTAAGAGGAGGAGAGACAGGTCAAGGTCGAGCTGTAGCTGTGCTGTAGGCAGGCAGGTGTCTGGTGGAGAGATGATCCAAACCCAAATGAAGCAATTTCTTCTGGTGCTGCTCTAGGCTGATAACTGTGATAACACCAATCGAATGCATTTGTTGGCCTTGATTCACATCACGGTAGGTGTTTTCAGAGGCTGAAATGTCAATGCAAGGCAAGTTTTGGGAGGACTGTGTAAAAATAACTGTAGATAGGGCTGGGCTTGGAATATTTGCCCATGGGAGGAGCGTGTGAAGGTAGTGGGTGCTGTTGCGAGACAGAGCTGGTAGCAAAAGAACTGGCTTCATCCTAAGCCATCTCAAGCTCACAGGATACAGGGAGGATGGGGAAATACGACTGTGATGTAGTTCAGGGAAAGTAAAAGAAGTTTTGACAGATCTGGCAGCAGATGATGTGTAAAGCAAATGCCAGCCCCAGGGAGAATAATATCAGTCTGGGGAGATTTAGCTAGGATGACTGTCTTCTCCATGGAGTTTAATCCAGGACACAGACCCACATTGTCCCTGGGATGTTTCCACCTCACCCACATGTTGACAGGGAACCGAAGCACACTGTTAACAGTCATTCTGGCTGAATTAAACCAGGCATACCCTGTCTTTTTCCTCCTTGCCCTCAGACAAGGGTGCCATGGCTTGTTACACCAGCTCTTTTGTGCCTAGCATGTCCTTCTCCCAACTCCCCCACATTTTTGGGGAAGCCTATCAGATTTTGTATGTAGCTCACTGCTGGTCTGCCCTGAGCTTTCTGCCCAGCTGTGCTGCTGTAACACACTGACCTGCTCTTGGCTTTCAGTTTAATGGGTGAAGCTCTTAGATCCCTGTCTGTGGCTCTCTGAGGCGTGTGCTCTGCCCTCCTGGCTGCGCCTGCTGCATGTTTCTCTGCCTCTTTCCTGCCAGGCTGCACCCTTGTACCTCCCCTGGGTGCCAGAGGCTTTTGCCACTGCCTCCAATGTGGGGCTTGGCTCAGCCCCTTTGGGCCCCCCTGCCAGGATCCTGGGGTGGCAGGGTGGCTTCAGCTCACTCTCTCCCAGTGGATAAACTGGTGACACTAGCTTGGCAGGTTTCCCCCACAGGGGCAGTGGGGGGGGAGCGGACACAGACATACAGAAGCTGATCCCACTCAGGTCCCACCAGGAGGAGGGGTGTGGATGCAGACAGAGCAGCGAGGATGTACCGACAGGTTTTTGCCTTCACTTACCCATGGTGGCAGGTGCTGGCTGCTTCCCCGTGGCAGTTTTGCACCCTGGTCCAGCCCTGCGCCTCACCAAAATCATGTGTGTTTTCTTCTGTCACCACCCCAATGGACCTATGTCAGTGGTCCGGGGCAGTTATTCCCTGTGCAGAGAGCTGGGGGTTGCTGGCAGGAAGAGTGTCGCAAGAGCTGCTCCTAAAACATGTCATGAGCTGGTCTGTCCTCTACTTGTGTCCCCCCTGGGGACCGTGGGTTTGATATTTGCCAACTGGCCCAACACAAGGGCCACGAAGCAACTGTCCACACAAGTGCTGTTGTTGCCTGGTCACTTGGTGAAAATGGGTTGTAGACTCACCTTCAACATGGTTCTGGCATGGGCAGAGCCTCTGTCAGCTCCTCATGTGGGCAGCACTGTGCTGATGTGAGGCTGGGGCAGGCATTACTCATGTCATGGAAGTGGAGGACTCTTTAATGATGCCTCCCGCTCCAGCCAAGGCAGGTTTGTCAGATGTGACCCACCTGCTGCATGACAAATCTGGGTGACCTCAGACCAGTGACCTTTGAGCCTTGCGTATTAGCTCACAGAAACCCAAATCAATAATGACTAGGAAAAGGGAAATACCCAAAGAGGGACAATCCCAGGACAGCCCAGCCATGGGCAGAGGGTGAGAGTGTGGATGAGCAGAGGTGGAAGAGCAAGGTGCAGTGCGGGGGACACCATGCCCCCCTGCTCTTCCACCCAGCATCCACCCTGGATGCAGCCAGACAGGAAACTCTTTTGGAAAGCATTACTTCACCAAGAAAAATGTTGAGTGCTGAGGATGCCCTCGGGCAGAGTGCTGCCCTAGCAGCAGCTGAGAGATTAACTCCTTCCCCTGCACGCCTGGGTCTGGGTGGCTCTCTGGTCCACCCCACGGCATGTCCTCGGGGTCAGTGCTGCTGGTGTGCTGTCCTGTCCCTTACCCAGGCCCTGGGTGATGGGGAAGGGGCTCTGCACGTCGGCTGGCCTTATGCTATGGAGGTGTGTTTTTGTTCAGAAGGGGACCCTGAGCTGTGTCACTGGGTGCTAGGCTGCTCACCCCACCAGAGCTGCTTGTAGGTGGAGTCAGGGGGGTGTCAGCGTCACCCTGAGCCCCAGTCTTCTGGATGCACCTGCCCCTGCATCAAGCCATGGTTTGGCTCTGACATCCCGCATTGACATGTGCTGAGAGGGTGGCTCTCTGCGTTCCTGTGAGAGCAGCTGCCGGGACATGTTTCTCCATGCTGGGGATTGATATTTTTTTACTCTGGACACATGGAGTGACTGATGACAAGCAGGAAAATGAAGCATCTCTCAGCAGCAGGGGGGAAATGTGTGCTGAGAGAGGGTGTGGGATTCCCCATGTGCTGGCAAAGGCAGCTAGGTGTGGGAGAGGAGCATGGGCGTTGCAGGGTGCCCTCACCCCAGGGCTCTCAAGCTGTGTCGCTGACATGGGCCTTGGTGCATGATCTCCTCTCCCCAGACACCACCTCCTGGGCTGCAAAGAGGGTTGGGGGATTTCTTGGTGATTTTTGTCCCTGGCATCTAGGGCAGGGTCCATCCCACAGCTTTTTACCAGCTAGAAGTGGGACATCTGGGCTAGCAGAGGAAATTAATCCTAGCAGGGAACTGCTGAGCCACGCAGAGGTCCACTCGTCCACTCCTCTCATTGGTAGCTGTGGTGTCTCAGGTATCATCATTGCTGCCTTCTCTCCCTGGATATTCATCACTGCCTCTCTGCTGGAGGTTATCTCCACCACAGCCAGCAACGTAGGAGTGCTACTCAGACATTTCTGGGGGGAATTCAGTGGATTTAAGTGAAAGTGCTGCAGGAGGTGAGGTGGTGGACTTTGCATGGGAGTGGCTGATGAGATGTCACATCCCTGATGGTGGTTCCATGGTGGGGCATCTCGGGAGGTGTGGTACCAAACACAGGAGCGTGGGCAGGGCTGAGCACGGCTGGCTGGGGTTGTAGCAGGTGGCTCTGCTGAACAGCTCTGCTGTGCAGACATTAGAGGAACCTGCTACAGGGGAAAAGGGAGGTAGAAGAACTGGGCAATGAAGGGAAGGGAGACATGAGAGCCAGGTCAAATACAGGATCCAAACATCTTGCGCCTCGGGAGGTGACCAGGGTTAGTGATGTCGTTGCTGTTGGACCCTCTGCCTGCTCAGGACGTCTCTCGGGACAGCAGATACCTGGGACCACAGCACAGCGTTTCCCTGATGAAGCCCTCCTGGGGTCTCTATGAGCCTTGACATCATCATACTTGTTAAATGGCCACTGATGTCTTTCCCTGGCATTGTGGCAACCCGTGCCCAAATACACGGAGTTTTACAGCGAGGGAGAAATGCAAAATAGCGCATGGTGCCGGGGGTATGAAAGTCCAGCCCTTGGTTTCAGTTTGGCCCTTTCCTCAGGCAAGATCCCACTGGGATCACTGAGGGAGAGCGAGTGAATCCTCCTCTCCCCAGAGCCTGCAAGTGTCCCAAACCAACTGCTGTCCCTGCTCTGCCTGAGGGGGATGCTGACCCCCGTGGGGAAGGGAGGACAGGGGTCCCACCACTCGATCCTCCTCCCCAGTCCCACGCTCAGCAACAGAGGCTCTTCCAGCAAAGGAGGAGATCAGAAATGCAGGCAGAGCGATTAGAATTATAATAATAGTAATTAATGCCTTGCCTCTCTCTAAGGATTTTTCTAGTGAGGGTGGCCAGGTGCTGGCTGGGCACTAACTAATTAAAGCAATAGCACCCACTGAAGGGGATAGGTGCCAGCTGGGTCATGGGACTGCAGTGGCTCAGCTGGCGGCTCGCTCTCCCTGCCCTCACTGTTCTCCGCGGCTTGGGGTGAAGATTTAAAGGGAGGAGCTGGGTTAGGAGGGATGGCCTGAGCCTGCCCTCCTCCCCCAGGGGTGAGCATTAATGTATGGGGGGGAAGAACGGAAGTCAGGAGCAGCTAGGGATGCTCATCTGGTCTCTCGGGATGTGAACTAAAGGGCTTGCACATACCTCTGTGTGCATCTGGGGACAGAAAAATTCTAACGCATCGACTCCTGTGTGTGCATGTGTCCGTAGGTGGGAGGCTGCTCCACACAGTTTTCCATCGACACACAAATGCCAGTACGTGGGCTTGCATAGACACAAGCCAGCACAATAACACCAAGAAAATGCTTCACAGGGAGCGACTTGAAGAGCTCAAATTGCTCAGTTTATCAAGGAAATCGAGAGGCGTCTTGGTTGTGGTGTGTAAGTACCGTCAGAAGTAGAAATTACTCAGCACTAAAGGACTCTTTAATGTCAGAGAAAGACAGAACAAGAACTGGCAGCTGAAGGCTGCCAAAGTTGGACTAAAAAGCAGGCATGTGTGTTAGCAGCAAAAGCAAACTGCTAAGGGACATGGCAGGGTTTTTTGACCCTTGGTGAAGGGCAGTCTCATCTCTGGTGGAGTTGTCTCAGCCAAACTATTCTGTGATTAGGCACGCAGTATGAGGGTAAGCGGGTGACATTTATTATGCTGTTACAGCCCCTTAGATTATTTTTTTTTTTCTTGAATGAGGCCTGGGACACTGTCTCAGGGCACAGGGACATTAAGCACCCATGGGATGGAGCCCAAAGCTGCTGCGTGGCCATTCACAGAGCCCTGGAGCAGTGGTGCCACAAGCTCTGCTGTGCGGGCTGCTCCTGATTGCTCGCTGCCCTCTTCTCACTAGCCCCAGCAGTGGGGCTGCGGTGGGGCTAGTGGCCTTGCCATCTAGGAGGCTTGGTGCAAGCACAGGGTGTATCAGGGAGCTGCAGTTCCAGGAGCAGTGAGGAGCTGCTGCAGAGCCCTGGGACGTCAAAATCCCAGAGCTTCGTACACCAACAGTGGGACATTTAGCTCCAATGCCACCGTGTGCCCTTGGGGAAGCTGCTTTGCTGGCCCACAGCCGAGCCTGTGAACCCAGAGAAGGGAGAAGGGGGACCTTGGCTGTGGCCTCCTGCGAGGAGAGGGCGGGTGTGCGGGAAGGTGTGGCTGAATAATGCCAGGTACCTGCAAACCGGTGGAAGGTGTCAGCCCAAAACAAATGAGTAATTGCTGTTTGTATCAGATGACGTGGCTGACTGGCCAGGGAATCAGCTGAGAAGTGGTGACATATTGAGTGAAGCAGGGAAATGATTTGGAACGGTAATAAATGTAAGTGTAATGTAAATATATCAGTATTATGTATTTATATGCGTACATAGGTGTATAGAATAGTTATCAGTGGTGTATATAGCATAGCTACATCAGCAGTGAGCCCTCTATGGGCTCAATGTTCACATGGGTGTATTTTAGTCCAAGGAAAGCTTAAGAAACCTAATGGCCAACTTCCTCGGCTGTGCCCCTCTGCTGCTTTGTCTCTTACGAGGTGCGGTGGGCTGACCCAGCCAGTAGCAAAGCCCCCACCAAGTCACTCGCTTGCTCCCCTCAGTAGGATGGGGGAGAGGTTGGAAAAGCAAAAGTGAGAAAACTTCAGGGTTGAGAGAAAGATTCCTCATTTCCTTGTAACAGAGGGGCTAGAAAGCCGGGGAGGCCAGGCAACGCCCTGCGAGGCTGGCCCATCTCCCCAGCACCCATGTATCCCGAAGCGGGAGGGGAAATGACCTTGCAAACTACAAATCGCCCCAGGGGTAACGTGCCACTGCCTCACCCAGAAGTGTTCACATCATTAAATCTTGTATCAGTCACGGCTCAGGTATTCTCGGGCATTTCCGCGGTGCCTCTCCTGGAGAACTCCTGGGTCCCTCGCTCCGCTCAGCCCCACCGTGTGAGATGGGGCATCCAGTGCAGGGGAAACTGAGGCACAGTCAGGTGGGGCTGGACCTCTTCTGTGTCACCAGGCACAGCTGCAGGGCAACATCTGGATTACCAAAAGAGGAACAGATTTAAGTCACAAGACAATGCCTACGACTTAATCATGAAGCCTTTTGCATACATACAACAACACTTATATAGGTAGTACAAGACCTGCAGCCGCAGCTGGTCCCTTCGTGGGCATACTTTGCCCACACGTGAGAGCACTCACAGCCGCTCTCCCAGGGCCTGTGGTCAAAGCTCAGCTGTGCTGTGGGCAGAGCACAGCTCAGGTGTTTTATCAATAAATGGGGTTTTTAAATAACTAGCGTGTTATTTGTCAATAATTTTCATTTTCCTTGAAGTTAGGGGAACTTGACATCTGAAAGGAAAATTTTGCTGTAAAACCGAGGCTGATATTTGGTTTTCTTTTCTCCCTTTTATAAATTTCCCTTTTAATAAGGGAAAAAGGAGGAAGGGAGAGCAGACAGAACCCAGAGGAAGTGAGCTTTCCCACCACCACAACAAACCTTCAAAACAATTTTTTTTTAAAGCAAAACAATAGTCAAAAATAGCATGGAAGTAAACCTTTTACAGTTTACCAAACATCCTTAGCTTTTTTTTTTTGTACCCGCTCTGATTTTCAGTGCCAGTGACTCCTCACGCAATTAGATAACAGGGGTGACTCCAGGGCACACACAGGTGAGCAGGGAGGCAGGAATGCACATACACGTTTGACTCCAGTGAGTAAAACCCTCCTGAATCCAGCACCACAGGGCCATGTACAGGAACGGTAGGTACCCTGGTACCACTGGCATCAAATACATTGAATTATACCCATCTAGTTACATCTTAGAAACTGCTATGCATGGTGCAGCCGTGGTCTGGAGCATAGATTAATGTCGTGGCATCGCTGCCAGCCATGTCATGAGAAGGGCTCCTGTATTTGTGTCTCAGCGCAGGGTGCTTGTCTTGCAGTACTGTAGCTGTGCCACAGTGAGCAGAGCCGTGGCCGGAGCCCAGGAGCCTTTGTTCAGCTCCTGGCGCAGGAATCGCTTTTATTCACGTTGTGACCTTGGGCGAGCAACTTCACTGTGCTTAAAATTAACTTTTCTGCAAACAAGGAGCATGAATCTCTGTGTGTCAGGAGAGCTGCGCCGCAGCCTGTGGGGCTTGGTTTGGGTGAAGGGGTTTTTTTGCGCTGGGTTGTTTTGTGGGCAGTGTCGCTCCGGGGTGAGGGTGCCGGTGCTGCCCCAGCGATGGGGTGGCCCCAGTAGTGCACAAAGCCCTGAGTCTTCAGCCACTTTCTATAGGGAAAGGGGTTCAGTAAATGCTGGTGTAGCGCAGGGTGCTTTTGTCCCCTTCCCCAGTTTATTTGGTTTTGCTGCCAGAGCTAAACAGGGGCTGCAGAGTCTGATGAAAGAGGCTGTAGGCTTGTCTTGCGAAAAAAGAGACGAGAAAAGCAGCGTGTGTAGCCTGGCAAAACAAAAGCTAAGGGCAGCACAAGGAGAGTGGTGTGCGGATGCATCCCAGGGTACGCCCCGCGGGAGGAGATGAGCTGCTGAAAGCCTTGGCACAGGACCGCAGGGGTGTATGTTGCCTGTGACTACACACAGGCTGGAAAAATAAGAGGTAGCTTTTAAATGCGGGAGGAAGGAGGGCCTGGAAGAGCTTCCCAGCAGGTGCTCTGTGCTCTGGGAATACACAAAGTCCTTTGGTGCTTTATGAGGGGGTTTATATTGTGACATTCAACGTAAGGTGGTGCGGAGGGTCCCACAGCCTCGTGTGCCCGGGCTGGTGTCACTGCAGGTCTGTGGGAGGACGTCTGTCTGTCCAGCCGGGTCCAGGCTGGGTGTGCTCTGCAGATAAACAGCTCAGTTTGTATTTATTCATTCTGCCCGTGTACGCAGCCGGGAGGCCTCACCAGGAGGTGCCTCTCCCCAGCGCTGTGTTTGGCGTGGGTTTTACACATGGTTTTTATTCGGTCACACAGTGCTGAGGGGGGGGACATGGAAAGTGTGATGGAGGGAAGCCCGCTGCTCATCCCCCAGGACGTCCCAGCCGGGTCAGACACCTTCATCCCGCTGATCTGCGGAGAGCAAGGGGCTGTCATTTACCCCCCAGCCCTGCTCCTAGGCAGCCATCGGGCCCCCTGTATTTGCCTCTCACTGGACTCTTAAAGCGACTGGGGTTATAAAAATAGGAGGGGGGAGAGATGACAGCTGGGCCGGGAGAATTACAGGGAGGAGATCAGCTTAGAGGGAGCAGGGAGCACCAGGAGGCAAGATGGCCCCATGCTGCAGCAGCCAGCTCCTTCCCTCACAGCCAGGCCCCACAACCGGCTCCTTCCCTCACAGCCTGGACCCACAAGCTGCCCTTTCCCTCACAGCACAGCCCAACCCCACCAGTTACCCCATCCCTCACAACCCAGCCCCACAACTGGCTCCTTCCCTCAGAGCCCGGTTCCACAACCAGCTCCTTCCCTCACAGCCTGGCCCCACAACGGGCTCTTCCCCCCACAGCACAACCTGGACCCACAAGCTGCCACTGCTCTCACACCCTAGCCCCAAAACCGGCTCCTTCCCTCACAACACAGCCCGACCCCACCAGTTGCCCCCATCCCTCACAC
>VWZL01004800.1:462394-496865 GCA_013396915.1 Stercorarius parasiticus | reverse complement strand
GTGGGGTGGGGGTTGGGGTGGGGGGTGTCCAGCCTCAAACAGGCCTTTTTCTGGTTGACGAGGTGCTGAGCTGATTTTGTGGGTGCTCCTCGCTGAGCACTCAGGAGTTCATGCCCAGGAGCATCCCTGGAGCCCCAGGAAGGGACGGAGGAGCATCATCTCCTCTCCTTAGTGTCTGCATTGCATCTGCAGGGCTGGCCATTGCTGAGAATACCAGGCGACCTGTGTCAGGCCATGTTTTGGGTGGCAGTGAGGATCTGCCAAAATGATCATCAGCCAACAGGACTTGTTTGAGCCTTAACTCCTAGACAAGTGCATCTGAGAGTCTCAGAAGAAAATGAGCGTGACTCAGTCCCACAGCAGAGTCTGTCCCACAGGAGCCCATGTGCTCTGGCATTACAGTAAGCCTGTTAAGCATGAATTTCCAGAACTCTTTGAAGCCTTTATTTAGAAAGAGTCTGAAAAGGGAGTAGGCTCTGGTGAATCAACCTCTTTGTGGAAAGTAGAGAAACCTGATCAGTCGGCTGTTTATCTGCCTGCAGTGGCTTTTGCACCCAGCATGGAGGGGTGATGCTCCTGCTGCAGGGGCAGAGGGGCTGTCCTGGGGGGGAGAGGTTGTTAAACCTGCTCCCGGGTGTGGGAAGAACGGAGCGGAGCTGTCAGTGGTCGCAAACAGAGGTGTGTTCCCAGGACATTAGAGAGCTCGGCCTCCCTGGCTGCTCCTTGTGTCGGGAGAATCGCCAGCTTGTTCTGCCAGCGAGGTGGGAGAAGGTGTGTGGCTTCACGCTTGCTGGGAAAGAGTTTGTCAATGAATTTAAAGGGGGAGTTTGTTACAGCGTAGATCTGACTGATCTTAAAGCATCCAGCAAATGCCTCCTGGATCCTGCAGTGCTGTGTGTTAGACTGTGGTGGGGTTTCTTGCCCGGTTCTTCCTTTTTTTAGACAGCCAAGGCAAGTGTACCAGAATATCTTAACTGCTTTGGCCTAAAGTAGTGCTAAGTGCTGGGTGGAAACCTATTTCAGTTTGGGCAAGCTATTAAAAAAGAGGTTCCTCTCTTCTCTTTCGGTGCTGCTCAGCCCGAGGAAGGGTGGTTGTGGTCCCCGTCTGGATGAAGTGTTGAGAGCTGGCAGGTCCTGGTGCCCATCAGCATTCCTGTGAGCCGGGGCTTGCTGCTGGCTCTGCTCCACTTGTCTGGCTGCACGCTGGGGACTTGCATTCCCCTCCCACAGGGCTCTTCTAGGGGCCAAACACTAAAGATTAAGATGCTCTGACTGCTTATGTATGTACAGCCTTGTTTGGCTTTGAAGAACACAGTTTGCTTAAATCGAGGTTTCCCACGGCTCACAAGTTTAAGTTGCCTAGATCCCCGGAGAAAGATGACAGTAAATTAGGACCTGCCTTGTTCAGGAGATCATGAGTAAATTGCTTGGACCTCACTGAGATCCTAAGCGCGAGGTGTTTCTGCACCAACCTGGCAGCGTCTGCCACTCAGAGGTGCCGGTAGGCAGCCCTCAGCCCTGCAGGGCTGGGTGTACCCGCTCTGGGCAGCGAGGCGAGGGTGAGTTGAGGAGCTGGGCTATACCAAGCTGTACTGAGCTCTGTGCCCAAAGGAGGATGAGGAAGAGAGAGCATAGGCGGTGGCAGAGGTTGTGTTACTTGCTAGGATCTGTAGGGTAAGACGCTGAGCTGCTCTTAGCGTGAGACTTGCTGCAGGCCCTGCCTGGAGCTCAGTCCCATCCCAGTAAAAGTGCAGCCTGCTCTCTTGTGGATGGGGTGATGGGAAGTGTGTCTTGGGCATAGCTCTGGAAGGAGGGCAGGCACACCAGTCTCCCAACAGATCAGTCTGTCCTTCTGAATTTCTGTCCAGAGAAGTGGAAAGGAAATAAGTTTCTTGAGACGGAAAGTTGGCTTCACATACCATAGTGGTTGAAGATCCACGTGAAACGCTGCCGCTATCTCCTCCAGCATTCTGCTCCTCTGCAGCCTCTTTGCATTTCCCCTCTGATACTCTGAGAGATGGATATTAGGAGAGGAGGCTGTGAATGCTGGCAGTGCGGCTGAGGTGGGTGGCTGGCATGGAGATTTTCATAGTGAGCTGTGAGATCTGTCTCTCCCTGCCAAACACTTAGCTTCCCTCAGTGCCTCCTGTACTGCTGTCTGATCTGGCTGTTCCCAGCGCTCAGGGCTGTCTGCATTTACCATCCTGGCTTGGGAGGAAGAGGCTGGTCCCTCAGCATGCTATGGTGGTGCTCAGTTGCTCTCCTTGCAGGAGGACCCAAGGGCTGGCATCGCCGACCCCTGCCCTGTGTGTGGCAGCAGGTGTTGCATGGAGTGGTTCTGCTGGGTCATGTCACCTGTTTAGGATGGGGCAAGAGTCTGGGCTCCCAACACTGGTTTGAGGTACAACTTTCTCCTTCCCCACGTCTCCATAGCCATCATCGAGGGGCCCAGCCTGGACTGTTGCTGCGGGAAGCCCATGGGTGGGAAGCCCATGGGTGTGTTGGTTGGCAGCCTGCCTCCAGTTCCTCCAGCGGGGAGGCTGGGGTGGGTGGCATGGCAAGGGGAGCGATGGTTCTGTGGCTGTACACCCCTGCCAGACCCATTGCACAAACTCTGTGCTGCCTGGCTGTTATGGTCCAACCACACCTGCCCTTGTGGGCTCTCAAGGCAGAGTGACCCCATTCCTCCCCACCTCTCTTCCCAGGCTGTTTGGGTGACTGGGACCTACATCAACGTGAAGCTTCAAAACAAAGCAACTTGTCCTTTTTGCAAGAGTCAGTTCTGGAGACAGGAAATGCTGGAGGAGTCCTTTCTGGAGCAGTGAGGTGGTTGTGGTGTCAGCAGTGTGGCAGGGATCGGGGTGAAGGGCTGGACAGGGTGCAGCCCATCACTGGGGCCCTGCCTACGGATGCTGCGGCGTTTCGTGCCTGTTGCTAAGGAGCTGCGGTTGCCTTTGGCAGCAGAACTGGCAGATCCAATGCACAAACTTTGCGGCATGTGGCCGTCCCCCTTCTGCAGCCCGTGTGGCCTTGTGCGCCGGTGAGTTTTTTTCACTCGCAGCCCAACGTGTGCACAGACAGGCTTGTTAAATGTGATCAACCAGAGATTTTGCTCCAGATGTTCGAGATGACCCCTTTCCTCCGAGGGCAGCCGGTGTGCTGATAAAACGCTGTGATGCTATAAATAAACCTGTCAGCTCTGCAAGGGAGGAAAAGCCTCCAGTTTGAACAGGAGTTTGATCTAAACAGGAGCCCAAGAGTTTGCTTTCTTCCCTTGGGATGTATGTTGACCCCTGATTTTGGGGAGGAGCTGGAAAATGTAGGTTTCCCTGTTGCTTTCAACCTGATGGAAGAAAATGCTTGCAGAGAGGAGGGGGTTGACTTGCCTGGGAGAGGACTTGGAGAACATTTGCTGCTGTGCTTTTCTACAGGTACACACCTGCCCTGTCTCCCTTTGGAGACTTCTGCATTTGCTAGAGTGAGCACATCTTCCGTGTGTCGATACTACCTGCACGGACGTGCCCCTTCTCGTGCTGGGGTGGACTCTGGCTAAAGTGATTTGTGTGTAGCCAAAATCATGGCTCTGGGTCGCTCTGCCCGTGTAGCAGAGCTGACACTCCCCCATTGTTGCTACAGATGGAGTTTTTACAGGCTGTGTTTGGGAGCTGGTCCAGCTTTCCTGCAGCGTGGGGCTGCATTGAGTGGGTCTGGGCATCCTGCAGGTTGTGTGGGAGACCCAGATGGGTCCTGCTGCCTTAGCCTGACAGGAGGCAAATACAGCCCTGTTGCTACAACCGGGGAGAACAGGCACTTCTTGGCCCTCAGGTTGGGTTTTGCTGAGCTTGGGCTCGCAGGGCTGGCTCGGCTGTCCTGCAAATCAGCTCACCAAAAGGTCAGGGCCAGGAAGGGCGGGACTGTGCCTTCCACTGCTCTGAGAGATTTGGCTGGTTCAGTTTCTTGCAGGGCACAGAGGGCAAGTGCCAGCCTGGGGGAAGAATGGCTGAGCAGCAGAGCTCGCTTCTGGAGATGAAATGGTGCTAAAGCTCGTGACACTGTGCAGGGGGCTGCAGGGTGGCCCTGAGCCCCAGCTGGGCTTGTGTGTGGCAGGAGCATTGCCCACAGGGACAAAGATGGGTCAAACTGTAGCAATGACTCTTTATTTTGCTTGGAGCCTGTCCGCAGTCTCGGAGAAGAGAGCTGTGTGACTTGTGCGATGGGCTGGCAGGGTGCAGGAGGTGGGATGTCCCCCTGGTCACAGGGAGCAGCAGCCAAGTCCTCCGAGTGCTGGAGGCGCTGGTGGTGTGGGGGATGCTGCTCGATGTGTGTCAGCTCCAGACAAGTTGCTTCCTAGGGCCCGGCTATGGGCTTGTGTTTGAGTTCATGCTTTCCGTCTGAACGACTTTTTTAGACAACTCCTTCTACATTAGAGGCCAAATCCCCTTCCTGCCCCTGTGCTGGGCTCTTGGGAAGGAAGAAGATTAAAAACCTCCCCAGACAATCGTTAACCTCATGCCAAATCTGCCACTGCCTCCAGTGCTCAGTGTAAGCTCTGCTCTTGCCTCACTGGCTTGTGAAATGCCCAAGACTATTTGTGTCTCAAGAACTGACAGGATAGACCCAGAAGGATGGGGACAGCTGAGAATTAATTAGGAGCTGTAGGTTTAATTAGTAGTGTCTCAGTATATTCGTGCATGAGGGCTGGGTGCCAGGGGAGTAGTGGATCTTCTGAGCTTCCAGCCTTCCTGCTTAGAGGACATGAGCCCTTTGTGTCTGAGGTTGTACCTCTGTGTTTCTGTGTAAATGCCATCAGTACAAAAGCCTCATTCTACTCCTTTTTGGGGGCTCACCTTTCTTGGTGTCCACTTTTCATGGAGTTTTTCTAGGAATTACCCAGTCTCTACAAACTGGTTGAGAGTAACTTGCTCTGTCTGCAGCTCTTGCTGACTTCTAGGCTTTCCATCTTTCCAGCACCATCTGGTCCTGCTTTGCTGGGAGAGTGGGTAACTCCCAAACTCATCATCTTCACCCGGATCCAGGGCAGGGGCTTTACAGGGGCAGAATGTCTCAGGGCATACCAAAACTCGTGCTCTTTGTCTCTTGAACCCAGAGGTTTCACTCCAGCTGTGGTGCTGTGTGTTGGGGTGGCCTCCTGCTGCCACGGCAGCAGATCTGTCAAGGGCAGGTCCCCACTGCCATCGGTCGGGGAGTGGTTGGGGCTTGAGGTGATCCATCACCCCTTTCTCCCGGGGCTGTTTCTGGCCCTTGTGGCTTGCAAGGACAGAGGGAAGGTGGCTCATTCGCAGCTCACAGGAGACTCTTGGTCCCTGCAGCTCTGTGCATGCAGATGGCAACTTGAGGGTTATAATTAAAAGGTGGTGATAGCTGCCTGCTGTGTCTCTGATGGAGAGGGATGAGAAAAGGGAGCTTTGGCTTCCCGTGGCTGGTTTCCATGAAATGAAGACTTACCTGATGCAGACTCGCTCATCTCCCACAGCACTTCTACCCCCTCTGCTCCCCTGTTATCTGGATCCAGCTGTGCACAAGTTTACTGATGTGTATCTCAGTCCCCAGGTACCCTCTGAGCCCGTTACGAATGCGTGCTCTGGTCCCTTGTGCTGTGTGCACTCAGTGTAGACACACGGGGTGGCTTTGCCATCCATCTCATCCCATATTCACAGGGCCAGGCACCCCCTTCCCTGCAGCAGGGACAGCTGGAGCCCCCCGGGTCTGACAGACACGTCCGAGCCCGTGTGCTGACTCGGGCAGGCTTCAGCTGGCACAACCCCAGGGCTGCTTGTAAGTGCCGTTTCAGAGCTCAGTCGTCACCGCTCTGTCCGTCTTTGCAGAGCAAGGAGAATGATGGGACAGTCCATTTGTCCTGCGTAAGCCACTGCCAAATGTGACAGCCGCCACCCCTGACTGTTGTAGCTTTTTGCTGCTTCCCCTCCCCACCCCAGAAAACCCAAACCAACCAAGCTGTCGGCATCTCCTTCCCCAGCTGCTGCCTGTTGCCCGTACCTGTTGCAGTGGGTGTGTGACATGGATGGGACTTGAAGCTGGAGAGGGTCATTTGGGACTGGCCGGTGACTCTCTGCTTGCCCAGGACATGACTGGATTTTGGAAGCAGGGATGTGCACTGCTGATAGTAGGGAAGGGAGATATGTGTCCCCTGCTTTCCTCTTGCCTGAGGTGCAACGCCAGCTCCCCCGAGGAAGGCACCTCACTGGGTCACCAGAAAAAGTAATTGGAAGTCTACAACTGCTCTCCTTAAATCACCTTGGAAGAAAGCAGACGTGCCCAGCTCCTGGCATCTCTGTTTTTACTTCGTGCAGAGATGGATATGGCTGAGCTGTCGCCTTTTATTTCCAGTGTTTGGCATGTGCTGCAGCGTGTTGCTAAAGATGTGTCTGGCTGGATGCAAAGCTGCCCGCTTCCCACAGTCCCCGGGGGACTGCAGAGGTGAAGGGCTCTTGTCTTCTGCGTAGCTTTGTAATTCATTTCTTCTCTGCTTGCTGCTCTTTGCCTCCCCCTTCCACTTCCCTTAACAGTTTTTGGACTTTTTTTTTTTCTGTATTTATTCAAAGCAGCCTGGGTAAACAGGGAGCAGGAGTGTGGCAGCTGGGGCCACTGGTAGCACTGGATTCCAGAGGCATTTTTAATGGGTCTCTAATAACTGGAACTGGCCTGTTCTGATGTAGAAAGTTTTCTTATTTGCTCTATCTGCAGTTTGGCACAGAGTTTTCCCTGGAAAGGCTCAGACTGCGCATTTTGCTTCACGACAGTCAGGCTGACAAGCTTTGCACCTCAGGTGGCTCCAGTTGCTGCAGCCCTGATGGTGTCAGTTTGCCAGACCTGTCCCGCCAACGCCGTTTCTAGCTTGCAGCTGCCCCCAGTGCCATGTGCCCGAGTTGTACCTGTCACCTGCCCTGTGTCCCTCTTCCTGCGTGTGGGCAAGAGCCTGTACACAACAGCCAGGCAAGTCCCCTGTATCTTCCTCTACCCATGGGATGCTCGTGGAGAGGCTGATTTCACGGTTAGTTGCTCCAAAACCTGGTTAGGAACAAGATGAATGGTTTGAGATGTTGAACCAGGCACCTCAGAAACCTCCTGGATAACCCAAGCAGCTGCCAGGCTTTCCTGCTGTGGTTGCAGGATGAAATGGGGGGGCTCTTTGGCTGCCCTGGACCTGCTGCCCCCAGCGTCGCCTACCCTATGGGGGCCTGGGGATCTGCTAGCACCTCCAGGAGCCTTCAGGGATGAGCTGGGACGTGCGATCCCCATATCCAGTCACAGCCCTGCTCCCGGCTGCGGGGCAATCCATCTGCTCAGGGCTGTCCATCCCATTTCTCCTCCACTGAGGCAGGGGGTGTTCATGTTTCTGGAGTAGGTTTGGAAAAGATGCTCCATAAAAAATCCTCTGCCACTTGAACTGCCCTGAGTCTTGGCCTTGTCTTATATCTGGTGACTCTGTGTGCCTGGTAATGGTGTGCTGTCAACTTTGGAGAGTGTAGAGGGTAAGAGAGAGAGTTTCTCCACTGCTGTGAAATTGCCTTCAAGCTTTTTGGCTTGAAATGTTGCTTTTTGCCCCTTCAGTTGCCCTCACACACCTGGAATGGCAGCCCCAGCGTATGTGATGGTCAGAAATGTGGCTGGAGAGGGCTGTCCTCAGTGGGGACACAGAACTGGGATGCCCAAGAGCCCCAGAGCTCTGCATCCAGGAGCCGTCCCTCCTCTGTAGGCACAGGCTGGCTGTGGCCACACCAGTTTGGGATGTCGGTGGTTAATTGAGAAGCCCTGGAGCTGACCGCTCCTGTGCCTGTGACAGAGAGCTTGTTAGCTAGCTGCAGTGAGACTTTTAGATATGGTCTGACTTTAGCTCTTATGGTGGGTTAGAGGGGGGTCCCACCATCACAGCAGGGACCCCCAGCCATGGGTTGGCTCTGAGTGTCAGGCTGCAAACCCACTGCCTTTGGTTGCTGAGTCTGTCTCCTGTGGGAAAGGAGATGGGCCATAGCGTGTATGTGCTTGAAGATCCCACCCACCCACCTCCCAGGAACAGGAGTGCCTCAGCACCGCAATGCAGCAAGCGGGTTTGAATTCAGGACCATCATCCCCTTATCTGGCTGTTGCAACAGATGGTGGTGATCTATAAACTTTGGTGGCGAAGGGAGGCTGAGGGGGAGCCTGTTCAGGGGCTGTTGCTCCTGAAGGATGTGAATGTTCTCCAGTTCTTGGTTGGGCTTTTCTTGCTCATTTCTCCTATGTGAAAATGTGGGAGTGGAGCATTTGAGCCTGGGCTTGATTTGACATGAGCCATCCGAGTTATGTGGGCTAACTCAGAGCAGGGCAGGCTCCTCGTGAGCCGAGAGACATGGTGGTGAGCCCAAGGTGGGAGCAAGAGAGCTGGTACCGATGGTACTAAACACAGGTAGGCAGGATGCCGCCTTGCTAAAACCGCTCCCTGCTCCTTCTGATGCTGAAACCCCTGTGTGGTTTTGGCTCTGCCACCTGGCAAAAGAGAGGATTGGATGTCAGCCGGGGGTGTGCAGGGGGGTTCAGTGTCATGGTTTGCTTCTGGAGGGGACCTGTGTCAGGTCAGAGCAGGTGTGCTGTGGTGAGGGCAGCTCCCATTGCAGGCCACGCTCTCTGTTCCTCCACTGCCTCGGAAGTGCTGACGCACATCGCAGACACAAACAAGCGAGTCAGTGTGTCAGCCTTGCTGCTATATTGATGTTTGCTTAATGAGAGTTGGCATCTGGAGCTGCTTATCCCTTGCCCTTGAATATAAAACAGCACTTGGGATGGGCCTTGGTGTTCAAAGTCACGACCAGGCTATACTGCAGCAGATCTGATGGGGAGAGGCTGTTCTTTGTTGTGGGATTCGAGACTTTAAACCCCGAGGAACCCATTCCACCTGAACGCATGTAGGTTAGGGGGCTGGCGTAAGAGCTATGCGTTTCTGCTGCAGAGAGGGCTGGGTTTGGGTTTCTTTCAGCCCTGTCTTGAGTCAGTGTGGAGGCCGTGGTCCCGCTGGCCTGGCAGATGCTCTGGAGAGCTGTCTGAGGTCATTACAAGTAGCATCACTTTCAGCCCTCGGTGTTCGGGTAGGTGGGTGGAGATGGTGAGATCAGCATGGAGCTGGGAGGGGGAGAGCTCTTAAGCCAATGCAGATTGGCCACCTGCCTCCCAGGGAGATGCTTCCTCTGAGACGTGGCTTGAATGCAGGGGAGCAGATGGGTGAAGCAGGAAAATGCTCTATCTGGTAGTTCCTGCCCCCTTCCAGCCAGCAGAACTATTCGCCTGACAAACTCTGAGGGAGTTCTGTGTGATCCATTAAAGCTGTTGCAAAACCTGGTGAGAACCAGGACAGGAGATGTTCAGGCTGGGACAACCCTGAAGGCCCAGTTTGTGCCGCGATAGGTCTGCCTGCATCCTCCCTGTGTGGGGGTAGCACCGCAGATCATTTCCTGCTCTGCAACAAGGCCAGTCTGTCATGTTTGTCTGCTCTATGGGCCAGTGTTGACATCAGAGCTTGATTTCAACCTGCTGTGAATTGCCCAAGACTAACTGAAAATGTCTTCTGGCTAGCTCTTCTGAAAGCCACTTTGCCCATTCATGCTTGGCCTGCATCAGGACCTCCAGTCAGCTTGATAAGCATGTTACTTCTCAGCAGCCAGACACCACTTCAAGTGAGTGGGTTCCTCCTCCTGTAAGGGACACAGGGCTTACAGCAAAGCCATGCAGCAAGGTCTGGAAGTGTCTGAGATGCCATCTGACCTTCCCAAAGCAAGGAGAGTCATTTGAGCCATGTTTGTCCTTTGCCTTGGGAAAGTCACCCCAGAACTTGAGCAGCAGCTGGGCTTGTTTGTGCTGCACTGGGGGGGTCCAGCTCTCTGCTGCTGCTGTGCACAGGGCTATACACCCTGTTTAGCTGGGTGGCGGGCTCCTGCCGAACACATCTCTCCTCCCAGGGCTGGTGGGATGCCCAGCTCCTTGTGGGATGAGAAGAAGCAGAGCCCTCTGCCGCTCATCCCTGTCCGGACAGGGATACCCGAGTGTATAGGAGAGCATCGCTGCCACAAAGGTCTCTGCCCTCAGCCCAAGTGCAGTGGCTGGTCCACAAATTGGGAGGGGATGTTTCTTCATTTGAGAGAAAACTAGAGAGGGTTACCTCTCAGGGAGCTGAAATTACTGCTGTTAAGGGCTTTCAGTCCGAGGCGGCCAGCACAGGGGCTTCAGTGGTGATAACAGCTGGGAATAGCACTGGGAGAGCAGAGAGCGTGCAACAGCGCAGAGAGTAAGGGGAAAAAATGCTTCTGAAATGAAAGTGTGTGTGACCTGATTCCTCTGCTCCATTTTTCTACCTTGTGTGTGTTTTCATGAGGCATTGCTGCACAAGTCCACATAGGTACTTAAAGCAAGTCTGAACCTGAGGTTTCACTTTCTCCCGGTGCTTATGTGTGTGCTTTCCCTCAACAGCCATCAAGGTGAGCTGCGTTGGATCCTGCGGGGTGTCTAACAAGATCAATGACACAGCATGGACTGTGGAGGAGCAGTACTTCAACAGCACGCTGTCGCTGGCAGACAAAGGTAAGGTCCACAAGGACATGGCGGAGACCTGTGGCCATGCTGTTTCTTGCTGGGAGGGAGATGGGTGATTCTGAGATGGTCGACAGAAATGTATCCCCAAGACTTCAACATCTTCTCAATGTGAAATACCCCTTCATAGGCTGCCTTGGCCTGTGCACAGAGGATGGGAGCCAATATTAGAGACTACAAGAGCTTAGAAGGAGCTGTGCAGAGAGGCATCCTGAATAGATGCAGAACTTGGCAGCCACACTGCAAACAGTGCTTGCACATCCCCTGGCCCTGATCGACCTCAAACGGGGCTGCCAGCAGCGACTTCTCTGCTGTTTCAGGACCCTGTGGGTTCACCCTCTTCCGCTTCCTATGTGTGTCTACGGCAGTCACAAAACACTGATCAAAGTCAATTGAAGCCAGTTGCAGGCCAGGAGTAGTTTGCACTGAAAGGGATGTGGAGGTGTCACTTGTCCTGCTAGAGGAACAGCCTAGGAGGGTTACCAGCAGACACCCCCAGCAAGCCAAGAGGCCCAGAGATAGCAACAGGGTTGTATTATCCTGTGGGGTAAAGTGACACCAGCAGCCTCTGGGGAATCTGGGCTCGAATGAATGCTGTCTTTCTGCTGTTAAATAGGTCAGCCTCACCACAAATAATTCATGCTGTGCCCTGGCTCCTGTTGAAATCAAGACGTGCCAGTATTCACCTGCAGAAGGCAGTGGCTGTAGCGGTAACTAATGTGGCAAAAGCCCAGGCTGGCAGGAGCTCAGCTCTCTGGTGCTGCTTTATCTAATAACAGGAAATGGGTAAAACTGAAGTGGCAGTTTCTGCTAGCTCAGCCATTTTTCAAGCAGAGCTTTTAGCGTCAAGGGGAGACTGACCTCATCCTCGCAGCAACTGGAGAGAGCGCTGCTTGCTCTCAGGTCCCGGAGAAGGGAGGCAGCTGGCTGGCTCGCCCCTTGGCTTGGCTTATAGCCCAGGGGCTGCAGTTGGAGGTAAACTGCCTGGGAGGGCAATGAGAAATGTTCCTGCCCGCTTTTGGTTGTGGCGCTGAGCATGGCCAGAGAGCCCAGCTGTGAATGTCGGGGTAGCTAAATCCCAGAGGCTTTATAAGGTGCTGCATTTATTGAGCTTAGGTGAGTTGGGAGCTGGAGGCTGCGAACATTTGTGGACTTCTGCAGAGGTTTAAACCTGCAACTACCCTGAGAAATGCACCTTCCAACTTTTGTTTCTCATATTTAACGATTCAAGGGAGAGCTGTGATATTGTGGTTGGTTCTGTCCTGGTAGAGCTGAGCAGGGGCAAAAGCCAGCCAGGAGGTAGGGGTGGGAAGAGGTGGGTATGCTGTTTGTTGCTTTTGCAGCACCTGGGAGATTTTGATAGCTACTTTGTCAGTTCGCACTTGTGAGGTTGCCCTTGGGAGCCATCCCCTTGACAGCTGGATCTGTGTGCACTGGGAAGGATGGAAGGAAAATGCATTGATGGCTAGCTATCATGGCTCTGTAGTGTCTCCTTTGGAGGCCTGAATTCCAAAGATGGCCAAAATTTGGTATTCCCAGCTCTTAAACTGTTCATGGAAAGCCTTAGTTTTTTGGCTCTTAATTTTCTGGGACCCAGAGTTTTGTGTATTGCCCAGTGCAGTGCTGGTATTGTAAACTCTGCCAGCCTGAGATTTGAGTGGGTGCCCAGGGCTGGGGCATCAGGGCCCGGCTGCTGGCTCTGTGCTGGAGCCGGTCACGGAGCTGGCAGCTGCCCAGCAGCACACCTGGGGTGTGAATGGGACAAAACGGGCCAGCTGAAGTCTTCCAGAGCCACCGCAGCTCCAGGCAAGTGAGGCAAGAAATGGTAGTGCGTGACTTATCAGAGACGTAACGAATTGAACGGAAAATCTCTCCCTGTAGAGTCCTGTGCTTGAAAACTGAGGTGTGCTGTAGTGTTGGTACTGTCCTGTCTTGCGAAGCTACAGTGCCATTATTGGGAAAAACCTGGTGTGAGCTACCAGCAATCAGTCTGGAGCAGTGTGCCAGGTACTTACAGTTGCTGACTTGTGCTCTTCTGCCTTTTGTGTCAAAGTGGACACAACCACTGGGAGCTCTCAGCCTCTGGCTCCCAGCTGCCAGGAAGCAGATACAGAGAGGGCGGGCAGTCCCTGCGCATGGGACCGCAGCCAAGGGCAGCGCTTGTGGGGCATTTGCTTTTTGTGTGACTGGTACAAGCTCAGGAGTTACATCCTGAGCTTGCCATGTTTGTCCCATGCCTTTCTTCCATGCCCCAAGAAGGCAGGGGCGCGAGCGATGGGACGTGGGTGGGAGAGAGCAGTGTCGATGCTGCCTTTGGACCAGAGTCCTCCACCAGAGATAGCTTTGAAAATGTCCAGTGCAATTGCTGCGCTGGCCTGTGCGGATATGGAAACAAAAGCCCTGGGGCTGGCAATGCTCCATTCTGCAGCGCGGGGAAGCGAGATAACTGTCTGCTGTCGCAGCCCTCGCCGTGACATTGATGCATGTCCTGGCCGGCGGAGCAGCTTCTCCGTGACTCTGCCTCTGTGCGTGCCTGTCTCTGCCTGTCTGTCTGCCTGCCTTGCCGCGTCCTGGTACGGCACAGCCCTGCAGCGTGGCAGCGGCTGGAGTTTCCCGGGGACAAGTCCTGCAATGGCCGTGTGGACAGGAGCAGCAGGGCAGGGCCTCAGCGCTGACTCAGTCATGGCGTTTTTAGGCTCCCCAGGAATAGCAGCTGCCTTGGCCTTTTCTGAACATAGCTCTCAGCTGCCTCAGCCTTTTCTGAACAGAGCGTGAAGGAGCTTCAAACGGACGGACTGTCCCTGGGTGCCTGCTTGGCTCAAAGCAGAGCTGTTCTGTTCCCTGTGACTCTGTCCAAGAGCGTTTGGCAGGGACGGGCTGCTCCGGTGTCTGGCAGTAGAGTAGTTTGGGGTGCATCTGCCTGTGGGGAAGCACACCTGGTGCTCCCCTGGGTGCCTCCATGCTGGTCTGGCACCCAGCTAGGTGGTGAAACTGAGGCAGGGTTAGTGCAACTGGGCCATGCTCTCTGGTGAGTGACGGCAGGAGCCCAGGGTGCGGGTGAGTTAAGGGAGTTGGAAGAGTTCCTGAGCAAGGACACCTGAAGGAGCGTGGAGCCAGCCTGGCCACTGGCTCGCGACTGCTTCCCTGGCCAGCATCAGACAAGCAAGCACCGCGAGCAGAGGCTGCTGCGGCTGCAGACAAATACTGTGGTGGTGCATGGGATGGTCCTGCCACGTGTGTTTAAAAAAAAAAACAAAAAACAACAAACCAAAGCCAAAACACAACATATGCAGACCCCCCTGGGGTGAGGGCTGGCAGTCCCCACCCTTCCTTCTTACGCCCTGAAAAGCAAAGAGCAGGAGGGACGGCAGGGACCGGGGGAGGCCTGCGGTTCAGGTGGGAGGCTGTCTTTCTGGGGTGCTGCAGGAGCATCTTACCCACAAAGGGGGATGTCACCTCCTGGCAGCACAAGTGGAAAATGAATGGAGGAAGGGGAGGAATTTGCTTCTTCCTCAGAGGACTCTTCTGTTCCTGCACTCCCTGCCTTACAGCAATGCTGTTACTGCTCCTTGTTGAACCTGTGCATTAAAAAAAAAAATCAAAGCAAGGAGGGGCGCGGAATGTCTTTGCTGGGGGGGACCTGGCAGCCAGGCTGTGCCCTGGGCAGAGGGTGCTGCCAGGCTCCCTGCTGGCACCATCCCCAGCGCTCTTGCAGAGGGCTCATCCAGCCCCACACCTCAGCTTGGGTTGAGGGAGGACCCCAGGTGTCCCCAAGGCCATCTCACCTGTCCCTGGTGAGCAGCTCGTGCTCCAACGGTGCTGCAGCAGTGCTGGCGCTTGGGGGGATGGTGTGGGGGAGGCAGGCTCAGCCTGAAAAACGACCCGCCTCGCTCTCTCCCTTCCCACATCCTGAGCAGTAACTTTAAAAAACAACCAGCCGTGCTCTTTGAGGACACGTAGGGGGAAGGGGAGAGGAGGTTTGCAAAACTTTCAAGGTTTGCATTGCTCTTTAAGCATCTAAGAGCGCCTCCGCACTTCTCCACCCACACAATTCTGCACCGAAATAAGTGAGGGGGCAGCTCGTCCTCTGTACCATCAGCTGTCGCTTGTATTATGCGCTGATTATTTTAATTTTTTTTTAAGGGCATACGGTATGTGAGAAAGCAGGCAGTCCCTGAAGTAACCTAGGTGCCCGCTCTACAAAGTAAGGCACTTACTGAAGGCACTGGCCCCATCCTTAATTTCCGTTCTTGCCCCTCTTGGAGCAGCATCCAGGATGTGGAGGGCTCAGCTGTGCCTCTGGAGCATCCGCAGGTTGGTGACCGGTGTTTTTGCTGCAGAGGACCCTGCTGGCATCTGTGCTGGGCACTGTACTTGTTTTTCCTCGAGCAGTGCAACATCTGTTCTCCAGGAAAGCCTCTCGCTGGGGCTGAGTGGGGCTGAGCAGTGAGCCGGAGGCAGTGGGACCCGTGAACGGCTGGGGGATTGTGCAGGGTCTGCACTGTAGCCTTGGCAATAACACACAGGCCAGCAGTTCAATGAACTCGGGCTCTTGATATAAGAGCTTCTGGAAAGCGCTGAGCGTACCAGCTGTTCCGGAGCCCCTTGCTGCTCTGTTTGCTGGAGGACGCAGCGCAGCGTCGGGGAGGTCCCTCAGCCCACGGGTGGGTTCTCAGGGGAGGCCTGTTATTTGCCTCCCGGAGGGAATGCCAAGGCAGGATTTGCTTTTCCCACTGGGCCTGGGTTTGACTTGGACACTTGCTCCCTGGTGCTGTTTTTTTCTTGTGTCTTCTTTTTGCGAAGAAATGCAATAGGGGTGGGAAGAACCTTGTGTTGGGTTTCCCTAGGTGTCAGCAGTGCAGGAGATCAAGTACACCAGTTGCAGCGAGTACAAAATAGCACTGCTTGTACCCGCCGCTCTCCTACAGAGAGATGCTTCTCTTGCTCCAATATAATGGAGTAATTCAGCTCTGCGAAGGCCTCCCGCTCCTCTCCCCCTCCCTGGCTGCAGCTCTACCCTTATTCAGCTGCAGAGGAGCAGGTCCGTTGTGCGCCTGTACCCACATGGGGCTGTTTTCTTTGGATGCCCTTTATCTCCGACTGCACACACAGCTCTTGCCCTGCGGATGGGTTGTGAATGCAAAGATAGACTTTTTGACACCCCGCCTCCCTCCCCCCCCGCTTAAATCCCACTTGTACCTGAGTTGAACCCGTGCAGGGAACTGGCTGTAATTTCCAGCTGACCTTACTTTTGGCAGCTTGTTAGCTAGCTAGAAGGCGCTGCAGGGAATTCCTGGCTGCTCCACGCGCTTCCTTTGCCGGCAGATTTCTTGTATAAAGAGCTAAAAAGGGGCAGCTGTGCATCACCTCTTCCCTGGGGTGGCTCTCTGCTGGCCTGGCACAGCACCTTCGTGGCCAACAGGCGGCACAGGGTGACGATCCTGCCTTGCAGCTGAATTTAAAAAGCTCGGTGACCTGACTAAGCAGGCATTGAGAGACTTTAGTTTCTTGTTCCGTGTTCAGGAATCGCTGTGTGGGCAGGAGGTAAGGAAGCGGCGGGTGATGCTCCTGGACAGCCCCTGGCCAGGTGAGAGCAGGAGGGTGCCCGTGGGCAGTGGTGAACCATTAAGGATGGGCTGGTGCCAGCCCCTGGCCGCACTCTGCTGCTGGGCTCAGGAGCAGTGACTGCAGTTTCAGGCCACAAAAACCACATGGAAGGAGCTGCAATTGCCTCAGGTCACAGCAGCTTCCTCAGCACTTCCCAATTTCTCGCCTCAATAGATCACTGTTAATCCTCAGAGTTTTTTTCCAGCATTGCCGTACCACCAGATCCTGCTAATTCATTGAAAATGTCACTGAAAAATGCTGACACAGAGATTTGTAAGCAGTGGAGCCTTTACGCTGGCTTCAGTGCTGAGCTTTTTAGTGTGTTTTCTTCCTCTCTCTGTGCCTCCTATGTTACAGAAAGGTTTCTCTCAGCAGCATTAACCGTATTGGAGGAGGTTGCTCCTGCTGTGTGTTTGCGTGCATGCAAATCCGGCGTGAGCGAGTTGCTGCTTTGAACGGGAGCTTGGAGCCTGCTGGACACGGTGCTCCCTCCCTGCTGTATGGCAGCTCTGTTTGGATGAAGTGCTGCTTGGTAGCCAGAGAGCTCTTGTTCGAGCAAAATTAAGCTGAGCTGTACGCTGAGGCTTTCCCCGGCAGGTCTGACTGGCAGGTCACTCTTCTGCCTGTCGGCTGTTCCCGCTGAGGCGCCGGTATCTGTTGCAGGGATGGCAAGAGCAAATGTGTACGTTTACCCTCATTTGTTGCAGTTTGTAATCCCGTTTATTAGCTTAATCCACCAGAGACTGAATTGGAGTCCTCAATGCTAAAGCTGCAATGGCCTGGCATTGCCTGCGGTGTCCTGACACAGGCAAAATTAATGCTTCCCCTCTGACATCTCTGATACAGCCTCCTGTGTGGCTCTGACCTTCTTGCTTATGTCTAATATTCGATTTTCTGGACTGCAAAGGTGGATGGGAGGCATGGGAGGGCAGGGTGCTGGCTGCCAGGACTGCAGCGAGAGCAACGGTTGCTCCAGTAGCTGGGCAATCGGGAGCCTGTAGCACAGGGCAGAGGCAGACCTGCCTGTTTCTCCACCCGAAAGTGCAAAATGCAAACCTGCTGCTTTCCTGCTCTCTGCCTGGAGCCCCTTGAGAGGAGAGTACCCGAGCTGTGCATCGGCAGTGCTGGTATCAGTCTAACTCGGCACCTTCGGAGGAGCTCGCCTTCCCCAGGGGAGCGGGAGGTCTGATTTTAGGCAGCAGGAAGACTGTTTTTCTACAAGCGATGGCAGGGGGACCAGCAGGCACCAGGTACCTTTCCATACTACATGATTTGGCCAGCACAGTAACTGCATCACTCACTAAGTAGCCAGAGAGAAGTTGCCATATGGCCCAGCCTGCTGTTCCTCTACTAGAAGAACCAAAAAATATGTGTGCTCCAAAGGCGCAGCTTGTTCCTGCTCTAGAGCAGCAGCGTCTGCGAAGGCAGCAGGAGGGAGCAGAGCCGCTGCCGTCCGCTTGGCAGGTACCGGCCGGCAGAGCTGGGGGTTGGGGCAGGAGCCCCATTGCACCTGCTCCCTGGCTCCTTTGCCTGGGCTGCAGGGACACCTTCCAGGCTCCTAGATGTGGCTATGGAGCAAGTAGCACCCTCTCCTTAGGGGATGGAGGGAGCAATACACAGAATATTAATCTTTTTCGCCCTAGTCTAGCTGTGGATGAAGCCTGGCAAGGCAGAGGGGTGTGTTGTACCGCACGCTGCTGTTTCCTGGCCCTGCAGCCTGCTGTGTGCTCAGACGTCTGGGCTGTCTCTCCCAGCGCAGCAGAGCGTGAAATTTCACAGGGGTGAGTAATAAGGCTCGGCTGAGTCCGTCGTGTTTGTGCATCAGTGACCAAGGCATCTCCCAACCCTCTTCTGGCTTCTCTTTCTCTGGCACTGACCTGGAGGTCCTGGCTTTGTCTTGCGGAGAGACAGCCATGACCACCTGTGGCTTCCAGCTCCCCAGGGACGGAGATGCTGGGGCTGGGGGAGCCACTCTGGGAGGAGGCGTTTGGCAGATGTCCCTGCGGTGGCACTGGTTTGAATGTGCAGCTCAGGCAGATCTGGCCCCGCCGGTACTGTAAGACTGGCCTGTTTGCATGGGCTCTAACCGAGGAAGCTGCAGAACAGCCCTGGGAAGCCCAGGCAGGATGCAGTAGGTAGGGCTTTATTCCTGCATGGTTGGTTGTCTCCTCCTGAGCCCAGCCCTGCCCTGCTCTCCTGCCAGGGCAGCGGCTGCCAGAGGACCTTTCCCAGCCCTCAGCCGGCTGCTGGTTCACCCCGTGCTGGCAGGGCAGGGTGTGGGCAGCAGTTTCCCTTTGCTCTCGGAGGGATGACCGTGTTGAAGGGCTGGTGGCTTCCTCTGGCTGCCAGCTCCGCCTGCACAGGGGCCTGGCAGCACCAGCCAGGGGAGCTGCACTGCTCGGAAAAGAGTCCAAAGCCTTTCAGCACCTGAGCTGTGGCAGCATAAGCTTGACTTGGATCACTTGTTTAGCAGTGTAAATACGGACATGTGGTCATTTCACCTCCACACGGTCACCACGGTGTCGTGTTTTCCCATGTGGTTGTGCCGTGGTGTGGTCGTTTGCAGTGAACACAGGGAAACCTTCGTGGATCAGAGCAGAGCTGTCTGCGGGGAGAGAACGGCGCATCCAGCAGCGGGGTGGGCTCAGGGGCATGGTCAGCTCGGGCTTTGCATGGGAAACCCACTAATTCCTGTCCTTCCACTGCACATCAGCATGGCCGTAGATGCCCCGAGTGCTGTGGGATGGTGCTGCAGCACTCGGGTCTGGTGTGTCATGTAGGGCTGGGCACGGGGCCGCGCTCCCTGCTGCTGGTGATGCTTTGCGGGGTTTGATCTCCCAGGGGAGCCCCACCTGGGCCTGGCTGTCACCAGGTTACCTCCTGGGGACGCATCAGCCCTCTGGATCAAGGCGTTTCCTTTCTGCACTTGATGGGTCCTCCCAGGCTTCCTCCACGTCTGCTGGTACAAGTGAATATCCCTGCGTCCCAGTGTGGAGTGGAGGGGAGTGGCTGAGCCATGAACAGGAGAGTCCGTTTGCTTCCAGACAAATCTCTGCTGGATTCAGGGAAATCTCCAAGGTCACTCTCTGCTTTGCACTGCTCTTTCATGCTGTTAGCGTGTTGTTGCTGCTCCTGCTGTCTTGGTTTATTTTTTTTCCAGGCTGTCTGGGGCAGCAGCTCCTTTCCCTCCAGGAATTTGTAGGGAGGATGTTTCCAGAGGCCGTGCGGGGGCAGCCAATCTCTGCTGGCTCGGCTCCTATCGGAGGAAAGGCTGCTGCAGGTACTGCTCCACAGCAGAACCCTGCTAATCCAGCTGCCTCTGCTGCCTAATGACTTTCTCAAGGTATTTTTAGCTGCACATAAACTTCAGGAAAAGCTTTTTTGTGGCCGAGCACAGTGTGCCCTTTGTTCAGGCTTCGGGGAATGGGGAGGTAACGGCTCAGCGCGGCTGCGGTGGCTTGCGCAGCCCTTTCCCCTCACAGTGCGTTTGTAAGCTCAGGAGCATCATGGTGTGGGGCTGTCGGAGACCCCTCCAGCAATGCCAAACTCCTGCTGACCCGCTCTCACCCCTGTGGCTTGCTTTAGCAAAGCTCCTGGTTCAGGAGCAGCTCAGAAAGGAGCTTCCAGAAAGTGTTGCTCCTCCTGGATGTCTGCATGTCAGAGGAAACCATCTCACCTCCACCTGCTGCCCACAGCTGTCTCTGTTGGAAAATCACCTTGCAGGTCAACATTGCATTAAATGTCCTGTATTTTTACTTGAAGCTCTCAGGGATGGAGGGACAGGGGCAGCGAGTGGCTTCCCATGGGCTTTGTGTCCCCTTGCTGCTTGGATGCTGGAGTTGCACAGCGGATGCGGCGGGGCAGGCAGCACGGCTCTGTGTGCTGTGCACGATGCTGCGTCTCCTGCTGTGGTCTGGGGATTCTCCCCAAGGCACATGTGTGGCTAACAGGGCACATGTTGCCCGGTCCTGCTGTCACGGTGGCTATGTGGGACAGGCAAGCACTGCGAGTGTCCTTCCCAGGGAGCTGAGGTGGCTTTTGCTGCCATTTTCCATGCGAGAGGTACCTGGGTGTTGGGGCAAAGTCAGCCTGTGTCCTGCCCACGCTCACGGGGTGGCTGGGACAAGGGAAATTGCAGATTTTCCCCATTGTAGCGAGACTAGTCAGCATTTGGAAATGGAAGCTCAGCCTTTAAGAGCAGAGTTGATGTCTGGAGAGTTTAAAAGTAGTTGCCACCTCTGTTCTCAGTGTAAGGGGGGGACTTGGCTTGGAACTTGCCAACTTTCCACCTGCCAAAGGCATCAGACTGGTGACAAAAGCCCGAAATGGCTTTGTAATCCAAGGCATGTTGGATTCAGTGTCCTTGCTGGAGGAGCTCCTGTCAGGAGGGGCAAGCATCTAAATATCTGCCTCTCCTTCCTGCAGTGGGAGGCAGGTAGGACCCAGACTTGCTTGCAGTCTCTGCTGCCTTGTCGCTCTGCCAGGCGCGCTGGATCATGCCCATGCTTTCACGGGAGTCTCCTGTCTTGGTCAAGTTCGTCTGTTTTTCTTCATCTATTTTTATTAACTCTTGTCTCTGAATTAGCTCTTGCCAATTAACTCCCACATCCCTTCCACTTTGCTCATCAGTGGGATCATCAAAATGCCAGCTTGAGGGTGCCTGCAGCCGGGGTTGGGGGTCCCCAGCTGGTCGTGGGGCTGAGGGTGCTGCTGCCCCTCCTAGCCCCTGAACCAGCGACCTGCTCAAACAGCCTCTGTGCTTGCAATAAGAGCAAGAAACGCAGGCATTCAGCTGGATTTTGGGGTTCTGCGAGCAGCCGGCTGTTTGTTAGTCATGCTAGTAAATGAAGCTGCATGCAGTGGCATCTGCCCCTGTGGGTAGGACCTGGGTGTTTGGTCCAGCCTGCTGGAAAATTCCCTGCACGTGGAGGATCCCAGGGCTGGCATAAAGATGCTTCTCTCTCTTTGGGGGAAGGAGACTGTGGGCTGGAAGGAGCAGGTCGGAAAACAAGAGCTATTGCTAATAGCCTGCAGAATCTCTCTGCTTAATGGAGTGGAGAACAGAGCTCACTGCATTTCCCTGGCTCCCTGCTCAGCATAGGGCTGAGGTCTGGGCTCTCGTGGCCACGAGCCAAGCACTGCTGTGATGCCCTTAGCCCATGTGAGCTGCAATGGGGCATGACTTCAGCCTGGGGTAGCTGGTCTTGGAACTCATCACTGGCCGTGAGGAGCAGGAACAGCCTTTTCCAGCCCTCGTGGGCCGCTTGTTGCAGGCAGGAGCTGCAGGAGGGACTTGCAGGCTGCTCCCTGCCCCAGGTGGGGTGATAGCAAGTCTGAGAGTGCAGTGAGCCAACATGTTTCTGGGCTCTTGGGCTTCATCTGAGCTGTTGGGGTGGTCAACCCTGACCTGTGGGCAGTTCTCATCTGGTGACTTACTCGGAGGCTGGGCTACCCACGGGGAAACTGCATCAGTGCCACCAAGTCATGTAGTGGCTCCAACAGCTGAGCCGCATCCTCTGCGAGTGATGCTGGCCACGCATGTTGCTGGGAGAGCATATTGCCTCGCTCGGTGCTATTGTTGGGAGCAACCTTCAGGATCCTGGTTTTCTGCAGGGGGTTAGAAACTGTGAACATGAAGTGCTTGCAGGGTCGCTTCCAGCCCGGCTTTCTGTTAGTGAGCGTGAGCGGGGCGGGAGCTTGACTGAAATGACTTGTTGGATCATGCTGCCTGTAATGTAGGAGAGAGACTCGCTATGCGAAGTCTGTGAGCTCTTCCTAAGGGTCTTGGATAGGCTGCGAAGTTTCATGCTTCTAGCAGGAGACTTGAAATCACTGCCTGCACGCTCCTCTGGGGCTCTGCAGGTCAGACAGATGGAAAGTCTCCAGGTCTGGGTGGAAACTCAGTGGCCATTACCCTTTGGGACTCTCCATCTCCCTTCCTTCTGCATTGTGTCCCTTTCAGATGGAGCAAGTCCCCTTACTGCAATGCAGAAGCTGCACAGGAGAGTTGATGTATTCCAGTTTATCGATTTGCCTTCCAAAAGTAAGGATAACAGGTATAAGGTCAACATTGAATGGTGCCTGATAAAAGGCAGAAACCCTCGGAGCAGCAAACAAGCACTGGGTTAGTTGATTCATTCATATTAGCCAGGCTTTACCCTGCAACCAACAAGCAAAGGCACCTGCTACATCTCAAACTGCTGCCTTTAACCGAGCCAGGCTTCCCAAGAAGGGAATGGGAGAGGCTGCCCGACATGGCTGTGCCTGTCCCAGCTCTGTGTGGCATCAGCCTGGCAGTGAAGGCCGTGACTGGCTTAGTGCCTCCACCTGGTGACAAGACCGAGTGTTGCATTTTAGCCTACATAATTGGTTTTTATTTGGGGGACAGGGAGGGAAATCACTGAGGAAGTGTTCTGGGTGGGGTGGTGGTAACGAGCAAATCTTGCTCCTCTCTGTAAGGACGAAGTGTATAAATAGACACTTCTTAGGTTTCTCCTGACTTGCCTTTCTAGCGCTACGTGGTGGGACGCTTGCCATATTATCTGTTCTGCCTGCCTTTGCGCTCGGGTGGGATGCAGCCACCTGGCGTGTCCTTAGGTCCTCATGGGGCAGCTGTGCGAGCCCGGGGGCAGAGGTGCAGTTTTTCAGGGCCTGAAGGCTGCACCAAGCCAAACGCTGCCTCCCCTGCCTCCTTACCTGGGTTGCAGTGTCAGTGGGGGGGGATTTACCCTTCTCTCTTCCCCACCTCCCCAACACATAATCTGCTTAATCCCCTGATGACAGGACTCTATTACTGTCAGCTTACGGAGCCAATGTTGCTGTCGGGCAAGCTGCCTCTTCCGTCTTGCATCAACAGAAGAGCTGGCCACATCTAGAGTCTTGGCACCTCCAGCAATGGTCCTACAAAGCAGCATAAACCCGGCTTGAGGAGACCCAGGTCTCCTCTTAGCACTGACACCTTAAAAACAAAACCTCTTATGTTTACACTTATTTAACAAATGTGGATAAACCTCAGTGCTTTTCTTACTGAAGGCAACTTTGGGAGCTGCCTCATGTTACTGTGGGTCCAGTTCAGCCACCGTGGCTGTCCCGGGAGGGAACTGGGAGCCTAGATGGGAGCGTGGGAGGGTGGGTAGGGTCAGCAAGTCTGAGTCTGTAGCTGTTGCTTTAACTCTGCGCCGAGTCTTGGCCCTGATCTGTGCCCTCAAGGCTGCTGTTGCGGAGCGGGCTGCAGTTGAAGAAAACCAGTGTTGAGGTTTTAACGTTGTCGAAATCTTTTCCTTGGCTCCTGTTGTCTAGTCGGCTGGGCTGAGGTATTGCAGGTCCCTTCTTGGGACTGGGGGTGGGTTTAGGCCTGGGAGATGGACCTCTAGTTCCAGCTCCTGAACTCTGTGCAATCTGCGTGGGGCTTGGTGTGCGACCAAGGCGATAGCGGCTTGATGCCCACCACACCTCCTTATTGCCCTCAGCTGGTGCCTCTGCTTTCTCACCTTCCACCTGACTGACTGCAGCCTACTTGAGGAGAGATAAACACGCAGCATCCCTTCTCCACGCCCTGTGTTGGTAGTTTGGGGCTAACCACTTGCTGTACTGGGATCCCCTAAACCCAGCCCCAAACCACCTTATTTCTGGAATATCTTGTTGTAGAACTCGTCATTGGGAATGGAGAAGTCCCCTGTCCCAAGGAGAGGTGGGTGGCAGCAGATGCTTACATTGACTCAAGTGCTGCTTGTTGGATGTGGAGGATGAGCATGGAGTTGTCCAGTGGGCTGAAGGCAGCTGAAGTTGTGTGTTGTTCCCCAGGTGGTGGCCTCTCTCCAGAAGATCGTGCTTCAAAAACTCTGTTCCAAGGTGATGGCCTGTCCCACTTACCTTTCACTCTTGTTTCCCGCAGGGGTCCTGACAGCTGGAGAGCACAACTTTCCCTTCCAGTTCCTGCTGCCAGGTACGATGCAGATAAACAGCCAAAGGCACCTCCATGTAAGCCTGGGCTTTTGCAGCCTCTGGACCTGTGCTGAGTGGGACTCAGGCTGGATGGCAGAGGCAGGCTGGCAGCTTGGCCCGGAGACACTAGAGGGAGCGTAAGGTCAGCCACAAACAGCAGAAGAGCTTAGACAAGCGAGTACCTTCTGTGTTGGTGCAAAGCCAGGTCTGAGCTGTCACTGACGCCTCTCCAAGTGTGACCTTGCGAGCTCTCTAGGTGTGTGCAGGAGGCCTGTTCTGTGGCCAACTGGCTGTCCTGCACGCAGTGTGCTCAGAGAGAGGATCTCTGCTCTGGAACGTGTGGCTGCAGAGGATCCCTTCTACAGGAAGGTTGCAGCAAGGTCTCCGAGTGACCTAAGTGTTCAGCCCCAGGTCTTTGGGGGAATCCCCATGTGCTCTGTCTCTAAGGTACTTGCAGAACTCCTCAGGTGAAGAGGGAAGATGTTTATAGTAACTATCTATTTCCAGTTCAGGAACACTTGGCCTGACTCAGCCTTATGATCCTTTTCTTTCTCGATTCTAGCCTCTGCCCCTACATCATTTGAAGGCCCTTTTGGCAAGGTCCTCCATCAGGTGAAAGCTGTGATAGACACACCTCGCTTCTCCAAGGACTACAAGTGCAACAAGATCTTCTATGTTCTCTGCCCTCTTAACTTGAATGACATCCCTGACATTGAGGTGAGAACAAGGAGGAGCAGGGCTGGGAAGTACCAAGGCTTCTGCACTTGCCTTTGTGTGCTGTCTGGAGAATAGCTGGGTGGTTGGACAACTCTCTGACTGTGCAAGAGCAGGACAGGGGCTCCTGATCTGTCCTGCCTTGCCACCAGTCCCTGCTCCCAGCCATTTTTGACTCTTGCACACATTGCTTTGGAAGATTTAGGTGAATTTTCAGCATGCAGAGAGAGGTGTTGGGGAGGAAGAATGTCAGGCACCAGTATAGGTTAGGGTTGGACCTGCTGGAAAGCAGCTCTGAAGAAAAGGATCTGGGTGTCTTGGTAGACAGTAAATTATCCATGAGCCACCAATGTGCCCTTGTTGCCAAGAAGGCCAACAGAATTCTGGGCTGCATAGGGAAGAGTGTGGCCAGCAAGTCAAGGGAGGTCATGTTCCCCCTCTGCTCTGCACTGGTGGGACCACAACTGGAATACTGTGTCCAGCTCTGGGCTCCCCAGTTCGAGAGAGACAGGGAACTACTGGAGAGAGTCCAGTGTAGGGCAACAAAGATGATTGAGGGACTGGAGCATCTCCCTTATGAGGAAAGGCTGAGAGAGCTGGGACTCTTTAGCCTGGAGAAGAGAATGCTGAGGGGAGACCTTATTAATGTTTCCAAGTATCTAAAGGGTGGGTTTAAGGAAGATGGAGCCAGACTCTTTTCAGTGGTTCCCAGTAACAGGACGAGGGGTAATGGGCACAAGCTGGAACAGAGGAAGTTCTGACCAAATATGAGGAAAAACTTCTTCAAGATGAGGGTGACAGAGCACTGGAACAGGTTGCCCAGGGAGGTTGTGGAGTCCCCTTCTCTGGAGACTTTCAAGACACGCCTGGATGCAGTCCTGAGTAATGTGCTCTGGGCAGTCCTGCTTTAGCAGGGGAGTTGGACTAGATGATCTCTAGAGGTCCCTCCCAACTCTGAAAAATTCCGTGATTCCATGTTTGCCAATAGCACCTGGTGCTTGTAGAGACCTGGATTTGGGGAACTTGCTTTGGAAGGAAGAGCAACTAATAGGACAGCAAAACTGGGGGGATGGAGAAGAGACTTGTTGTCTGGGGCAGTGCTGTATTGCTGGTTCATTGCGTCCTCTTTAGACCAGATATTTCTGCTTGCTTGTTTTGAATTTCTGAGCGTTTTCCTGGAGGTTCTCTGACTCTCTTGAGCCAACATCTCTGTCTCTCTGCTGCCCTGCAGCAGCCCAACACTATGTCAATCACCAAGAAGTTCAACTACAAGCTTGTGAAAAGTGGCAACATTATCTTGACCGCCACCTCGGATCTGAAAGGGTACATCGTGGGGCAAGCAATCCAGCTCCGGACAGACATAGAGAACAAATCGGGCCGGGACACCGGGGCTGTGGTAGCCAGTCTGCTCCAGGTAAGCACCTGAAAGGGTGATTCTTCGGCTTGTGTTGGTAGATCCACCACCTCTGAGACCTCTAGGAAACTGGGGCAGTTCTCAACACATTGTGCATCTCCTGTGTATAACTTGGAGGTGGCAGCGAGGAGTCCAGACCTCTGGCTAACTCCCATTTCTCTCTGCCTTCCTGGGGAAAGAGCTGGTAGAGCTTGTCTTGCTTATGCCAACTCAGTCTCTCATATAATGATGGGTATTTCTGCTCTATAATATGCACGTTAGGTTTTTGCTTGTGCTTATTTGACAAAGCAGTTGGGTGGTTTTGTCTCCTGATTTGTTTGTGGGAGGCAGAGTGCCATCTGCAACCTTTGTGCTAGTTGTTATTTTCTCCTGTCTGTGCAGAAAGTGGCTTATAAATCCAAGCGCTGGATTTACGACCTGAGGACCATCGCAGAGGTGGAAGGTTTGGGAGTGAAAGCCTGGAAACATGCAGAATGGAAGGAGCAGATCCTCGTTCCGGCACTGCCTCAGTCCATTCTGCAGGGCTGTAGCCTTATACATATTGACTACTACATCCAAGTGAGTACCTCGATGCTCCTGGGGAGCTCCAATGGGCTGCCTTCTGGGCAACTTCTGTGCTCCCTTCTGGGTTGAGCTCGATCGCTGAACTCCGTAGCCTTGTGGTGAGGGTGGCCCTCACATCAGGTGAACCTTCCCAGTGCAATGTATAATGAAGAGGATGCCACTGTTTTTCCTTCTCTTCCAGGTTTCCCTCAAGTCGCCAGAGGTTTCGGTCACTCTCCCCATTTATATTGGTAACATTGCTGTGAACAGGCTGCCCCTGAGCCCCTCCCGGTCCATCCAGCACATACCATCTGCAGTGGTACCCAGTGCCCCCCCAGAGGAAGAGGAGGCTGCCAGCGGTTACCACCCGATGGACAATGTCTTGATCCCCACCAAAAGCCATTCCCAGCAGCAGCCGTTTAGCTACGCCCCAGGACTGAGCTTCCAGGAGATGAGGGTGGACTCGGAGCAGACGGGCTCCCCAAGCCATCCCACGCTCTGCCTGTCGACGGGAGCCACTGTCCCATACTACGCTGAGGGGAACGTGGTGCCTGTCCCCACGGCCAGCTCCCTCATTTTGCCTCCAGAGTACAGCACGTGGGGCTACCCATATGGTGAGCAGCCTGAGATCTACACGGACCGGCAGCGTGGTAGTAAATGTCTCCTCCTACAAGAGTCTCTTTGCTGTCTGCAAACTGGGTGGCAATATAGGGGTGTCATCCTGACGGGGGCTGTTGTCAGAGGGGATCATGAGATCTCTCTGCCTGCTTTAGCCTCCGGAGGAGTCCCCTTTCCAGCCGTAAAAGCCGGCTGTACGTTCCCACGTCCACGCCTGTGCCTGCCCTGGGCTTGTCGTGAGAGGATCTCCCTGTTCTTAAACGAGCTTTCAGCCTCCCACTGATAGAAAAACTTCTTGGCTTGTGGTGAGGCTGGTGGGAGCAGAGCCAGGAAAATGATGTAACTGAAATCTTCTGTCTGACTTGAAGTGGGCCTGCAGCTGGGCTGGAGACACAAGCTGTGGGGGCGGGAGCTGAGAGACTGTCCAGAGTGGAAAAGCTCGGGGAAATCCCAGCACGTTGGATTCCTGGAGCTGTGCTTGTCCCAGGCGGCTGGGGTGGCAGGGACCAGCGGTGTCTGTTAGTGCAGACAGACAGTTAGCACAGTCCTACCCAAATAAACCCATCTGTAGCACCGGGGTAACGAGACACTCGATGTGTCACTTCAGCCCTGGCTTGGGGCACATGGAGCACGGGTCGCTTGTGATCTGGGGGTGCTGGAGTACATGAGGATGCTTGTGAAAGAAGGGGAGGAACAGAACAGGACTTTGAGGTGCTGATTTTAACCCCTATAGGCATCGGGACAGGGATGGGACTGGCTGGCTCAAATTCTACGTGTGCACACGCAATCCCCATATATTTCAGCGGGGCAGGTTGTAGGGTCCTGTAGAGAGAGTCCCTGTGTCTGCATGCCACGTGGACGTGTTAGCAGTTTGCTTTACTTCACCGAGGTACATAGGCTGGGGTGAAGGGAACCTCCCAGACACCCACTGTAACCGCTCTTATTCTTTCTTTCCCCCACAGAGGCGCCTCCATCCTACGAGCAGAGCTGCAGCAGTGCCAACTCCAGCATCAGCAACGGCAACTAGCCTCCCCTGCTTGGAGCCCCGCTGGCGCTGCCCACCCCCAGGCGCCACAGCTCACCTGCCTACTGCGAAGTCTGGTACAGCACAAGGCGTCTTTTTATCTCTGTGGCTGCTTGGTGGGGTAAATGGCACATCCCAGCCTGGGCTTTTTAAGTCTCTTTCTAGGGAGGGGGAAAAAACAAAACGGGCAGCCAGAGCAGCCTCTGTGTGTGTATAGGAGAGGTCTGGGAAACTGAACCAACCATCTCCTTCTGCTTCACCAAGTGCTGGAGAACTGGTTTTGCCCCAGGGATGCCCTCTGCAGCAGCCTGTGTTTAAAGTACTGTAGTCAACACTAACTGCTTTACTATCAAAGCACCTGCGATGCCTTATCTGAAATGCTCCTGACTTGGCATGTCTCCACTGTAGGCAAAGGCTGGGCTGTGTGGACTTTCTCTTCTCTTTTAGGGGCTGTGTGCTCTCCAGAAATGGTTTCGACAGCCCTTCCCCCTTGTCCTCGTAGGTCCTAAGGGTAGCTGAAACAGGAGGTTTCTTGCAGTAGGCAGGTTCGGAAGGTCAGGGACTCTTAAAAAGCCAAAAGCACAAGCCCTCGATATACCTGTGTTGTGGGGTGAGTGACCGGCAGCCTTTGGTCGTCTCGCAGGAGGCTGCACCGCTGTCTGCCTGTGGAGAGAGGAGAGGGGGCTCTGGCAGCGGGGAGCTCGCTGGGGCACGTGCTTATAACCCAGGAAGCCCTGGTGAGCTGTGAGGCAGAGCCCGGTGCTCCCGGGGGTGCCCAGCAGCAGCTTCTGGCCTTTTTCAGCAAGGGTGACTTTTCTCTGAAAAGCCCCGTAGGAGACAGTCAGTCCATCCTTGCTCGCTGCTGGACTGCGGTGCCCGGGATGAACAGCACTCACCAGTCTGCAAGGAGGGGGGCCACGTGCCCCCTGTCCCATCTCCCACCCCTGCAGGGTGCTCCCTCCATCCCAGCTGCTGCTGCCTTCGGCAGGCCAGAATTACATGACAATCAAGTTACAAAAGTCTGTCCAATGCTACCTCTGAGTCTGCCCAAGGACCCTGTCCGTGGAAGCCCTTCCCTGTGGGTTGACCCTCCCTCCAGGCTCGGCCAGGCGTCTCCACGCTGCCCAGGCAGCGCACGAGGTGCTCAGCCTGGGACTGCTCTCTCCGGTGCTGGTTTACTGCTTGTGTCCTGAGGTGCCCCTCGAGCCACAGTGGGATGCGAAAATGAGTGAGCGGGAACACAAACTGCTCCGCCTCATTTGCAGCCTCCGCTGGACCTGGCAGGTCGGGGGAAGAAGCTGGTAGATATAAACCGACATTTTTCTTTTGCGCTTTTCCCCCGACTCCCCGTCTCCTTGTTTAGCTTTTTTAGTATTGACTGCCCAAGCTGAGGAGACTACAAACCAGATACTTTAGAGCCGCGGGCATCCAGCCACGGCTGAAATTGTGGAGTTGGAGACCTTTGGCACCTCTGAGAGTTGGTCTCCACGCTGCCTCTTGCTGGGCAGGTGATATCTACCAAACCTGTTAGGAGCACGACAGCCCCTGCCTCCTCACCTCGGCCCACCTCTGCACACCCCTGGCAGGCAGCTGGGGACAAGCCCTGCTTTGCACTCTTTCTTTGCAAATGCTTTTTATTTTCTTTTTTATTATATTTTTTTTTTAAGTGTTGAACCGCTTTAAAGATAGCGTAGAGAAGGTGCTGTTCTGAGCAGTGCTGGCACAATATGCACCAATGTTGATAGAATGACTGTCATTGTCCCTGAATATATATATATATATATGAGATGAAGTTTTGTTTTTAATGATTGAATTCATAAATACAAATTTTAATGCTGTATTTAATAAATTATTCTAAGAGAAATGCTGTGCTTTTTCATCCATTTCTGATGCTTATCCATGTGCCTGTTCATGCCAAATCCAGGAATGCACCTTGCTGATTTCTTGCCAAACGAAGCAAGCTTTTTGCTCTCCCCAGGAAGGATGGGGACCTCGGGGGCAGCTCGGGGAGAAGACGCGCAGTGCAGCCTGACCGTGGCGCTGGCCTCCTGGTTCCAGGTGGTTGGAGGGAGTTTGGCACCATGTGGGCTGGGCTCTGGAGAGAGCAGCCACTGCACTGCTGCTTCCCCTGGCCCTGTGTCCCCAAGCCGTGGCTTGTCCAGGTGGCCCGTGGGTCTCAGCTGTCTGACTGGAGAGGTGGCCGGTGGGGAGGGAGGGGTGAGCGGAGGAGGATGGAGATGCAACAGCCAAGGTCTGTCTGGAAGGGCTGGAGACCATCATTTCACTAAGTTTTGGAATAAACTTACTAAAAATGGAAGAAGGCTCCTCCCTGCACCCACAGTTTGGTGTTACCGTGGCTGAAGCATGTAGGTGTTGCCCAGATGTTGTCATTGCGAGTAGCCTGAGGTGTGTCTCAGACACGAGGATCCTTCTTTGCTCTCTGCTCAACTTATGCTTCTGCCCAGCTTTTATTATTTCGGACTCTCCCCTTTGCCTGTGCGTGCCATGAAAAGCATTCTTGATACGCAGGGAGTCAAAGGCAGGTGCTTGTTTGTTCTTAATGGTACGTCTCTTCCCCAGTGCTCTTCCTCTTCCTCCCAATTAGTGAACCTGTTTTGCCTGGCTCAGCCCGTAGCTCCTCTGGCCTTCCTTGGTGTCGGCAGTATGTATTCCTCCTTTCAGCCTCAACTCAAATCCCTTGCACGCCTCTACAGAAATTCCTGTGAGCTGTCAGTGCTTCTGGATGTGCTGGGTTGGGCTCCTGACCCAGCGGGGGCCTGGGAGAGGCAGCTTGTGCCGGGACTGGGTTCCCAGTTCCTTGTTCCCCATCCCTGAAGCCAAGCTGCTGGTGATATGTCCAGCCCGTGTTCCTTGGCTGGAAAACTTGTATGTTGTTTGGTTACTGTGGCCAGAGTCACTGGGATGCCCTTCTAGACCCCCAGACAGTGTCTGTCCTCCTTGTTTAACCTTTAGAGTTGGGGATGCACCATTCATGGTGGGGACCATGGAGAGGAGAGGCCAGCTGTATCTCACACAGCTCCTGTGCTGTGCTCCCGTGCACCCGAGGAGCTTCCTCACCTGAATTATATTTGCTAAAAACTGGTCCTTCAGCACCTCTTGCTGTACATGGAGTCCCCTTTGCAAAGCAAGGAGCAAGTGGGCATGCTCCGCTGATGAGGAGTGTCCATCTCCGCAGGTTGCTGTGGAGGGAGAAGGAAGGATGAGAGCCGGACCTCATGGTGGTCCTCGTTCTCGCGGACACTGGGGCTGGGCACGCACAGCTCCTGCAGGGAGAGGCTTCTCGGAGACCGTGGAGGCGGCTCTGGCCAGGGTGCAGCAGGTTGGCACCCTCTGGTTGCCTCTGAGCAACCTCGCTGTTGTGCAAGCGGACAGGAATAACTGGCAAAGCGCTGTGGTTGCCAACGTCCCCCAGCGCTGCGGCAGGGAACCAAAGCCTGACAGAAAGAGCCTCGCTCATGTTTCAGGGACCGCTTTGAAACGGTCCGGGACTGCAGGATGGAGGAGTTAGTCCAGCTCTTCTTAAACCTACCCGCAGCTGTGGCCTCAGGAAGCGGTGACAGCAAGGTCCTCGGGGTAAACGAGTACTTTGGATGAGCACGATGGGGCTAAAACCCGTGTTCGTGTGTGAGCGTGTTCCCCTCTGAAGAGGACGAGCGGACAAATCCCTCTGTGCTCTGCCTCGCTGCTCCCTCTTCTCCCCAGCCTCTCCGGCTTCAACCTCTTGAAGTCCTGGGGAGCTCCTCTAGGCCCTGGGTCATCCCTCTCTCCTCTTTTCAGAACTCTGGAATAAAGAGGAAAAAAAAACTTTTTTTTTTTTTTTTCCAAACCCAGCTCTGGGTAAAAAAACTTCAGCGCGCAGGAATTCATTCCCATTCCTGGCTCAAATTTGTAAGCAATTGTTTTTCGGTTTTGTTTGAAATGGGGAGGGGAAGCGGTGGGGCGCGAGTGAAGCTTGTGAGCTAATTGTTTCCAAACTCAGCATTCAATGGAAAATACCAAAAATATCATCTGTCCTGGGGTTTTTTTGTTGTTGTTTCTGTTGTGTGGGGTTTTTTTCTGCTGCTGCTTTTTTGTCCTTCATGGCTTTGTTCTTGTCCCGCTCTCCACATGTGCTGCCTCCATATTTTTGGCTTTTTCAGTGTTGTTCGTGTCCTACCACGCTCCGCTTGGGCACCTGCCGTCCTGCTGCCTGCAGGAGATGGGGAATGGAGAGACAGGGGGTGCGAAGGCTCTTCTTTTTGCTGGATGATGATTCTTTTTTAGCTTTCCACTAAACTTTAAGTAGTTTTCGAAGTAAGTATTTCCTGCTAGGAAGTTTTCCTGTTGAGCCAGCACAAGAGAGAAGATAAAGAGTGTTCTGGGGTCTGTTTGGTTTTTATTCTGTATTTTAAAGTATTTCCAACTATCTGCAACAGGAATGTCCCATCTCTTCTCCCCAAGAGGGACCAGTGGGGCAAAACTCTCAAAACTTGTGCCCTTTCTTGTACCAATACTCATGGCTGTAATTCTTTATTCCTGTGGTTCTCTTTACAGATTTTGGGGTTTTATATGACAATATTTGTGATGGCTCTGTACAATCTAAGACTTCTGCGCAATTTATTACTGGGTTTTAAAATGTAAACTAGCAGTTTTACATGTTTCCCATGGCTACTTCTGGGGAGTATATATTTTTTTTTTTTGTCCTGGGTTTTAAACCACCAAATGTAAAGAACTGAAAAAAATGTCAATAAAGCTTTCCTTTTTTAAGACCGTGGGTGCTTTTGCTGGGGGTGAATGTGTGATGAGCGCCGTCTGTACGCCGATACCCGCCGGGAGGGCAAGAAGCAGCTGCTGGCTTTCAGAAGAGGCATCCACATTTATGGCTGATGCTAAAGCAAAGCCACGTCTCCTCCAATTTACTGGGGAGCCGCTGGGGTGGGCAGAGGTGTGTGGGCTGATCTAAAGCCTCCCTCGCTGCGGTGATGGAGGAAGGTGCAGCTGGAAAGACCCCCCTCTCCCAGGCGGAGGAAGCACCGGGGCGGTTGGGTTGTTCTCTTCCTGCGGGCAGGAATCCCGGGATGTGGCGGTGGGTCCCTGCTGGCCCTGCTCGGTGCGGGAGAGGGCGATGTCCGCCTGGCTGCAGGGATGGCCACGGAGCCGCCATGGCCAAGCCCTTTGCTGGCTCCACGCTGGCCCAGGCTCGCAGCAGCCGCTTCGGGGAAATGGGGAGTTGGTTGTCAAACCGATCTTCTCACTCCGCTCACATCAATTAGCAGACGAGGCTCAAGCGGTGGAGCTGCGGGGCTTGAGGTGGGCCGAGAGCCGTGGCAGGCCGCGAGGGCTCTGTGCGTTCCCAGTTATTTTTGCTTCTTGCGGGAGCCTCTTCCTTTCCCCACAGCCCAGGGAGGTTCATCCCA
This sequence comes from Stercorarius parasiticus, assembly GCA_013396915.1. Classification (NCBI taxonomy): domain Eukaryota; kingdom Metazoa; phylum Chordata; class Aves; order Charadriiformes; family Stercorariidae; genus Stercorarius; species Stercorarius parasiticus. The sequence continues at coordinate 462,985 of VWZL01004800.1, read as the reverse complement.
GTGGCCGCAGTGTCCCTGGCTCCAGCTGAGAAGGATGGAGCCCTGGCAAAGGCTGGTGCCACCAAACCCTGATTGCCTGTCTTGCCCCACCAGTGTCCCTCGCCCCCGTCTCAAAGGCTGGCGCGAGGGTGCCATGGGTGCTGGGAGCTGGGTGCGAGGTGGTTCGCAGGAGCAGGTGATTCCCTGCCTCCCTCCATGGCTGCCTCCCGTGCCAAGCTGAGCATCCCCTGTGCCGGGTGGGATGGTGGTGATGTTCCAGGGTGACGCTGGAGCTTTCCTGAGGTGCCGTTTCCAGGTGCTGGTGGTCCTGATTTGTGCGGGGAGCCCTCGCTCCATCCCGGGGGGGCGGGGGGCGGAGGGGGAAGGACACCCATCCCTGCCACCACCCTCCTGGCCTGGCTCACGGGGCCATGGGCCCCCGCAGCCCCCCCGGGTGCCCGAAGAGCGGGAGGCACCGGAGGGGTTGGGGGGCGGGGGGGGAGCACGGAGGATTGTCGTTGGGGCGGGGTGGATTAATTAATAAATGAGCTGCTGCTAAATTGGCGTGGGGGCCGCTCCGGCGGGAGGAGACGGCGGGTCCCGCCTCAGGCC
>VWZL01004800.1:412732-459983 GCA_013396915.1 Stercorarius parasiticus | reverse complement strand
CAACGCCTCAGAGGGGAAGATTGTGGGAGCTGCTGCCATTGTGTGTAGGGGGGCCCGGGACTCTGTATAAGTAACACCCCTCCACGGTGAGTCAGTGGTATGGGCCATACAGGTTCCGGGGTTCCCCCCAATGGGAGCGAGTGCGTGTGGCGGAGGTGGGGGCGGACATCCATGTTCCGGGGCCCCCCATGCGGTGGGGCGGCGGGCGGCNCGGCCCGGCCCCCGGCCCGCCCCCGGCCCGGCGCACCGGCAGCCCGGAGTCGTCCGCGCTGCCCTCGGAGGCCCCGCGGGCGGGAAGCGTCGGTCAGGCGGGCCATGCTGGCGGCCACAGCCTCCGGCGCTTTCGAGGGAAGAGGGGCCGAGGCGGGGCCAAGTCGCTTTTGAGAAGAAAACTCTTGAGTTTTGCCTCAGAAAATTGAGTTTTGCCTCAGAAAACTCTTAATTTTTTATTCAGAAATCTCTCCGAGTTTCCTCAGAGGGCGGGCGGCTCGGGACGGCGGCTCGGGACAGCAGCCCGGTTCCCCTGGGCAGCCTCTCCTCCGGCCGTCCCTTGGTGCTGCCCGCCGAAGGGGGCCCTGACACCAGCCCTGGGCATCGTGCAGGCTGAAAGGGTGGCCCCGGTTGGAGAAGCGAGGGGGGAAGGCTGTGGCGAGCCCCGGAGGGGCAGCAGCCCCTCGGGAGTGCGAGGGACCAGCCTCCTCCACGCAGCTCCTGTTCCCCTTAGCGGGAGAGTGGTTTGAAAGTCCCCGAGCGCAAGGCTTGAGGAAATACCAGAATCGCATCCAAAGTCCCCAAAGAAAATGAAGTTTGCCATGTAATGACAATTAGCCGTAATCAGCCAGATCTGTAAATGTCTCCAAAGAGTGCAGCATACAGCATACAATTATGCAAGTGGCACACAGCGCTGAAACACTTATTGTGCTTGCTGTGTTTCTTTATGCCAGACTGAAACTTTTTCCCTGGTTTTGTTAGAGAATATGAACTCTTTTTAAAAGTCTTTTCGCCTGCAGCTAAACACTGGATTGCAGCGTGCTGGCTGCTGAGCCTTCACAGGCACAAAGAGAGCAATGAGATAACACAGGTGGACATTCCTATATGAACTAAGTAAGAGCTGGGGATGAGCGGATGCTCCAGAACTGTAGCCAGATGCAGTTACGGATCGGCATCTCCTGGCGGCTGGGTCACACCTCGCCATTCAGGTGTGATGGGGGGGTGCTGCAGCTTCTCTCTGAGACACCATGCTCAGAGGGCTGTGCTGCAGCAGGGAACTTCTGCCCTGTGTGGGATAAAGTCTGTAGCACGGCCACGCAGCTGGCAACAGCAGTTCTTTGCGAAGCACTGCAAAGACAGCGCAAATTTATTACTCAGACAAGATTCTTATCATCTTCAGCATTGAGTTTTGATCAAGGCTTTCCTTATGCTTTCTGTTTCATCACAACTGCATCTCGAGGCCTGATCCTGCTGCCCGCCCTTTGTGCTTTTGAACAGGATCGGGTGTTAATCTTGCCCTGTGATAGAGAAATCAGCCCTCAGGTGCTTCTGTGACTCCATGGTCTGGTTTTGCCTTCGGCTGCCTGGGTGTGATTGCTTTCAGGAGGATGGCTTGGCTGTAACCGGGGCAGGAGTTGACTTGTAACTCATCAGCTCTCAAGGCACAGGTCAGTCTCAACACTACAGATGCACACTTTTTATTTTGGGAAGCATCTCCCAGGAGTCCTGGCTGGGTCTGCTCTCTACGTAGAGCATTAAGAAACATTGCTCTTAGAGTCAGGCTTAATATCCACAGATGTTGCTGTGGATTATGGGGAGGGAATGGTGACTCATTTGGAGTCTAATTCCTCCCCTCCCCCATAAACTCAGTCAAATCTGAGGCCAGATCTGCCTTTGCTTATAGCCCTCTGAGGCCAGAGCGGAGGAAGTTGGCATAAATCAGGCTGGAATTTAGAGAAGGGAGGAGATGCTCTTTGCTTCCCCAGCGCTCGTAGGATAGAGCGAGGACTAACACTCACAACCGTGGTGTTCTGCCATGTGCAAGATGGAGCAGAAATGAGGGATTATTTCACTTGGTCAAGAGAGGTGCAGGGGTGTGTTCCTGGGAGGAGATATTTGCTCCGAGCAAAGAGCAGGGTGAGAGCCTGCAGGCTGGAAGAGGGCTGTCTGTGTGTCTCCAGGGAGCGTCCACATCACCTCTACAGGCAAAGTCGTTGTCACTCGGTTAACTCAAGACTAAAAGCTTCCAGTATAGAATAGCTTCTTGCCAAATTTGAGTGTTGATGCGTGAGGGAGAATCTCTCTGAACACTAAGTTCTTCCTAAGTTCTGAGCTGTAAACTTTGGTGGGTATTCTCCTGTGACTGCCCCAAGCAATCTCTGTGCTTCAGGAAATGGTTGAGCTGCCAGGTAAGTAGCCATTAAGTGCTATAACCACATTGCTGCAGAGAAGCCTGGTTTTGCTGTTGGTTTTCTTTAGCAGGTGTCTTATATCCAGCCTGGTTTGGGGCTTTTACGTATTTTAGACCTATTGCGAATGCAGTGCTAAAGATTAAAGTTTAAGGAATTGAGTTTGTCTTGCTCAGCCAGTTTTATGATAGTGCAGGTTCATTGAATTTGATGCTGCTACTCCAGTTTGCATCAGTTTAGTGAAGAGAATCAGCTGACCTTGTGTTTCTGTGTTTCCTAAAATGATCGTTTGGTGTGAGCTTGAAAAGGGAGGTTTCAAACCACGATGTTTTTCCTCAGGCTCGTGCTAACCTTGGGAAGGCTGGTGCCTGCATGCTAAGCAGGAAGTAAGGTGTGTGTGTGGCTTTGAATGAAGTGGTTCTCTTCAGAAGTCACACTGCATTTTTCATCATTTTTTTCTTCCTCCTATCTGTTCTGATCTGTAACATCTTTTTTCTGGAGATGCAGCTTTGATCTTTAAAGTGAAGAGACGGCGTGCAAGCCACATAGAGGACAGATTTCCCCACTGCTCAGCACCCTCAGCTGAGGCCGCATCTCCGATGAGTTCAGCACCCAGCAGCTCCCCACGTTTTTAAAGGCGAGGACTCAACAGGGTTTCGCAAATCAGGCTCGCGGTGCTGAGGCTTTGCCCTAGCTTTGATCCTTGCTCTCATCCCCTCCGCCAGCTGGTGCCGGGAGCTCTGTAGGCAGCCCTCCGCCTGTTCAATGAACTCCCTACTGGATTAAGGGGCAACATTCACTCATGTCAAAGTGCTTCCTATTCACGGGTCCCTGGCTGGAAGGAGGTTGCTGTAATAGGCCACCGAGTGCAGGAGTGATAATAGGAAAAGCCAGGACCTAATGAGCAGTGCCTTTGAGCTGCAAGTGCGTAGATGATTTCTTCAGTTTCCCGCTTTCTGTTTTGCAGGTGATGCGAAATCCAGTGCTTCTTTCAGGCCTGCCCTGCCCTTCCTCCTCTCTCATTTACTCCTGCCAGCTGGTATTGCAAGTGAGGGGAGGGCTTTGCTTTCCCAGGGCCGTTGCTTTTAATACGGAGTCTGTTTCAGTAAGCTTACATATGGAAAACTTGGTGCATTTTAAACCCCATCATCTTTCCTCCTTTGTGAGCTGTCTGGAAGCCTGCATGTTTTGATGGCTGCAGGACAACTGTTTTCCTCAGTCTCCTTAGTGCAGTGAGGGATGTTGATACTACTTTGACATGAACACAGGAAAAAGATGCGCGTTTCCAGTTGTTTTGTGAGATTTCTTCTGGGGTGCCAGCCTTAACATAGTTTGCAACATTTTAGCTGTGTCTTTGTATGAAGAAAGGAGATTTTTCTCCCTTCTCTGATACTGAACACCTAGTAAGGAGAGTTTATAACTGTATCAGTTAGGGGCTTTCGCGCACGGGTTACTTTATTAACATGGTAAAATTACACACTGCCCTGTCCATGACAGAATTTTACCCCGCGTCAAATGGTTGCTAACATTTACTTCCCTAACGTGCATTCTTGCATGCTGAGCAAAGCTATGGGCTATCAAAGGCGTTTGGGAATTCGTCCTTTTTCTTCCATGTAGACAAACTTTGAATAATAAAAGAATGGGCAAATATGACTTCTGAAGTTTTAAGAAAGCCTTAATAGTGCCCTTCAGTTGTGTTAAGCTAACACGGCTGAAATGAGAAAGCATCTGAAGAACGTCTTGTCAGTCAAAGCAGAATCAAAGGCCTGGTTTATACTTTAAAAAAAGCTCTTCCAATATAATTATGTTGGATGGAGAGGATAATTTTTTCATTTTTCCTTCCTGAAATAGTCACACTAATAAAAGTCCTTGCTGAGGATGTAGCTGTATTAGTTTAGAGGTGATTTTAGACCAGGGTAGCTTATTTTTCTGCTTCCCAAAGCAGAGGCTTAGTCTACATTTGAGAAGTTTTGCCGACTTAAGTTATCTGTCCACAAATACAAAGAAATTGCTCTCCCTTCCACCATAGCTGTGTCAGCAGAAGTCCTGGTAGAGATGCAATTACCAGCAAAAACCCCAACAATAAGAAGAAAAACAAAGAAACAAACAGCTCCTCCATGGAGGGAACTGACTCGAGCTGTGCTGGCAGGTAGAGCTGGACGGACGCTCACCTTGCAAGCAGCTGTGCCAGCTGACAGAGGCATCAGCATCCCTTAGCGGTTCATTGCTGCTAGCAGGGAGCGATGTACCGGTCGGTACCCTGGGGTATCACGCTTCCAAATGTGCATGAGAGCAGCTGATATCGAAACGATGAGGGACTGATACTGTTGCGTTGCCACTGATCTGAAACGCTAGCCTGGAGCCTCGCTTTTTATCAGCTTTCCTAGCATTTTGTGATCTGTCTGTTCCCCTCCTGAAGCTGGGGCAATGCTGCCTGCATGGCCTCTCTTCTCCAGAAGCTGTAGAGGGGATGACAGCAGGCTGTGCTCCTCTTGCTTTTCCCTGGCAAAGTGCTTGGAGCAGAGCACAGCTGGTGCCTGTGATTTGGGTCAATGGGCCTCAGAAGAGGAGGTGGTGAAAAGAGGGTTACATGTTGTGCAGGACTGAGAGGTTCAAGGGGTCCATTTGAGTGCTTCAGGACAAATTTTGCTGGAGGTTTTCCCCTCCTTGACTGTCATGGGAGCCAAAGATCACTGGTGAAAGGCTCACCTTGCTGTCTGTGTCTCAGGCGGATCAGGGAGAAGTTGTGCGAGTCCATCCTCCCTCAGTGTGTGGGCAGGCAGTTGGTGATGGCTGGTGACTGGTTGAAGTGGTAAAGTAAATCCGACAGGGAGTGGAAGTTTGCTGTAGCCCTGCTGACTTAGCTTGGCTGCCAAGCTCTGTGAAATACATATAAACCCAGAATAAACTGTACTTATAAAAGCGCTTGATTCTGGTATTGCTGCGTCTAAAATAGAAAGGCTTTCCTGCTTTTAATTAAAAATTTCTAGCATAGGCAAAGTATCAAGGACACCCAGCATATCCTCTTTTCAAGTAGGAAATGTTCTTCCAGGAGGATTCCTGTTTCCATAATGCCCAGCCTGATCCCTGCCATTGTCTTGCCTCCATACCAGCTCGTTTTGCCTGAGTTTACATTTAAGATACTTTGGCTCCACGGAGGAGTCACCGCTCAAACACGCTGCCTGACATTAACTGCAGACAGCTGCTGAGCAAGGTGAGCTGACGCGGTGTAGGGCTGAGCTGCTTGTGTGTACAAGGGACTGACTTGGGGGTGGAGGTGAGCTATTAAATATTAAATCCATCCTTTTCAGTGTCATATCCCCTTCTCAAGGGAGAGCTCTCAGAGGCAGTGGTGAGCAGTGTCAGTTTAGGACAGGGAGATGGTGAGTGGGATGGACTGGCAGAGCAGAAAATTCAGGTCCACTTCTGTTTGCATACGGCTAATCATCCTGCAGAGACAGCACACGGGAGAGGGAGGAGATTTCCAGGTGGCGCAGCTAGGGAGGAAGTAAATACAGAGCAAGATAACCAGGCTGACATGGATAAACTCAAAATAAAGCCAGGTAAGTGACTTACCCCATTTGTTACAGGGAAATGTAAAATTATGCAAACAGGGATAAAAATAACCAAAGCAATTATAGCTTCTTGGGTCAGCTAGGCCAGTCCATGAACGAGGAGATGGTTTTGAGCTTGCCATGGCTACAGCGTTCAGAGCCAACAGTGGAGAACTGGGGATCTGAGCAAATTGAGGTGGGTGGAGATAATAGTGGTGCCCAAAGACTACGCAGCAGGCCTGTTACCTGGGATTTGGGGCAAAGTGCTTGAGCCAAGTCCAGGAGGCTTGTGATGCTGCAGAAAAATGTGCTTGCTTCTGCCTGTCTCGTTGCTAAAAAGAGGAGGAATGTGGTGCTTATTCCTTCTGAGGATGGAGGATAGCCAGGATGAACCTGACAGCTTGAGCCATCTGTAGAGCCCAAGGGAGCACAGCACGAGAATACGGGCACCTCCGTGGAGAGAGAATTGCAGTGCAGGTGTCTGAACTGAAATATGCCGTGCTTTGGCCTTGGTTAGGTTCAGAGAAAAAGTCTATGTGGTTCAGAGTCCTACTTCAGATTTTTAATTAATTTTAGAACTCAAGTGTAGATGTGGACAGATGTATTTTAGCATGTTAACTGTGAAAAGGGAACCCTGGTCTCCCCAGGACTATTTATTGGCCATGACCTGCTGATGCGTTTGAATACAGCCCTGAGTGCAGTGAAATACATTTTATTTTTTTCCCCCTCTTTCTTTTCCTTTTCCTTTTTAAGCCTGAGCTCCTGGATTCTTGAGAATCTCAGCTACCTTCTTCGTCTCCAGTCACACATTTCTAGTCCTTGCAGTTTCAGAGGAAGTTTTAATAGGTAATTTCTCCCAAAGGCTCAAAGCCAGAAGGCAAATTACCCAAATGTTTTATCCAACTTCAGTGGTAATTGGGGATGTTTCATACTGCTGACCCAGAACATTCAGAAGCTATACTTAGGTTCTCTCAAAAATCAAAATATTGTTTCAAGAAGTGGGAAATTAAACATGCACATGGTAGAAGACTTAGAAAGGATTAATGGGTTTCAAAATTACATGCTTCATCCAGCTGTTGATTTGGGAATTGAAAGTACGCCTGTCGCAGTATCAGGAGGTAGTTATTGAAACGTGATGTTTGGCCGTGTGTCTAGTGAATGCAAATGCCCGAAGGCCTTTGACTTCAAAGCCGTGCCCTACCTCCAAACTGACTGGAGTTTTTGATGGTGCATTAGCTCAGCCCAGGTGTGAGCAGCTGGGCAGCGAAACCATATGTATTTTTTACTATTTCTTCCCTGTAGTTTAATTTATCCTCTCCTGATTGTCTCGGTTCCTGGGGTGTTACCCAAGGCACGTTTTTGTGCTGCCCTTGACTGGAGTTCATTCCCGGTGAGTTTTGCTTTCTGCAAGAGGGAAGGGTTTTGCAGGACGGCACTGGAGGCTGGCAGTGCTGTGCAGCTCCTGTGGCTCTGCACGCCCTGTGCATTGCCAGCCATGGCCGCGCTGGGAATTTGGGGGCTGGAGAGGCAGCACCTGAGGTGCTCATCAGGTGCTAAATAGGAGATGGCCCTTTAAGTCACTTGTGTTTTTAGGACCTGAGAAGTTAACTTCGGTTTTTTGATGCATTTCTTATGTCCCAGGGGGCAGGTAGCAAATTTACACCCTGTCAAATGTGGTTTTATCAGTGTAAAGAAGAGGGTTATCAGTATTCGGGAGATGAAAGCATTAACAATCAGGCTGTGAGCTGGTTTTTATGATTCCATCTAGTATCTTGTTGGCCTGCAAGTTTGAACATAAACCTCCAGATGATAACGTAAAGCATGAGTCTAAATATTTTATTAATTGAGGAGCATTATTAATATTTGATAGATTAAATCAACATCCAGAAGGCTTTGCAAAAAGCACCACTGCTGAAATGGTGACCAAGACATTAGGTGTTTTTAATTGCAAACTTGTTTGTTTTTTCCAACTCTGTTTTAAATGTTAAAGATCGGTGAATTCCATACATTAGAAATCCTTCTGTTCTTTGGATTAGGAAGGGTATTTTTTAGTATTGCTAGGATGCATTGTTTCAGATTGGTGATTTAATACCTCCTTAATATGCAAAGGTGATTGTTTATAAGCAAGTGCCCTATGGGACCTGGAGATGGCATCTGGAATATTTAATCTTTTTTTCCACGCTTTGAGGAGAAACAACAAATGTGCCTTTAAAGATGGCCTTCGGATGAGATGTAATATTTACTTTTGCGGTAGTGCCAGATCCTGTAGCTTTCAGACCGTGTGTGGAGAGGGGAGGTGAGGAGCCATGCTGGCTTTTAATCAACATCCCCCTGTACCAGGGAGACGCCACCAGTGAGCAAACAAACTGCTACTGAGCACATTTGCTGAAGATTCGTCTGATTTGACTTCTGAGAATTGCCGTGGGGAGAGGTTAGCACAGCCTCTGTCTTGCATCCTTTGAAAAGGCCAGCGAGGGGGGATCATATTCTGTCCTGGTTATTTCCACTTTGTTTTCTAGTTGCTGCAAAGTTGTATTTCCCATCTTTTTTTTAAGATTTAGACGAGGTGTTTGTCACAAATGGTGTACTCTGTGCCTAACTCCCACATTTTTGGGATTTCTTTGCCTGCGAGTTTTATATTCTCCTTCCGTATTGAAAGTACCCTTCGTGCTGGTGATATGCTTATGCTCTTGGGTTTCTAAAGTTTAGCACCTTTTCTCATGCAGCTCCATTTTGATAGCACATTGATCTTTATAATTTCTGGCTTTTATTAAAAACTGATTGGTTTGATGTCTTCTCAAATCCACACCTCTAGACTATCCTCATGGAAGCTGTTTCATAGATGTAATTTATCTTTTGCCTCTGTGTGACAGCAGACTAAATTTTTACCTACCGCTGCGGATGCAAATGCTGGTGCTTTATGCAATTACGAGATGCATGTTATATTGCTGTTTGTCCCGGAGTCGTGGCTCAAGGCTGCTGTCAGCAATGACACGCGACACAAAGATCCTCCTCGCCGCCAGCCAGCGTGTGGGCTTAAATACAGGTCCCGGTGTGATCCTGGAGGCATCCCGGCCGCAGAGGAGAAGGTCGGGAGGTGATGAGGAATGAGGGTGATTTGTCACGTCTGAGGCTTGGCTCGTGCTCGGAAGTTTTACCAGCCAACTTGCCTTTCTTCACCGGGGCCTTTGTTTCCAGCCACGCTTCTGATAAAAGGCAGGAACGGCAGCTCCTCCATTGGCTGCGGGAAACCACCTCCCCATGCGGCACAAGCCCTTGATGAACATGCGCCGCGGCCGAGTGCCAGTGTGGATGCGTGCCGGTGGTGGGGCTGCGCTGGTAGCTGCCAGCTCTGGCCTCTTATTCGTGGGGTGCTGGCTCCTGCCAAAACAGCCTCCTGGGACAAGGAAGGAGGCAGCATGGAGGAAAAACAGCTGGGAGAGGGGATTTCCATTATCTGCCTTGAAATGCACCTAACCGAAGCAGCTGGCAGCTCAGCGGTTTGAATCTTTGGTCAGTAAGGGCAGGCAAGTCCCAAGGAAAGGGCTCGGACATTCTCAGCGAGTTCCCAGGAATAGGGAGGTTTGATATTGTTCTCCCCCAACATGCTTGTGACCCAGCAGCACGGTTGTGTCAGGAGCTTGAAGCCGATGCAGAGATGCATATTTTGCAGCTGTGGCCAAAGAGCTGATTGCAGGAGGCCCCCTTCTATGTGTATTTATACACTGGATGCCCGGGGATATTCTAAATTCTTCTTTAAATGAGCAAAATCTCCACAAGTGGAAGTTGGCGTGGAGCTGCCAAGAGCTGCTCCTGATGCAACAGTGTCTGCTTTTAAAGAGAAATGTAAATGGTGACATGAGGCCCCGTGGTTCCTGCGCGCGTTCCCTGATGAGTCAGATATCTCCGCTTGCACTGGGATGGTAATGCTGATGCAGTTGCTGATTGCTGCCAGAGCAAGGAATCCACACAAGGAGATTAGACAGCAGTCCTTTTCCCTGCTGGGTGCTCATTAACATTTTCTTGCTGATGTATTATTAATTAAGCTAATTTTTATTGCCCTGTAAGTATAGATGGTGCTGCTTTGCAAGCACAGAACATAACCTGCTTGTTTCCCAGAGTGTCTGAAGTGTGTGTTGTGCCATGTGCAAAAATAAGAGTACTGGAAAAACTGACTGTGCGGCTGAATATTGAAGCAAGGTAAATCTCTGGGTTTTGTTTTCTTTTTTCCCGTCTTACTTAACAGAGGCCCAGCTTCATGGCTGACTGGGGCTGCTGAATGTGGAGCTCTATGAACAGAGAGCTAAGGACCTATAAATGCCCTGTATGCAGAATTAGTGCAGACAGATAATAGGACTTAAGTGCAAGGAGAGTTTGCAACATTGACCCTCCATAAGACAGAAGATTACATAGACTGAAGTAGAGTATTACATTAAAAAGAGTCTTGGGACCTGATCTAAAAACACAGGGAAGGGGGAGGGCTTTGCCATCAGCTTCAGTGAGAGCGGCTTACTTGCAGTGTACCCAAGCAGTGGGGCAGTCAGCAATTTAAACAAAAGAGTTGAAAGTACTGTCCAAGCAAGGCTGGTTGGCGGAGTCTGATTATGAGATTTAGAATTTTTCCCTGCTGAAAAGCGCTGTGCCCAAGATGACTTGTAGTCTTGTTAAATGCCAATGAATTGAAATTCTGCTAATTGGCCTGGCACTGCCATTGTGGCGCTTTGTCTACCGCGAATGCGGTGGCCTTGCTGTCAGCAGCCTGCGTGCCATAACGGTGCAGCCGTGCACTGCTGCTGCCAGCATATCCGCAGGGGAAAGGCTGCGCTGCCATCTCCGAATTTGCTATTTCACATCAGTTTGGGATCTGTGTGTTTGGAAGTCCCTTGAGTCTGATGAGATTAGGTACATGCATCTGTATGGGTTGCTCTCCTGTGAGTGAGGTCTGCCGGGTGGTCTCTTTACCCTAACATGTCCCTCGGTCCCTTTTGTGGCAGTTGCGTCCCCCAGGATGAGCAGAGGCTCCCTCCCCTGAATGTCCCAGTTGAACACGGTGGCTGGGTTCTGCAGCCTGTGCTGCTCTCCAGGCTTTGTCCCTGGGACAGGTTGGTTGATGTTTTGTTCCCTGTGATGCTTTTTCCATCTGTAAAATTGAGGAAATATTTTTACAAAGTTATAAGGCTTGACTTGTTGTTAGAAGCCTTTAACTGGAAGTAGTGTAGAAATGTAGAATGTTAATTTTTAAAGGTACAGGTTATCTTCACTGGGTAAGAGATGGCAAGTTACCTAAGTCAAAATGTTCACTATTTTATATGCTCTGATTTATGTTCTCTGGTTTCTGGCTTCATTCCTTGAGAACATGTGTGGACCTGATTAAAAGAAATAGGAAACTTCTTCTAGAAGCACTTTGTAACATCTGAACTATTTGTGATCAAAGACAGTATGACTCCAAATGCCCAGCACCTCTTCTTTCTGATAGCAACATTGGACTTGAAAATCTGATCTGTAATCTTTCACATGTTCTCTTATTCCGTGCTTAAATTAGGCTAATGTATCCTGTTGCAGCCTATGCAATTATTAACAAACCTATGTAATTATGGCATCTACTGTACGGTCATTCTGTGCCCCTTGCTAGGAAAGATCCACTTTTAATAAACAAATCTGCTTTGACAACCTGTCACTGACTTTTCTAAAGCAAAATGTTGGGTAGAGAAGTGTCACTTTGAACTCTCCCATTTGTTTACATCTGGATTTTTTTATGTGGTTTTGCAAGAGTGTAGCAGTGGCAGCTGGAGGTTGAGGCCTAGTTTTGCAGTGCAGGTAAGTGGGGGAGAGCAGAGAGGGGGCTGAGAGGGCTGGAGCCCTCCAGGAGCACCCTCTGCCGTGGGCTGTGTCACGGCCAGGCAGCCCGGGAGCGCCTGGTGCAGGTTCCTTCCTGCCACAGTCTGGCTGCAGCTGCCTCTGACCTTGCAAAAGCACTGGGAAAAGCTCCGCTCTGTTGGTTGATTCAGTCATTTTTTTTTGGTGTTTTTTTTTTGAATGAGAAAAAGCTCTTAATATTTTGGCATGAATTCACAATGCTTTCTTTTATTCTGTGCATGACAAAACCATGTGCTTACAGTCCCTTGCTCAGCCTGCGTAGGATCCCCTCTTCGTGGACCGCCATGAGAATTCAAGGCATATCTTAAATTCTACTTAAACCTCACTCTCCAGCAGATCCACTTTGTTTGGCTCTGGGCACAAAAGCAGGAAGGGAGTGTGTTATATTGAGTACTAGAGGTTAAACTGCATGGAAGGAAAATCAACCAGTATTGGTTTTTTGCTCCATTGTTAGAGCTTTGGGAAGGTTTGGCCAATGTAGGCTATGGTTTCTGTTAACTGTAAATATCTCTGTGTGTTGCATCACCAGAGGAGCAGAGGAAGGAGGAGAGATGACATTACCTGTCCTTTGGGTTTTCAGCCCCGCGTGTCTCAGCATACTGATCCTTCAGCATTGTTGTCTGGGGATTGTTAGACATCCACCTTTGCAAATGAATTTCCAGGAATACAGTCATTTCCCTGTTTCTTTCTACAGGAAAACTTGAATCAAAATTTTTGTTATTCTCCATGTGAATTCAGGGGTTGTTTTCCCAAGCTTAGTTGTAGAGCTAATCTTCATGCAGACGCTGCCATTATCTTGGTGATGTGTCTCCTCCCCTTAACTCACCAGCTGCACTGTGGCACTGAGCACGGCTGTCCCTCTTGACTTGAGAATGCTGTATTGCAGCGCTGCTGCCTGCTGGGCTGGGCAGCATATGGGAGGACTAGTTAAAATCTCTCTCTTTTCTGCTAGATCCTATGAGTTGCTTCTCCAGGGATGAGGTGCCTAAAGTCACACAAAACCCCCTTCCCGTCCTGACAGCCCCCCATGAGCGTGCCAAGTGCTGTACCCGTGGTATAGGTTATTTATATGAAAGCAGCTGGACATGGTAATGAGCCCATGGAGCCTCTTGTAATGGTACATTGTAGATCCACATCAGACAGAAGAGGAGCACAACTGTGTGTTGACGAGTGCTCTGCTCTATAATTACATAGCGCGGCTAGACAGGTAGGTTTTGATCTTGTGAACATTTACACATCTGAGTAATAATTACTAATATGCTGTAATATTCAGCGTTACAGGGAGAGCTGTTCATTGGTGACATAATGGCTCGGATGCTGGCTCTGCCGTGGATGTAGCGTTGCAGGTCTAAGCCCTAGATGTGTGGGTAGGTGTGAGCTGTGCCTCCATCTCGGAATGCTTCCTTGGGAAGGCTGTGCAGGTGTCTTGTACTGGTTGAGTGTGGATGCAGTTTTGCTGGCAAAATAAGCCCTCCTGAGTGAAGGAAGCTACTTCCATGGCATGAAGCCCTCCTGGCTAGGGGCTCCTGGAGTCCTCAGCAGAGCAGAGAAGCCAGGAGCAGGAGATGATGGTGAGGTCTTTTAGACAGCAGCTGCAGGTTTTCATCCATGAGCCATTCATTGGATTTGTAGAAATAACCGTTGACAGGATGATCATGGCAGTTCCTTTGCGTGTCGAAAGCTATGACTATTAATTAAGACTGCACTGTGAGTGCTCATTTACATACAGCTCTTAGCATATACAGACTGAACCTCTACAAATCCCAATTAACATATAGTTAAAGTTAGCACTTTGTACTGGTGTAGCTAATTCATGTGAAGACACAGGGCTTAGCCATGTTGGTATAAGCACATTTATGCTGGTGTAAATGTGGCCGTGCTGCACGTCATGCAAGTGTGTTGGCCCAAGTCATGTTGATAGAAGTGTGTTTATGTTGGTATAACTTTGAATATGCTTTGAATTGTCTCAACAGAACTATCATGCTATAAAGGATGCCTCTACCGGGGATAGCTAAAAAGATGCAAAAGTTGTGGATGGACCAGTAATCAGGTCCTTGAATTAATTTACTTTTTTTACATTATATTATTTCAGTGTTTGTCATTCCATGTGTTTGTATTCCTCTGTGTTTGGGGTTTTTTTTTTTTTTTTTTTTTTTTAAATGGGTCAAATGGGAAATGAGGAATGAGCTATTTTGGAAACATACAAATGAAAAGCTGGAATGTTGATGCCAGTGGAGGTGAGGCTGGACCATATCCCACTGCTCGTTTGCTTTGCATGCCGTGTGAAAGGTATGTTGCTGAGCAAAACAGGAAGGCTCAGAGTGTGGAGGAGGCAATGATTCTCCCAGAGTTGTGAGCAGGCTCACTAGGAGGCATCTGAGCATTCATACCCAACTTGTTTGGAAGGTTGCAGTCACAATCTTGGTCTGTCAGGGCCTTTGGATAGAATTGCAGTAAAATCCTTCAGTTTTCCTGAGGTCTGGATTCCCACCGTGCGTTACGGCAGGCTTGAGAGCGTGGGGCTTGGCCATCTGTTCCCAGAGCAAGGCAGTCTCCCGGTGCTGTGATCCTCAGCAACTCTTGTAACTTCTCCACATTTGAATTTTAATCCAGAGGGTGGAGAAGTAATGATCATCCTCTTCACCGCTTGGTTTGTAACCTCTATAGGTGTTACAAGCTGGAGGTGGGGCCAGCGCAGAGCCAGGCTTTGAGCCTTACTTCCTTGAAGCTGGTACTGCCTTTGCTAGCCATCATGCTCATTTTCATAAGCCACCATGAGAATTTTTCTCTTTGTCAGCTTCCCTAAACCATTTGCTTAAGCTTTGAAAAAAAACATTATTTTTTTTTTTACTTTAATATGTAAAGCCAGATGCCTCCAGGACTTCCTCTCTGTTACTTCTGCTTACTTTGTGTGAGTGGTTTTTAATCCCATGCCAGCAGGGTGTAAATGTCTGTATAGCAAACATGACTACTGCAAGTGGCTGGCTTTTCTTAGGTACCTCTCGGAGTCTTCTGGAAGGGTGCAATTGGTAGGCCGAGGGTTGAAAGCCACTGGTGTGGGTGATAGAAAGACCAGGCACAGAGGGACAGTTCCTGCTAAACAAAAAAGGACACCCTTAAACAGTGTTCGTTTATCTTAAGAGACAAATCAGAGTTACTTGGATCCTCGTGACCAGCGTGGGGCAAAACGAATCCATGTGCCTGTGAAGTATGAGGATCTTCTGAGCTCTTGCAAAGTTCTCCAGTATCGAACCTGGTGCTGCAGACAGCATGATGCAGGGAGCACAAATCACCACGGATGGATCTTGACAGTGGGCTGCAATCACCCAGAAGCCTGCAGTTTACCATCCTCCCCCTCCCCACACTCCAGTGGCTCATATTTACAACTGGGGCACTGTGCACACATCTTTGTAGTGTCTCCGTGCTGAAGGTGCTACAAGGACCAAAGGAAAGACCCTTAATCAGTCTGCTTTGAGGATTATTTTCTAAAGCATCCATATTCATTGCAACCACGTGAGTCACTCTGATAAGCCCTGAAAGGTGCCTGGAATACAGTGAGACCCCATTAAGAGACTAATTTTGTCTACCCTGCCCCAATGAACTTCTGGAATTTAACCTAAATTGGATTTGTCCAGTGAGAGGTACTCTGACCACGTCTCCTGCAAAGACAACCTGCTAGACATGCAAGCAGGGATTTACTTTGCTTTTACGGAGAACTCTGTCCCCTAATTCCTGCCGTGAGGTCTTGGACTGCAATGGCATGTTTGTGCTGGGCATGAAATACTGGATTGTGAAGAGGAGCATTGCCTCGGTCAGTCATGGGGCTACTGATAAGAAGTAGACATGGGGCTGAGCTGTTGTAATTTCTTACTGAGATGATGGACTTTCTAAATTATCATTCTACCCATTGGAGATGGCAATTCCCTGCTCTGAGAGAGGTGTCTTGGGCCCATTTACATTCTTGCTATCTCCTTGATAGCATCCTTGATGGGGCCGTGGAGCCCTTTTGTTCTCTGGTCCAGTTTCTAGCATTTGCAGCTCCAGCAACGCTTTCAGACCCAAAGCAGCGGGATCCTGGTGCTAACACAACGCTGTGGTTTGAAAGAAGGAAGCAGAGCACAACAGGTGACCACCAGCTTTTGTATGAAATGGTCACACCTTGAGATGGGAAGGATGAATGGCAGGTTGTGGTATCTCGTAGTCTTGTGACTGGCGTTTTCTTCATAAAAGATGAGAAACAGTCTTGTGTTACCGCTGCATTTATGGTTTGTAATGTTGCTGGGTTATTTTCCTTTTATGGAGTACGACAGCGCAGGTTAGACTGCGGCCATGTATCCATTGAAGTCAGGGCAATAGCAGGCAGCATGGCTGCTCTCCTTTGTGAGGAAATAAATAACTGTTTCAGTGGTCAGCCACTCCTGCAGTTTTGCAGGCTCCTCTTTAGAGCTGTGCTACCACTAGACTCTCCTTACAGTCTGGACGCCATTCAGCTTTACGTTTGGAGCGGGAGAGAAAATGGCACCATATTTTATACCAGCAAAATGCAGGTATTGTGTGAAAATCATTCTGGTAGGCTGCAAAACTCAGAAGCCCGCTGCCGTTCTGCAGTGCGGTTTGTGGGATCCTGTCAGCTGGTTTGGCATTTTGTGGCATTACTATAAATGGTGATAGTGATACAGTATTATGTGTTAACACTCTTTTTTTCCTCCTGAATGCTCTTCCATGCTTTGCCACGATGTTGCAGACTAGCCTAACAGTGTAAAAGCCACCTGTAAGTGCTCTGTAGGTAAGAAGGAGAGGAGAAATCCTTTTCATATTTTGGGCATACATTCCCACAGCTTCCTGCTCTTCCAGGCACTGATGAAACGAAGACCCAAGTGCACTGTCTGTAGCTAGAGGTGAAAACCTCAATAGGCTGCTCCACAAGAAGTCTGACCCAACTGGCAAGTATGATTGAAGTAACTCATTATCTGCTGCCTTTCTCCTGAGCATCCCTCCCAGATCTCTGAAAGCTGTTGAAGACTGCGGACATTTTGACCACATCCTCAGATGCCCACATTTGGTGGTGAATGGAGTGTGAAGAGTGAGTACCAGCCGTGGGGTTGATCCTGCTTCCAGCGGGTCACCCCTTTTTGTTTAGATATCAGGCTCGAAATCTTGTTTTTTTTCAAGCTAGTGTGATCGGAGATGCTCAGTCTGCAAGATTTGGTCATCATTATACAAATATGTTCCTTCCTGGGACTAGTGATCATGTCAAATGAAGCAAGAAGCCTCCATGCCCTGTGTTTGTTGGGAGCTACTGGTCCCCCATACTTTCCTAAGTCATGCTGCCTTCTTCTCTTGGCTTTCTTATGTATTTGGTATTGTTTAGACCCCTGGCAGCCTGTCTAGCTGGGGTCACAGCCACACTGCAGTACATTGGTGGAGCTGCCCCAAGCTTGATAAATCTGTGGCATGTGCAGAAAACATCATGGGCTCCAAGGGTCTTGGATTTACTGTGCTTCTGCAGCTCGTTGGTACTGGGTGTACCTCCTTCTGTGCCAGTGGCTGACACTTGATGTGGAGGATACAGCATCCTGTAGGCCACCTACCTCCTCTAGCAGCAGAAGCAGAATTATTTATTAAGTATTGCTCTGTTCTTTTGGTACTTCTAGGCTGTTGTGAGAACCCATGGATGAGCAGTGCAGGTACCAGAGTTTCTGGTTTCTGCAGTACTAGATAGGTTGCCACTGCACTAGGCTTGCATTCCAGCTGCGTGGTCTCCTGCAAATTTCTCTTTTCATACAAATGAGTCTTTAAAGGGAGTCTGCACTGAGGACATAAAATGTCTCCATGAGTTTTCGGCAAGGCTGATTTTCCTCTGTTGCACTGTGTTGGCACCACTGGACTTAACAGTGTCGCCTCTGGGTCACA
Source organism: Stercorarius parasiticus (assembly GCA_013396915.1). Lineage (NCBI taxonomy): Eukaryota > Metazoa > Chordata > Aves > Charadriiformes > Stercorariidae > Stercorarius > Stercorarius parasiticus. Next base: position 442,240 of record VWZL01004800.1, on the reverse strand, counting down.
GTGAAATGCACAAGAAGAGCCTCTGGCTCACATACTTGCATCATATTTAGTCCATGAAAGAGCAAAGAAGTGCATTTCCTAGGATGAAATGATTAATTGTATACACAGGGTGTAGAGGTTCTAATATCCACAGCAAGGATATTAGAAAGGTGCCATCAATTTGCTGTCACGGCGTTGTTAAACACGCTTTGGTTGGTATTTCTGAGGAGGTCAGCAAACAGCGAGGTGGGTCAGAGAGAGCCAGCCAGGAACAGTGAGCATTTAAGGAAGGCTGCCCCGCTCTGCTTCTTGCCTACGAGTGATTGTGTGAAGGAGAAGGGTTTTGCTTCCTCCTTTCTCTCTCATCATCTTCATCCAGCTGCAACTTTAATGCTACTCAAGACAAATGAGGAGTGTCAGAGGTGGATTTCACTATGTCACATACTATCTCCTGTTTGGTAAATTAGTAATACGCCACCATACTCTTCTGTGGGAATCTCTCTGTCCTGGCTGCTTTTTCAGCCAGGTTGAAGGCTGGGTGGGTTTTTAAATGATGATATTTTAGAATTTGAGAAAAGCTTTGATTTATTGACCTGCTGCCTGTATGACTCGAGCTGTCTGGGCTGGCATCTGGAGATAAGAGGCTGTCGAGTAATTGCTTATTATTGACTGATTGCCAGCTTGGTCTGTTTGCTTGAAGAAGAATCAATAGCAGTCAATCCTCAAAGTCTTAACTCTCAGGGAGTATGACTGGTTTCCAAATTGGGAATGACAGGTCAGGATAACTCCATATCTGATATCCCAACTTCATGTTTGGATGTAATCCTGCAACGGAGGAGGAAGTGCAGGACATGATCTTCCTGCATCAAGGCTTTCATGCATCTGCCTGCTCTAAAGCCTGGGATTTTTCTTTGCAGGGATTTTCAGGGGCAGATCCCACCCTCGCTCCAAACCTTCCTCCGAGAGAGAAGTTGGAGCAGCCTCAGCACCACCTGAGATAGTGGGAGGCGAGGGCAGGATGAGTGCTGGCATCGTTCAGTGAGTCCCCAAAGGATGGAGCAGGGAGGCGTGGATGAAGAGCCTGTGCTATGACACATCCAAACCAACCAGTTTGGATGCTTTATAAATAAAACAAAGCGTCTATTTTAATGCATGGTAACAGAGATTTCCTTTCTGTGGGTGATTCTATTTAGGTGACAACAGAACAAAATATCCAGTGTCACCATACGTTTTATCATTCCTTATGGAGACTGTCGCTATGGTGAGCGTTCATTTTAAAAAGCAGACATAGCCCTTATTTAACACTATCATGCCATGTTGCCTTTTTTGTGGATTCACGTGTAGGGCTTAAAACATAAAAGGGGCTTCACGGCATCAGAGGCATTCGAGACTTTTTTTTTTTTTTAAAAATATATAATGTTTAGATGTTTGTAATGGCTGGGGTGAAGTCTGGCGACTGGATTTGTGAAGCAATCTCACACCTTCGGCTGCAGCCCACTCCGGATTTTCCCCAGCGCTGAGGGGTTGCAGCCTGGTCTCTATGTGTCCTAGACTCAAGCAGGGTTTAAAACTTGAAATAAGAGCCTTTTGGGGGGGAGGGGAAGGCTGGATCTCTATCAGCTACAAAGAGCAATTAAGCAACAGGACATAAAATAGATAAATAGGAAGGGGAAAGGCAGTACCCTGGTAATATGGGAAGATGAAAATGGAAGAGTCTATTTCTAAAGTATAAATGTTTGTCCTTAATTTTAGAGCTTTATTTTCACCAGGAAAGCTCTGATTCAAGGTTGCATCGTTTGGGGTGAGGGAGAAATACCTCAAATAGAGCAGTTTAATCTACAGTGGTCTAGGAGAGAATGGACAAGATTACTTCAACAGCCTTGTTTAGATACTGGATTTGTTGTCTACTAGCAAATCCTCATTTGCATGGGTGCTTAATCTGTGGAGTTAAATGTGTCTCAGGATCTGTTATCTACTGTGCTGCAGAGTTGAGAACTAGATTTTTAAAGCTGTTCCTTTTGAATGTTCCCCCTCCCCTCCCCCCCCCGCACCCTAAATTATCTTCCTGATTTTTTTAAAAGCAAAGATGAGCCAACAAGTGATACAAAAGAAAAATCTGCCAGTGAGAAGAAGCTGTTTTGGATTTAAGATTCAGTGGATGAACTGTCCACCAGCTTGTAGAGAAAAGCCAAGATCAGACATTTAAAACGTGCGTCGCAGGGAAACCACTAGCCCCCCCTCTTCCTGAAAGGGCACATTAACGTGAAATCTTTAAACCTCGTTGGAGGTGGAGGGTTGGGCAGGGAGCCTTTCTAGAGCTCGAGGAAGGGCTTAGCCCTCATTTTGGGGGCTGTTTCACTTTGCCTGTAGTCCTGAAATGGCATTTCCTCATGTCTGCAGCAGCCCTCACTTCATGAAATGGATGCAACTGCTGAAAAAAGATCTCGCGTGAGCATGCTCACTGGAAGATTAATCCTTTAGAGGGAGTTGGAGAGTTAAGCTACTGTAATTTCTCTGCAGTTGGCTGCAGTAAACAACTGCTCTAAAGACACGAGGAAAAAAATTGACGGAGGTATATGGGATTAATGTACATATCTTTTTGTGCTTCTACTTTAAGGTTGAGGGTTTGATAAAGGTTTTTCTCTTAAGAGCTGGGGAAGAGGGATCTGTGTAATGATTTTATGGGTGACCTTCATGTTGTGGTTTCTTTTTTTCCTCCAGGCCAAAGTAATCCTATTTCTGTGCAAGGCCATACTGAGGCACGGGCTGACTTTCTAGAGCTGGGGTAGAGCACCAGGGTGACTTCGTGTTCAGTTAAATGCTTATACGAGGTGAGGCCTGCTGCACGTTGGGCTTTGTTGGCAGAAGGGAGCTAAAAACACCTAGTCCTGTTCAGTTGTGATCAGAACCCAGTGGGACTCGATATATCATGCTTCTGTTGGAAAGAAAAATGTATAAAGGGATTAGCTTTGATTGCCTACAGAATAATAGTCTGGTTTTTTTTAATTATTATTTTGCTCCCCCTCCTCCCCATGCCTGAGGAGCTGCAAACCTGTGTCAGATGGGGGAAGGAAAATACTCGTTGAGATATTTTGGTTTTGCTTTAAAGGATGATCACTTCTCGCGTGTTGAGGAGGGAATGCCTTGCCAGCGAGGTAAGTGTTGCAGGCACACGGATTGCATCAAGGTGAACCTGAGCTCCTTCCTTCCCAGTCGCTGCTGTGGGGTGCATCCTGGAGGAGGGAAAACCTCTTGTTAGTTCCCAGTGAGTGAACAGCGTTTTATCTACTCGCCTCCAGAAAGCGTGGGTGAAGGAGGATGTGATTTACCGCCCTTGATGCTTTATATCAGCTCCCTCCGAATACTTACAGCACAAGCGATGGAGGGCCAAGCTGGGGGCTCCCAGGGCGTCAAGCAGAAATACCTCGGTGGCTTGATTTGTCTCAGGCTGCTTCAGCATAGCGCGTGAGCTGGGAGAGGCAGTGCTCACTAACCACGGCTTGCGTCTTTACCTCTTAAAAACATCTAGCTAATCCTTCTGAATGATGAGGAAATGGAGGTGAACTGTCAGCAAAACTTGCCTGGCTTGGGCTGGGGGGGTGGTGAAGGGCATCGTTTTGAGTGTTATTTGCCTAACTGTGAATAAATGCCTCCCCTTGAGCTCGTGTTGTTAGAGATCAGTCCTCAGCAAGTCCCCAGGACTGTACAAGTGGAAGAAGGGCACCACCCTTCCTCCTTCGAGGAGTGAATAATAACAGATGCAACTCTGCCTGTGCCACTGAAAATCCATGTGTTGCATGGCTATGAGAGTAGTCCTGGCATTACCTGGTGTTAGATTTATGTCCGACAGCAGCAGGATCTGTTTGCAATGTTGTGTATTGGAAAATGGCTTTGTATTTCCTTGGAGTGGTGCAAAGAAGGGAATAATGATTCAATAATTTTGCAAATATCAGTGGCTCCCACTAGATTCGTCCTGTGGTAGCTGTCAGCTTACATGCGATACACAGGTGGATGCTAATGCTGTCGGATGAGTTCAGAAGGGCAATTCTATTACAGACTTGGCTGAGCTTGAGATGCTGCCTATTTGAAGAATATTTTGCCACCCCAATATTGAGGTTTTCTGCTTAGTCCATGCTTTTCCCCTCCTTTCCAGAAGCTCTGGCTAGCACAGATTGTCTGTTCTGTGGATGGTTTTGGGGAACATTGATGGCTGTGTGCGTAGGGGGAATAATTAGCTACCAAATGCAAATAGATTGTTTCTTGCTGTTTCAAAATCATTGTAATTTCTATTGAGGATGGGTTAATTATATCTTCGTTTTGATGAGTGTAAGGAAAATGATAGAGATATGGCAATATAAATCTATAGAGGGAGGGACGTTGTTTTCAGAACACTGTTTTGGAAATCATGAGAACAAAGATTTGTCTCTTGGAGGACCGTGGTTCTGTCGGGATCCAGCGGTGTTGCATGTTTCTCAGCGGTGGATGAGTGTTTTCTATTTCAAATCTTTATCTTATGCCACTGAGGTATCTGTCACCACGACAAAGGGTTTTTAGTTCAGAGGAAGATGATGACATTCTGGTGAAAGTGCATTTGGTTGAAGGGCTGAAGTGTTTTGAAAAGCAAAGGTGAAAGTTAAAGTATACCTTAAAATGTATTTCTGATCAGGGTGTAACAAAAATATATCTTTAACCTAAAGCGCGTGGATGAGGGGCTGTTTTACCAGTACAGGACCTAGAGGCCCCGTGGCACCAGGACTGGTCTGTATGCTGAGACGAGGTACTTGTCCCTGGCTCTGCCCCAGTGCAGGTCATTGCTGTCTCTCCCTTTTGCAGTGGGTGACATTAGGGAGCCTGGATCCATCACCTCATTCTTTATTGCAACCTCACTGGGAAAGGGAGTCAATTTCATCCCTAAAACGGCTTGGACCAGCTTTAAACTTTTTCTTTCCGTCTCCAGTACCAGGGCAGGCATCTCTGGCACCAGAGAACAGGGGAAAGGCTCAGCAAAAGGACAAAGGTGACACTGTTTCCTTAGTGCCATGCCTTTTGACTCGAAGCCAAAGAGTAAAGCCCCCCTCCTCTTCTTGTTTGAGAGTAAATGGGAAAAATGAGATATTTTCAGTGGCTGAGGAGAGCCCCTAGCATGGAGCACGGAGCTTCAGCCTTTGGTGGTCTGGGGACTTTGTGCCTCTGTACTGGAGCAGCTTTTGCAAGAGCCTCAGCCCACAGCTGCTTCCCTGCTGCGCAGGGCAGCTCGTCACCGCTGAGAAGGTGTTCAACTCCTCTCCAACAAGACCTGGAACTGAAAAGTCTGAAAGGGAAAAAAAAAAATAGCTAAATCCAAATTTAATTTGTTTGGTTTAAAATTTGTGGATGTGTTTTCGGGCTCTGCTGGAGGAGCTCTGCAGATCCCTGCTGGAGGAAACCTTACCTGGGGTGTTTCACTCGCGTGTCCCTCGAGTCAGCACGGACGGGGCTGTGTGGATGGCAGTGTGTGCAGGGAATGCAGCGCAGGGGACTCCTGGAGGCATGTATTGAGATGGGTAGTGTGGGCTTTCCAGGAGGATTCATTGCCTGTGTTTGCAGGCTCCTATCTTAAGATTTCTGTGACAAATTCTGACCGTATGGCCAGTTTTGTCTCTTTCTCCATCAGCATAACTTTGTTCAGTGGAAGAACTGAAACCTGAATTTGTGACTTGCTCACCTCTTTGGTATCGTAGCAGCCAAGGACTGTGTTCAAAACAGAAAGAACAAAATGGAACTGAATCTTACAGGTGTATCTAAAACCTTATACAACCCTGGCAATCACAGGGAGGAGCAAGTTACTGTGCTGGGTAATATATTGCATCAAAGTCCTAGTCTTTAATAATTAAGTGATGACCACTTCAAAGCCTGGTGTCTTTGCTTCTCTCCCTTCTAACTGCTTCAGCCAACCTTTAGTCAATTGGCAATGACTTTAAAACCAGACATTATGATATAAGCCTTGTAATTATTTGCTGTGATGAATCCTCTTTCTGCTGTGAAGCTGTGCGGAAGGGTTTTCTGTAACACACAGCATTTCTCCACCTTCATGCCTTACCGAGGCTCACTTCGGAGGGCAGGTTTTCTCTCCTGCTCTCCTGCCTTCCAGGCCATTTTGAAACCCAGTTTATGGCTGCATTTCAGCTTCCTTAACAGCTCGAACCAGCTCCTTGCTGCTGCAGCCTTGCTTCCTGCCCTTTCGTGGTGCTCTCCCTCTGCCCCAAGCCGGGTCTTCTGCTCATCCTGGGTGAAGCAGGGGAAGGTCCTTGTGGCACCTCCCCAGCAGATCCCCAGGGAGCCCTGTGTCCTGGGATGCTGGTGGAGCCCAGCTCTGAGAGGGGACCGGAGCAAGCCTGAAAGCAGCCGCTGGCAAAGGGACTCCCTTCCCCCCCTTCACCCTCAGCATTAATAACTGAAGTTACGGGCACGGGGCAAGGAGCTGCATTTTTTAACCTGGCTGTGAAATTAGTAGGATAACTACATTCCCCATGGTGGATGAGGCTTAATGAACTGATCATCTTGAAGGACATACGTTTGGGCTTCTGAGCGTTAGAGAAACGATACAATGCAGTACGTTATGCTTGGAAAAACATGGTCTGTGGTGAAAGGGAAGACGGAAGAAAAAATCCTGCTTTAAAGACCTGCATCCACCTGCCGGGGAAAGATGGAATTAAACAGAGCAGGGAGAGAGCAGAGACGCAGGAGACAGGGCTGTGAGCATGGCAGTCAGAGGAGAAGAGGACCGGAGGGATGGATGGGGCTGGTTTTGAAGGTGGTGAANCTGCAGGTGATTCTTCAAGCGCCATCTAGTCTGTGACCTACTTGCTGCCACAGTGATTTGCAGCTAGAGAAGCAAACAGAAGAAATGGCTGTTCCCTGTGGGAAGGGCAGGGGTGCCGGCACAGGCGGGAGCTCTTTCTGGTGGCGTGGCTGTGCCTGGGTGCCTGGAGGTTGTAGAGCCACTGCCGGAGAAACCAAAGGGCGCAGCTTTGAGCCATGCATTTCCCTCTGGTGTCACTGCCGTGGAGGGAGACAGTGCCGGATCCTGGAACCAGGCTCAGATTTATGAGCTGGCTTAAACACTCCTCGATGCAGGAGCGAGCTCCTTCCCCGGGAGGGCTGCGGAGCACTGTGTGACTGCCCTGGCTGGGGGCATGGCTCACCAGCACACGGTACCAACGGTAGAAACTATTCATCCCTAACCTCCTTAATAATCCACTGCAAACTAAAAGTCTGCTTTCTCCCACTTCTGCTCCTTCAGGAGCCCCCACTAACCTGATCATTCTTAATCTCATCTTATTTTCCAGATCATCAATTTTATTTCTCAGTACTTTTATAGTCCTTAGTGTTCCCGGGAATCTGTGCCTCCATCAATTATCTCTTTTTTGAGGCTGTAGCAACCTTGAACTACAGTTTCCATACTATTTTTATCACACATGCTTATTAGAGGGGTCCTTCAGAAATAACTGTACAGTTCTTACCAAGATATCCCCAAATTTTCTCAGTAAATAATAAATTCATCTCTTGCTCATGCGAACTTGAATGCTCTCCTTTTCCTCTTGTTCACTTTTCCCGCTGGGCTTTAGGAGGTAAATGCCTTACCTTTAACTTAATTTATATATGTAGGTATACATGCATGTCGCAGTGTATCGGATACTCCTTTAACCATATTAATCACCATGCTGAGCATCTAGTTCTATGGACTGGCGTCAAGTAGTGGCGCTGATTAAACAGCTGCTCCTCTCTGCATTCACCAGCAAGCATTAGAATATAACCTTCCTTTGCTTGACTTTTGAAACTGGTTCCAATATCTTCTACAGTGCTTGAAATCCAGATAAATTCAGTAATCCCAACAGACTCAGTGTGTATTTACTGGGGGCAGAGGTTTGGATGGGGAGGGGACCCTAAAAAAGCAGTGCCCTGCTGTTGTCTGTGCCCGGTGTTGTGCCTTTCCCACTCAGACTGGGGCTGTGTCTAGCCTGGGGCTGCTTCAGATTCACTTCTGTACAAGATGAAATTGGAAAGTGGCCTTTGTATCTTTGTTTTTTTGGGAGTTCTAAGTTGCTATATTAAATAAATAATAAAAAGTGGCTCTGAGAGTGCCTGAAATGGCAGCCTTCCTCCTGTTGATGGCATATAGGGAGTTATTTGTGAGTTAGCAGTCCAAGGTTATTTAACTCCAAAACTTCTGCACTTGCCTTGCAAACTCCATCCAAGAAAACCTTATCTTTGGAAATAAAAATGAAAAAAAGTCCTCTGTTTTTCATAAGTTGTGAATTGTGCTCTTGTCTAAGCTGATTATTTTATTTATTCCAATAATCCTCTCTTCTAGAATAAAGGAAAATTAATTGTCTTCCTATTTCCATAATGATTTGCCCTTCAGACAGTTGCCAGGCAAAGTGCTTAAAACCTGAAATGAAAAGATGGTGAATGTTTAAAATCATTGAGCTACTGTAGGAACATGTTTGTATTTTAATAGGGTGGTGTTCAAGTAGTCCCAGAGAGTGCTATTTGCTCTGTGTTCTGTAGGATTATGAGGGATGGTTTTTTTTTTCTTCTGCGTATGAAAATGGGGTCAAGCCTGCCGTGGTAGATAGTGCAAGTCTTATGTAGGATTTCGCTAGCAATATGGACTGCCTGGAATTGAAGCCCTAAAATTATCCGGCATTAATGGGGAGCGTTGTCCTTGGGCTTCGTTGTGTTTTGTTTGTTTGCTGGGAAGGTGGTTTTGCTGCATTTCGGTGCCTGGCGATGGGCAAGGACCTCGTTCCTTACAGGTGTCCCTGCAGGAGCTTTTCACTGACACCTACGTGGCTCTTGGCTATTTTTAACTTTGTCTGACTGAGAAAGCGAAAAAAAAAAAAAAGTTACCTGATTAATTTGGGAAAATGCTGGAGTGCTTCCTTAAAAGGCTCAGAAGTGATGTAATATTCAGTGATGAATCTCACAGCTAAATTAGAGCTTTTGTGGGTGCGTTGGTTGAGGAAGGGAGTTTCATACTTTATCAGCTAACACATTCATTTTTTTATACCAGGCTAGGCATTCAGGGCCCCTGGCTAGCTGGGCATGCTGGCGAAGCTGCTGTGGAAGCCGTGGCACAGCTCCAGATCTCAGCCAGAGTGGTGAATCTGCCCTCCACTTTGCTTCCCAATTTTATTCCAACAAGCTTTGGGAAATAAGTAAAAACTTGGAGCTGGGGATGGCCTTACTTCTGATGGGGGATTATGCTGAGGGCGGGTGAAGAGAAAAGGCACAATGTGTTAAAAACAAGAGTATTGCGTAATGAAAAGGGTTCGTTGCCCAGTCATTCGCGTCTGTAAGCGTTGCACATCCAGGTGTAGGCTCCCAGGCGGAGGGACAGGGGAGGTGGAGCTCATCTCCACTATGTTCAGGGAAAATGTGCTGGCACCAGCCCTGGATGTGGCCCTGGCTCTTTCCTCATCTCACAGCAGGACTGGAGGCACTGGGGACAGTTTCAGTGCTGTGTTTCAACACAAGAAACCACATGGCAATAAATTCCTCATATCTGTCGTATGTTTCCCCCTTCCCTTACCTGAAATTGCTCCAAAGGAGCAGGGCGTAATCCATCACGGAAGAGAGAAGGGTAGGAGTTAATTCATTTTCATGATCTTTCCATAGCATTTAGTCCAGCTAATAGTAATTTGTCTTACTTGGCTGCTGCAGTAATCCCATAAGGGACCCACTGGGAGAAGGCTCGGCACAAAGGACCTGTGGCCCCTGGGTATTTCCATTAGCTGAAGAGCACACGTGATCATCTGTTGCGTTTACAGCCAGAGTTTTGTGCTGCCATCTCAAGCAGAAGAACAATGGAGGTATTTTAATACCACCCAACTCCAGGAGACCATCGTAGCCAGGTGATATAGCAGCTCATGGCCCAAATGTCCCTTAGCACAGGTGAGGGAGGGAGTTCTCCTGGTTAGGGAATATAAACCCTGGTGTGTGAATATGCTCCTCAGGTCTCACCTGCTGTGCGGTGCATACAACAGTCTTTTGTTTTCTGTTAAACATCATAAACCTGGCAGGGGAATTCATTAACACGAGTCCCGACAGACTTTGATTTTGCCAAAGATTGATTTGGAATCACTCTCCCTCCTCTTAATAGCAGCGAGCTCTCTCCCCTCCCTGTTCAGCAGGCCCGGGGGGGTGTAGGTGTAGGCTGCAGCATAAAACCGCCCAGTTCTGCTCGTTCTCTAGCTGGTATGGATCACTATTTCTTGCTGTCGGTGCATTTGGCTCGTTGCGCAAAGCATAGAAGAAGTTATCCCAGACAGAGAAGACTCAGGTGGCAACCTCCCGTCTGTCGAAAGCTGCTGTTGATTTCAGTATTTTGAGCTCAGTCTCTTAGATCACAGATGGAGGCTGTATTTCCAGCTAGTGCAAACCCATACAGTTCACTGAAGTAGGTGAAAATGCTCTTAATTTACAGCATATATGGTCCTGATCCGTAGGCAGCATACGCTACATATGCGTGGTGGGGAGGGAGAAGCCTGAATTTATCAGTCACGGAGAGTCTTGTGTAAAATAGCTCCCTGCTTGCTGGTGTGGTTGCCAGAAGGGCTTTTGTAATGGCAAAAGGTTGTGAAATCATAGCAAGAAAGGGGAGAGGAGGGGAGCTGGGCTAGAGGAGGACTTGTGCCCCTTCAGCTGGAAAAGCAGGTGTTAATGGCTGTGTTTTGCAAGGCACCTTCCTCATGCTCCAGGCATTTGGTGTGCTAGGCAGTGACCTATAGGCCTTTTTCAAATGAGACGTGTTTTATAGAAGTAGCCTTTTCTCCTGATCTTTTGATGGCTCTTTGCAGGAGTAACTGTGTTTGTTCGCTGGGGGCTGTTACTAGTCCCGTGAGACAATGCTGCTTTTGAAAATGACTATGTTTTTTATTTTAGTTACTACTACTATACTGATAATCTTGTCCTTTTGTCTCCTGTTCCCCGAGGGAGTTTTTGCCCTTCCTGGATCTTATCCTGATCCCTGCTTGCGAAAACAAATCCTGGGTTGCTGATGAAATCGGTTGTCTGATGCACTGCATCATCTATGGTTGTGCCGGGAGGGAAAGAGCCGGTGCCCTGCCAGAATAGCAGTGTTCTAAACGTTTTGCTTTGGCTAAGGGCATCCAGTCTTCCTTTCTCTGTATCCCCTGCCTAGCTGAAGTAAGAGAAGTTTATCATATTTGAATCCTCAAGAGTATTTTCTCTTGGTCTTGTGGTTAGGGTTGATTATTGCATGGCATCAACAGCCTTTCCTTCCTCTCCCCTCCCAGCACATCATGTTATATATTACATATGCACAGGAGGTAGACTGAAGGGGCTAATAGATCTCCATCGGTAACGACGAGCCTGTAAGTGAATGTTTAGTGCTGGCAGTATCACTGTATGATCTGGTCTTTCATCCCCCGGAGCTCATGGAGAAGACCATCACGAGAAGCAGGCGATGGTAGGTGCTACCTCTCCAGCTCCGCCTGGGGAGCAGCTCCCCAAGAAACACCCCTGTAACCCCCTGCCTTTTGGTGGGAACAGCTTGTTTTGACCATCCTTGCTGTGAAGCGGCCTGGGCTGACTGTTTTTTCTGTGATGAGCTGGTGTTCCTGGGATGGCAGCTCCAAAGGCATCGCGAGGTCCCAGGTGTCAACTTCAGGTGGAAGAGGAATTCACAGTGACCGTGTGTCTAGCAGGCTGCCTCTGTGTGAAAAGTATAGCTTTTTCTCTTATTTTTGTAAGGTCAGTAGTATTGTTTGCTTTCAGTGTTTTATTTTGCTTTTCGTGGTTGTGGTTTTCTTTGTCTCTGCTCACCTATAACGTCACAGCACCGAGCACAAGTGGTAACTGTAAAATTGGAGCCATCTGGGAGGTCTGGGATGGGGGGTGGGGAGGAAGGGCCGGCATCGCTTCCAAAAATCTGGTTAAAAATCAAACTGCTGGATTTTGAGTGACAGTTCAGTAGTAGCTGCTTGTCTCTGTTTACTTTTCCTGGGGATTTGGAAGCTCGCAGAGGCCCTGTAGCTGCAGTATGGATGGACAGGTAAATTTGCAGGGAGTTTCACCAGGGGGCTGGGGCCGGGCTGGGGTACATCCGGAGGGCTCATCTCTCGGCAGTGCGGATTTGTTGCTTTCCCCACAGAGCTATTGTCTGAAGAGACACCAATAGACGTTTGCTATTGATTCGTTGTCTGGAGAGAGAACTGCAGTAATATATACATATATATGTATATCTATATCTCAGATTGACTGAACAAACTTTCCTCTTTCTGAGTCGCTGCTGCATTTTGAAGCAGGTGGAAGAGTTGCCATGGCGGAGATGATGCTTATTGGGCCTTTTTGAGGTTTCCAGGGCTCAGAGAAAAAAAAATGAGGAATGGATGATTTAGATTTTGGGGGAGCAGCAACAACAACAACAACAACAAAATCCCCAAGCAAGAAAAAAAAAAATCTTTATCACGTTTCAAATCTTCCTTCTCTCCCCATTTCCAAATGTGTCTTTCAAAGAGTTACAAATGCTTGTTGGCATAGAAACTACAGAATCGGAGGGAAGCATGCAAATGTAAAAGGAGCCATTCTGCCTGAGCAACATGGACTGAGCCTCTGCAAAGCTGGCTAAAATCTTTTACGAGGCAAAGAAAATTGTCCAGATGTTGCTCGAATTATAATGGCACGAAATATTTAGGTTTTTCAATTTGCACTTAAACCCAAAAAAGCTGGAAATGTAGGGAATGCAGATCCATTACCAGTGGGCTTTCTCTTCTTCTGAAAGAAACTGTAGTCCAAAAATATTGCTAAAATCTGTTTGGCTCCGATTAGTGCCAATTCCTCATTAAAACATGTGGATATTTCTGTGGTTTAATCTGTTAGAAATGCATTCGGGATCCAGTTATGTTAAATTAAGCAACAATATTGGCCTGGTTGTTGTTTGAAATATTAAATGTGGCAGTCGGAACACCAAGGAAAATGTTTGCACATTTTAATCGTTCGATGAGTAATTTTTATTTATTTTTTTTAAATTTTATTCTGAGGAATGATCAAGAATGCTTAAAAACTGTCCCCGCTCTCCTCGATTCGCTTCCTTTCCCCCCGCCGGGCTCTGGGAGCGGCGCAGCATCCCGGCTCCTTGCTTCCCCTTCCAGTGCGGGGCCATGATGGGATAGAGCCGGGGAGAATGCCGCTCCCTTTGAGCGTCCTGCTCGCCACCTCCCGCGGTCCAAAATCCTTGACGGGAATCTAAAAAGCCAGCACGGCCTAACGAAGAGGTATGCATCACGCCAGGCTTTCCTTAAGAGGTTTTTACTCCTGATTCTTTACTCCGTTGGGGTTTCCTAAAGATTCCCTCGGACAAAATGCCTCTAAACTTAAATGGCTTAGCAGCGTGTAGCAGTGGGTTGTCTCCTGGGTGGTTTATCCCCCGGCAGCATGGAGCTTTTTATTTATTTATTTATTTTTTAAATTCCCCAATTTTGAATCGCCTTGTGGTAAGGCGGGCCCTCTTTTTACCGCTTGAAATGCAGCTGTGCCGAGGAAGGGCTTCGCCGTTGTGAATGTCAGAGCGGATGGGAAAGGGAGCCGTGAAACTGCTCGCAGTCTGTGGTGCCTTGGGACACATTCATAATATATAGCCTGGAGAAAACATCACTGATGGGCGGGTTTTTAATGGAGTGAGGGGGTGCTGCTTGTTTTTAAATTTGACAAAATTGCAAAAGTAGTTCTATATTGGTGCCTTGTTCATTGTTTAAGGTTAAAAATGAGGGTAGTCGGCTTTATTAGCACTTTTTTCTCCAGCCTTTTGTTTTGGGGCCTTTTTTAATTGCATGGCAGCTTGCGTTGTATTAAAACGAGCACCTAGCTGGCAGGATCGTGTTGCCTGTACCTGTGTGTGACTTGATAGCGTTCACGCCTCCTTGTTGTCAGACCTGAAAAGGGCAGTGGAGAAGGTTGGTAGGCTCAAAATTCAGCCATGCTTTACTTGCTCTTTTTTTCTTTTCCTCTTTACTACAAAGCGCATACTTTTCTGTGGGATAGTTTGAGTTTTTTTATTAAAAAAAAAAAAACAAACCAACAAAAAAACCCAAAACCAAAGCTTCAGTGCAATTTCCTTTATTACTTTAATTTAAAGAAGAATAACTGTAGGATGATAAATGGGGGTTGTTAATGATTTATGATGGAAGAAAGCAAGTGAAAATATACGGCATAATGGAATGGAAGTCATTGCTGTAAATGTCCTCGGCAAAAGCAAATGGGCGTGCTGGGGAGGCGGAGGTCTGGAGTCAGAAGACAAATCAGCATCAACCCTTCTTTTCGCTAGTTTTTGTGGCTGCAAAATGCGCCACGTAGAGGGTCCAAGCCCCAGCGAGGTCCCTGAGAGCAGGCCCCATGGCTCCGTCATCACTTGCTTGTTTGATGGCTCATCCTGCTGTCCCTCTCTTGGCTTTTTCAGCTTTGCTGTAGGGACTCCACAGCACAAATTCACTCCAAGCAGGTCCTTAATTTATTTAAGCAGGTTTTTTTATGCTTAAAATGTGTGTCTAACTTGGACCGAAGTGCCTTGCAGCTTGAATAGGCGGGAGAAGCTGAGAGGCGTGCTCGTCCCAATGTGTCTGCCTTGCACAGACCTTCACCTATGGGGTCCTCACTTTTTCAGAGTAATTATGAACTTTGGGGGGGGTTGATTAAGCAGAAAAGCCTGGGTTACCTGCAGTGATGGGTGTTGTATGAGAAGGGGGGATCTGATATTGCCCGAGCCTTTGGCAGGATGGGCAGCCAGGGCTCCCAGTGGGCTGTGGGGAGCGAGGGGAAGCTTGAGGTCTACCACTTGTTTCACCCACCAATTTTATTGGCAAAGGGATGTTTTTCTTCGTTGTTGGACTGTGTTTATGTTTTTGCTGCACTAATACTTGCTTAACGGTTCACCTTATGAGTAGGATAGGAGCAGCTGTTTAAAACCTGAATTTTCGGACAGGATCCCATATGCATTTAATAGAGCAGCAACATTAGACGGGCAGGACAAGGTAGGCCAAGCTTGTACAAAAATCTTAAATAAAGGACAGAGAAGCAAGAAAACTCTTCCTTGTATTTCCACATACATGGATGTGTGCACATATATGCTCAGAGTTATACACATTATCACTTTTCATTGGTCAGGCATTAATGGGGAAGAGTATTTAGATTTATCCTTAGGTTGTATTAGGATACCAGAGACCATTCCTGCAGCTGCAGAACCTTCCTGTCTGTTGGGTGAGTTAAGTGGATATCTATCTTTGGAGTGAATTTGGTGGGTTTTGAGACTAGAGCAGGGATCTTGGCGGGGTTTTGGTTGTTTCCATGTGGGTTTGCTCACTTTAAAGTCTGCAGAATAAAGCAGTAAAGCCTCATTGCTGCCTGCACCTCGAGGTGAGCGGCAGCAGGATCTTTGTTTTAAAACCTGCCCCGAGAGGATAGTGAGAAAGGATTAGAAAGACAAAAGTGGGATGGAGAGAATAAATTAGAAACATAGGAGAAGAAGATACAGGAATTAAAAATAGGAGAAGAGAGTTTAAAACAGAAGAGAAAAAGTGGCATGTATGATAAAGCTTTGAAATTTGAGGGATTGGGCATCTGTGCCTGTGAACGACTGCAAACAGAAAAAACTCTGATCCCGAAGAAAACTCTGATGCCTACATATCCTACCTGGATGTGTAGGGTATGTGGGCAGGAAGATGGGAGGCAGGTGAAGATGGCCAACAAAATGAGGGACTGGGAGGGAAGTGCTGATCATTGTCTCTGCAGCAGGCTGCAGAGTATTTGCTTTATTTGTATTTTATACCTGTGACAAAAAGCTGATACAAAAAAGTCCCTCGGGCCCTGAATATTGATGGAGTGATGAATGGGAAGGACTGACACTTCCGTTCTCCACAGGGAGCATCTCGGAGGGTCTCCAGTTCCCATCTTTTAGGGGAGGCTGGAGAAGGCGGTGCTCTACCACGCCGAGAAACCTTCTGGTTTTGAAGGTCTCCCACAAAACCCCCAAATGGTTGAAGGGAGAGGAGATCGAGCATAACTGAAGAAATCAGCGCTGCAGCCCAGTGCAGACAAAGCCACAGGATTTTTTGACCTCTATAGCTAGTTAAAGTTAATTTGCAATTTCATCCTAGGTATCCTTACTAGCAAAGGCAAGGTAATATAATTTTAGCCTTCATGTAACCTGTTTTCAAGTAGCCCTTTTAACACAGACATGCATTGGTTTTTGCAGTGAAGATAGATCCTCCATTTAATTATCAATTGCATGGAGAGAAAGCAATTAATTGTGTCACTGATAGACACTGCAAGTCTGAAAAGTGTGAGCTCGGTGAAGTTTGCTTCTTACTGAGAACTTTGGCTTTCACCTCTAGAAGTGTGTTACATCTACCTGACAAAATATTTGGTGAGTTTTTATGATGAAATACAGGCTGAGTTGACTTTAATTCTGTGAGGAGCTTGTTGTAATGCAGCTGTGCAAATCAACACAGCTGCATCCTTTGGGATGTAGCTCTTCAAAACACAGTGATGGCAACAACCTTCCTTCTTCCCAAGCAGATTGACAGACTCCTGAAGGTGAAGATAACTGATGAGTGCGAGGCAGCGTTACAGGGATTAGAAATGAGGTACAAGAACCCGGTAAAAATAAATGGATAAGAATCCCCCAAATTACTGGACTTGGTTGCTTTGTATGCACCTTGGTGTCCTCCCTCCATCACTTAGATCTGAACAGAAGGTCCCATTTACCAGCATCCCTCCCTGCAGTGTTAGTCCTGCTGTATAAACACGGGAGACTGGCTTTATTTAAAACTGGGGTGTATGAACTACACTGTTGCAGGAAAATTTTTCTGATGTTTCTCTTCTTATTTTTGTTTGTTTGTGCATTGCAGTGGATGCAGCCTCTTCTTGAGTGTTTAAGGTCAAACTTTGATTTATGACATCCATTCAATCCCCTTGGGAATGGGGCATATTTAGGTTAGCAGTGGGATATGCAGGGCTATACAGGAACTTCTACAATGCTTTTTTTTTTTCTTTTTTTTTTTTCTTTTCAGCACGGAGAGGTAGAAGAGTGTTAAATGCAGTTGGCACTGACAGGCATCGTGGGTTGCTTTACAACTGATCCTTTACTCTGTTCCTTCTAAAGAAGGATTTAGAAAAAAATATTGGTGCTCCAGGCATGTCACAGCATATTGACCTGTAAATATCCACCCTTGCAGGTTTTCACACCAACTTCTAAGGTGTGTCAGGAAAGGGGAATATAAAAAAAAA
The DNA here is from genome assembly GCA_013396915.1 of Stercorarius parasiticus. Classification (NCBI taxonomy): domain Eukaryota; kingdom Metazoa; phylum Chordata; class Aves; order Charadriiformes; family Stercorariidae; genus Stercorarius; species Stercorarius parasiticus. The sequence goes on along the minus strand of VWZL01004800.1, from coordinate 424,975 downwards.
TTATTGTGATGGTGGCAGTACCCAAGGGATGTTCCCATTATAACCATCTGGGCTAATGTCAGTTATTATCATGATCTGAGTGAACCTTTCCCTCCCCCTTCCTTAAAGGTGTGTGGGGGAAAGCCACTGAGCAATCGTCCTACTAGGATGAGAATATTGTCTACCCCCAGTCAAGACTTAGAAGCATTTGTGTTTGTATTGGGTGTCTGCTGGTCTGGCGAGGAGAAGACAGGACAGCTGTCTCCAAGGCAGGCTGCAGACCGATGGTGCTCTGCACTGGCTGGGAAGGTCCCTCTCTTGCAGGGTCGGGACCTGGCTTGAAGTCATAGAATCATGGAATGGTTTGGGTTGGAAGACACCTTAAAGATCATCTCGTTCCATCCCCCTGCCCTGGGCAGGGACGCCTCTCACTAGACCAGGTTGCTCAAAGCCCCATCCAACCTGGCCTTGAACACTTCCAAGTCTGTATTGTTTGGACTGTAGTTATATTGTGAGCAGAAGAATGGTGCAGGGTACATATCCATGCAAAAGATTGCAAAGGATTTTACTTTCTCTCAGGGTTTTTGCTTTGAACTGATATATGACTAGGCCTAAAGGAGGGCACACTAATTCTGAAGCAGTCCCATGCATTTCAACAGGAACTGTTTTGGAGATCGGGTGTCAGGAGCGAGCCCCGTCCCTGCAGCTCCCGGGTGCTTTGCCGGGCCAGAGCCACAGCTCCCACATTAATGTCGGTCTGTCGTGAGAGCTGAACGTGCCGAGGAGGCGATAAAAAAGCTCACTGATGTTTGCCAGGTGATGCAGCAGCTCCTTGCTTGACTCTCAGCTGTCTGGGAAAGGAAGGATCATCCCGCAGCCTGTGCGAGGCGTAGGAACATGCCATGGTAACGCTGAGCAGCACCCTCCCTCCGCCGACGGTGTCTGGCTACATATTGTCGGCTGCTGACGAGCAGGGAATCCTGGAAATCTTTCTTGGAGGGCCATATTCTGCCCGGCTGGCTGTTTTTTTCTTGGCTTGTGCATGAAAACAATGCCGAAATTCAGTTCCCCAAGTGCAGGAGGAGTCATTAATCAAAGGCACACGTGAACGAGCTGCCTTGGTGCGATGCTCTGGTTCTGGGGTTTGAAGTCAGTGACAGGGATGATCCAGCCGCTAATAAGTTTCATGTGAAGCTCCAGAGCTTTCAGCTACCAAGCAAATGTCTTACAAAACTGCTTGAGGAAAGGAAGCTGACTTCGGCAGTCCTTGAGTTTGTTTAATTGAAGCCCGAGAGTGATGAAGCAGCTGCTGAAGGCCAGCATTTGGCTCCCTGTTGCAGAATAAGAAGACTCAGGATTTTTTATTTTTTTTCTATTACCTGTGCACTTTTATTTTATTTTATTTTTGGTACTATTACTGAACCAGAACCAACCATTTTTGCTTGCTTTTTCGCTGGGGTAAGGCTGCATGAGAGCAAAGGAGAAGCTTACAAAGGTCTTGATGCTTTTGATGCACGTTTGAATTCAGGAGATCAGTGCTGGGAGGGGGAGTCTGGGCTCTGCACAGAGCACTGGGAGGGGTGAAGCCCCTTCCTGTTCCTTGTATAATAAAAATAGAGCAAATGGTATTTTTTTTTAGTGTGCCAAACTTCTCCCCCGCCTTCCCTTGTTTTGCTTCCAAAAGAGATTTTGGTTGCTGTGGCCAAGAGCAGGGGAAGGAGGAGAGGGGCTGCTGGGCTCAATGGCAGGCGCTTTGCAAGGGTCTGAATGTTGGTCATGTTATTGCAGCTTTTAGTGTTTTGTTTGGGTTTTTTTGTTGGTTGTTTTTTGTCCCTAGTGTTTTGCTGCATTTTGAGTCCTTCAGTTTAAAATAAAAGCAAAATTAAGATCTGTGCCTCCTTGCAAGGCAAGTAAGTGGGTATTATACACGGGGGGTGGGGAAAGGTGGGAGAATTTGAGGGAAGTCGTTTTTTTTGAAAGAGTGTTTAATTTTTGATGTGAAACCAATGTTTAATTTTCAAGTGTACTGACTGTTTGCATCCTTCTGTAGTGTCTCTACATCTCTAGGAGATGCAGGCTCTCAGCAGGTTTGAAAAACTCTGTCTGAGCTGACCAACCAAAATCAACACGTGACTCTTGATTTTAATTTTTTAAATTTTCTTAATTTTTTCTACAGAGCTTTCATGTGGGGAAAGCATCAGAACGAGCTCATCAGTCTTAGACTTGAGCTCTTAGTACCATCCTCGCGTTTGTCCTGCATCATACAGCAAGTCTTTAGCATTGTAGCTCTGGAAACCCAAGCAAATAGGATGGTTTAGTGAGTTGGGCATTAAAATAAATCCCATGGCTATCACTCCAAATCTAACCTGTGTTCAGTAGTCTCCAGACACATGTGGGGCTCATGGCATCCGTCGCCTCTTTGTCCCTCTGATATCTGCAAGCAGCACGCTGGAGCAGCCGCTGGGCTGGAGGGGGAGGAGGAAGGGAAGCAATAGTTAAATTTGTTAGTAAGTGGTGTAACCTCACTCTACTTCCACATTTGCTTTTGTGTTTATACAATATTTTCACCTAAGTGTTTGCCAGGTATTTAATGCATCTGCATTAAAACACCATAATGGAGCTCATTGCCCTTGCCCCAAGGGCTTTGACTCGCAGCCCAGTTACCCGACAAAAAATGTCTTAGTAACTTCTCTGAATTGCTTGCTCCTGTTGGCAGATCCAGATGTGACGGCCCTCTTGTGTGAGCCCGGGCTGTGTCCTGGTGTCACAGATTCACCCATGTGGCATCTGCCTGCTTCCAAACTTGGCAATGGCTGTAAAAAGCTCCCTAGTGATTGCAGGCTTGCTGTTTTGGATAAATATTTCCCCTCCCCTCCAAAACCGTGTTAGTTACAGGGAATATTATACAGAGCGAGAAAATACTGATATATTTGTTGTGTACATTGATGTGTTTGGGGGTTTCTTGGTTTTGTTTAAATAATGGAGGATAAGGGTTGGTGGGTTTTTTGGTGGTTTTTTTTTTTTGTTTTTTGTTTTCTTTCTCAAGGGAGCTCAAAGTGCTCAAACTTCCCTGAGATTCCAAGTCGAGTCATCCCAAAAGGGCTGTCCCAATGCATTCTTTGCTGCCCCAGCTTGGCCAGCCAGGGTGACTCGGTCAATCATCAGTGAGCACGACTTTGTGTTTAGGTCTCCTGTATCACGTTCCTCTGCTCCATACGTTTGTGAAGGACCACTCCAGAAATTTTTGGCAGTTAATTCTCCAAGCCTTGATTTTTTTCCCATCTGTAAAATGGAGACATAAATATTACCTGCTATTCCCATCTCTTATTATAAATGGCTTTATAAAAAGTCCTAAGCATTTTTATTGTTGCAATGCATTTAAGCAAATCACAATGTATCTATCTTGTTCTTTTTTACATGGTGATGTTCAGGTGGTTTTTTTTGGTATTTGCTCTGCTTTTGATTGGGAAGAACTAGATTGTTTTCCTTGCTCTTCCCTCAGAATTCACGGCGGCTAGAACAGTCTCCAAAAATCCTGAAGACCATGGCATGGGTTGGAATAAAACTAAGTAATGACAATACTTGGTAAAGGGTGCACACCATTGCAGAGTGTGGGCCGGGGGATTTGCTACCAGGATTACTTGATTGCAGCAGGAACGGAAACCTGTGTTACTCCTGTCGAATGCTCTTCAGCCACATCTGCAAAGTCGGTGTACTGAAAAGAGATTAATTTTTCAAGCTGTAGGGTGAGACCTTCTAGCAGTTCTGCTGGACATTTACAGCATTTGGGTTTTTTTTTGGTGCTTTTTGTTAGACAGTTTACCCTCCAGTGACTGCATTGGTCCTAGTGTTAGCACGTTCAAGAGGACGGCGAGGCTGCTCTGTTGGTAAAGTGGCACTTGCATGCTCTGAACCTCGTTGGGAGTCCAAGGCCTGACTCACGAGCGTGAAGCATCCGGGGTTCACATCAGCTTCAGTGCTGGGCACCGGCTCTAGCAATGACTCTGGGGTTCTCCGGGAGCAGGGAATTGCGACGCTTTGTCCTTTATGTGGAGGAAGGAGGCTCTTCTTGCTCCTGTCAGCTTCTGTTCGTGCAGCTCCCTTGGCTTTTTGTAATGTGGCAGTGCAAATAGGAACAAGGGAAGTTTGGGGCTCTGCTCCCTTGGATCTGAAGGAAATCTTCTCAAGGAGAGACTGCAACCCGTCCTCAGCCCAAGCGTGTTGGGAAATGAGCTCTGCTGAGTCAGCCTCCGGTAGGGCATGTTTAAAGAGCCATAATTTTATTTGCTGTTCTCATGTGTGTTCATTTTACACCATATCTGACGGATTTTTGAAAGGTGCTGAGCTCTTCTAATTCCCGATGAAGGCTCTACAGGGTGGAGGTACTGATTGCCCTTGCAAATGAGGCTGTGGATAACTTGGCTCTGACACTTTCTGCCCTCCCTCCTTCTTCCTTGCCCTTGCAGAGAGCTTGTGTGTCGTCACCGTAGGATTTACTGCCTTCAGCGTGAGGACCTTTGATGTGAGCAGGCTCTAGAGAAGAGTTACGGCCGCATAGAAAAGCTGGCTTCCCACTTACGCCCTCCTGCACGCCCTCCATGGGAAAAAGTTGGGTGTAAAACTGGCAAAACAGATCTAGAAGATGTTACTGCTTTCTTTTTTATTAAGCTTGTGTTGACTCTTCAGCCTGTGTTGCGAGCAGGTGTGTTTGGGCAGTACCAGTGTATCTTTTGGAGTGATATAAGAGCAATACAGGATTTCCCTCTTAGATTGTTCCTCCCCTGGAACCAGCGTACCTAGCCTAGGGTAAGCAAATGACTCTGGCTTTGCCTTTTTTATTTTTTTTTTGCTACCTGTCCCCAAGGAAACAATAGAAATGCCATGCCTCCAGTGTGTGCCTATTGAGGGAAAAAGGGATTTTTAAATAGTGATGAACTGTGGTTTTCCCTTAGTGCAGAAAGCCAATTGTTCATTAGCAAAATATATTAATAATTCTCTTATGAACCTGGTTGGTAAGTGAATCTACTTTAATTCCTTTGTATCAACAAGAGCTGCAGGTATGTATGTCTTCATTACATCAAAAAAAAAAATAAAAAAGGAAGAAAGCAATGCTTGCAAATTGGTCTTTGTTTCCAAGGAAACAAACTTGACATGCTTGAGCTGTGTGAGATGCAAACACTGCTAGATTCAGCAGACATGCCTCGGGATTATATGGTCTGAATATTATTTTTAAACTACCTCCAATTTAAAGGCAAGGGAGGGGACGAGAATAGAATTTGTCGGCAGGGTTTACCAATCTGCGCTTAATGAAAGCACTGTGTGGTATCTTAGAGTTGCCTAATGCGGTGGAGAGAGAATTGCGTCCTGCGCTGAAAACGGAGGTCGCTAAGGATGGTCCCCGGAGAAGGGGCAACCTGGGGCCGCATGGTGACCGCAGGGCACCATGCCTGGCCCTTCCTTCTGTGAGATCCTTCCGCGGAAACAGAGGTCTAAGCACCCGCTCTCTGTGCCAAAGTATTATGGTTTATCCTGGGTCACTTTACCAAACGTTTTGTGCTCTAAAAATATTTTAGTAGAACGCGAATGGCTGTCTGGCGTTCCGAAGTCAGATGTGAATTCTGTCCCAAATGATCTGCTAAAAAGCTGTAGCTTGGTGTTGAGGACTGGGCTGGATTGGTCAGGGAAGAGATGAGAGAACAACGTTATGAGTTGTTTGCGTAGTGCCTCTGACATGAATGTGGTGTGGACTGATGAAAATCTTGGCTTTAACTCGACTTATTGCACTGTACAGAAAGTCTCTTAGTATTTTTGTGATTCCCTTGGAAGTTTGGTTCAGGAAAAAAGCTGGGTTTTAGCATTTGTCTGTCACCCTGATTTTTTTTCTGAAATTCTGTGTTGATAAAGTAACTTGATATTTTTATTTATTTTTTCTTTTTTAAAATCTTCTTTTGAAGGATCAAAACTTCAGCATTGCAGCAGACACCGTACATACATGGCAGCGGTATCAGCCACGCGTGCACGGGAAGCCAGCATCGCTCAGCAGAGTGCACACACAATTAACGGATTTGAACATCCAGAGGGTTTTTTTTGGCCTGGGCCCAACATGAGGAATAGGGTATACATTAAAACTTTGCTGGGATTGAATAACCTATTTTTGTCCTGGCCTGCAAAGCTTTACTTCTGCAACAACCATGTTTGCTTTCTGGAGTAGTTCTGAGAGCTGGTAGGGATCTGTAGGAGATATGCAGAGGATATATAGGGAAATACAAGTTTTTAAGGAACAGTCAAGATCCGTGTGCAGAAAATTCACAGTGTGCAGGGTTGTCGTCCTCCAGCAGCAAAAATGCCCACTGGACTTCAGTGTTGTGTGTCTTTGCATGTTTTGTTGGTTGGAAAACTGGAAAGGATAAAAAAAAAAAAAAATCCTCTATTAATTCTTCTTTGAAACGGTCTTACTGCATTGAGGAGACAAGGTAACGATGGAGCGATTTCAGGGCTGACTAGTGAAAAACAAACCTCTCGTAAAATTCAGGTCCTTAGGAAAACATAGCATGAAATGTCTTGTACTGTAGTCTCTTTCCCCCCCCTTCCGTCCTGCTTTTTAACTTTCTTGCAAATGGAGTTAAAATAACCTTCAAGGTGATAGAGGGTAGACTGGGGTGGGTTTAGCTTTAAGATGGATGGGAAGCACTATTTGCATTGCAAGCTAAAAGCCTCAGTTGAAGCCCGTTGTGGGGGTAAAAAAATAATATTAATGGCATTTCATGAAAATATTGTAATTTGTGGGAGGCCCAGAGTGAAAAATCTGCTGGTTTGAGTGTCACTGGGAAAAGCTCCTTTTTGCACAAGGCTTGCCTGAGACAGGATTTTCCTTGCTTTTGTTCTAAAACGAGATGCTTGCTGCCTAAAAACGCCTGCCATCCCCGCAGCGAGAGCTTCACCTCCTTGGCAGAGGATGGGAACAGGAAGGTTGGCTGGATTGGGATGAATCCTGCACCTTTTCTTTTTTTTTTCTTTTTTCTTTTCTTTTTTGCTAATGACACTTCCTTATGCTTACATTTCATTAAAGCTCTGAGATGGCTGAGGCTCGGCCCGTTCTGAGCATGCTCCGGGGTGGAGGCTGCACCCATGGAGCGCGATGGATTTGTGGCTGGAGGAGCGATAGATAGGCCTGGAGTCAGGAGCTGGACGGAGCCGGCGGCTCCCTGCGGATGGGATGGAGGTAGGACAAATCCAGCCGAGTCCTTCCTGTGCCCCCGGGGCTGGGGGAGCCAGGAGACCGGATGGAGTAAAAACTGTTGGAATCGATTCAAAAGCAGCAGAGTTAACCACTGACACGAGATGGCTTCAAACCGCTTCCTGCGGATCAGCGGGGAGGGGTTGTAAAATACTGACCTTTCCCGACTGGCGGACCTATATAAAGAACGGACCTGTCTCATGTCAGGGTGGTGACATAAAGTGACAGCAGGCAGGGGCTGTCAGCGAGGGCTGCGGGGACTTGCTGGGTTGTGCCTTCATATTGGAAGGCATGTGATCGCGTCTCCGTCGTGGGCTGCACGGCTCGGTGGCTAATTATTATTAATGGGAAGCCTTGCAGGGTGCAGACCGGCTCCGCAGTTTAAATCTAGATCCGCCCGTGATTGTGGGAGGTTGAAAGAATGTCAAACTCAAACTCCCTTTTTTTTTTTTTGGGCTTATTTTGCATTCCGAGGATTGCAAACAAACCTTGCCACATCAGGCCCTCCAAACTGGTGAGGAGAGGAGGGAATTGAGATATGTTTATTCCTTTGGCTGAGAGATTTTCTGTGCTTCTTGCAGGGGTTTAAGGTGTTGGCAAGTGGGTTGGGGGAAAGGAAAGGGACTCTCTGAGTTGTGCTACGTTGGGCTTTTGGATTTGGTCTGTTGTTGCCAGCTTTTTACAAGGAATGTGTAAGCACCAGCAGGTATGTGCTGCATAAGCCGATTGACTCCAGTTGTTGTACAAGCAAGCGGCGTGGTAAAGTGCCAATAAAACATTTACATTGGCTCTTGCTGTTTGTATTAGTGAGGTGTAGGGATGATCTGACTTTGTGTGGAGCAGGGGGGGATGTCGGCCGCGAGCCTCAGCCCTCGCAGATCCTGTCTCCTACGGGAGGTGTGTTACAGGGTGTCCACGCTGGTTTGAGCCTGGCTGTAAGGAAAGGTAAGGCAAGAGGTTTGCTCTTCTTAGGGCACTGTGAAGACATTGGTATGACAAAGTTATTGTGTTTTATTAACAGAAATCTCTGTGGTCATGGTCTATCTTTAGCCTGCATGCAGTAAGATAGACCGGCTCTTTCTTCAGCACAACTCTGGCTGCTCTTCATAGCAAGTTCAGGGGGCGACTGGTAGAGAGCAAAACATAAATTTTTATTTTATTGCTCCGTCCCAGGTGACGGTCTCACGTACCTGGGGTCAATCTGCATGATGAGTCACTTTATAACCTAAAGTAACTTGCCTGTTTATTGCCTGGTTCCTCATTTCTTGCATACCCAACACTTCCTCGGCATTTTCTGAGCCTGTTTGCGATGCCAGCCCCGCACTAAGCTGGTGACCATCTTGCTCACTGGTGCTGCTTTTATGGTCCCTGCATAAAAATCTGCTGGAGCCCCGGCTTGCTGGCCATGCAGAACTTCTCTTACTCTTTAATGGACGCTGCCTTGTTTATGGTTGGATGAATGCACAAAGAAAAGCGTTTCTGTAAAATAAATGGCATTGTGATTGTACACGGAAAGGAAAAGGGGTTTGATTTTCTTTGGCTCAGATGGGGGCTGTGTTTATGGCTTTTTCTCCTCGTGTGACACTGGCGTTGAGGTGATCTCAGCCCCAAGTTTTCACGTATGGTCTGGCTCCCTTGATGAGGAAATTTGCCTTAAACAGATCAGATGCTGGAAAACCACTGGGGTGATAATTTCCTGTTGTGCTTGTGTGAAAGGTGTAAGGTAGCCTTAAAGACCCACTGCCACCTTATGGCAGTTGCTGAAAATCCGCCTCTTTAGAGCCAATTCTGTATACACATCACGCTTACTTTATTTCTCCCCTCTTCTTAACTAGTGATATTTGCATGGAGGCAGGAGCTTTGTGTTTTTAAAGAGTTCATCTGCTCCTTCTGTTCCTTGCAAAAATTTTATGATGTCAGCGGAATTGCTTGTAGAGCCATCAACTGCGATATTTCATAGGTGAGCTCATGATGTGGGGAGAGCTATAAAAGCATCGTGAAGCACTGCTTCTCCTCCAGTGAAGAACTTGCTTATTTTCATATGCCCTAATGCTTTAAAAAAAAAATAAAATAGGTGTGAGGTCAAAGAACAGGGACACGTTGCGCACGTGAGGCTCGTCGGCAGGATCTACACACCGAGCGTGAGAGCAAAGCGTTGCAGCAGAAGCCAGAGGGAACGTGAGCAGCCATTTTTACAGCCGGCTTTGCTGGCAGAAGGCTACTAATAAGCAGGATGGCTTTGCGCTGCCACGGGGACGGTCCCCACCCCATCTACCGTCCCCTAAATCAAACAATAAAATATTTGCCTGTGGAGCAAATGGTGAATGTGGGGAAAGCGATGAGCTTGCAGTTACTGAGATGGGATATGCAAAGGATGCTGAATTTAGGATCCTTCTCGAGCTGTGTTTGTACAGTAGAAGCTGTTGATAGGCGATAGCTGAATGAAGGGGAGAAATGGTGCTTTTAGATTTCCAAAATAGAAGGAGTCGTGGTTACTATAAGTTAAAGCTGAAGGAGTTTATAATTGGGAACTGTTAGGAATACAGTATGTTCTAAATTACAGCTGTCTGGCCAATATGCTTCTAAATAAAGTCCTAGGATTGCCCTGTAAGTGAAATACTCAACGCATATTCTTATCAAAACATAGCAACATCTCCCAGAGAGCTTGCATCTCAACATCTGTCGCAACAGCATCTTTTTTTCTTTTCTTTTTTTCCTTTTCCTTGGGGGGTGTGTGTGGTGGGGTGTGGTGTGGTGTGTGTGTGTGATGTACTCAATGCAGTGTCCCAGGGAACACTTCATGTTTTCTATTAACTAAAAGCAGTTTTCAACTTCGTGGGGAAAAAGGGGGAGGGAGGGAGATGGCTTGGAAACTTTGGGGGGAAAAAAAACAGGTTTTGAAAGGTGGAGAAAGCTGTGATTCCAGAAGCGTGCATTAACGACTGCCTGCTCCTTCAAGGCTGTTCCCTGAGCCTGGAGGTGGACATTTGGGCTCCCTCGGAGGATGCTGAGAACACTCAGTGTGTCCTGGGAATGGACAATTCTGGTTATGAAATATCATATGTAACAGCTGAGGAGGGAAGGAGGCATTTTAACAGCTTGTGGCAGAGCTGGGGAGCAGTTCTTAGCAGCGCAGACGCAAACCAGGATTCCAGCAGAAACGCTCATCTTATATCAAAAGACCCTTCAGCTTCTTGTGCTTTTGGGATCATTTCTGAGGAGGCTGGGAAGGAGCTTCAGATTGAGCAACTGGAGGGTCTGGAAGAAGAGAAGCCTAATGGAAATCAGGAAAAAACCCTGTATTTTGCAGAGCTGAATATTGTTCTTCCTATAGAAAGAAAAATCTCCCCTTGCCTCCCACTTGTGCTTCCTCTGGAGGGGAGCTGTGAAAATGCCATACGTAATGGTGTAATTAAGCAAAAGCCCCGAGGAACCCAGTGTCCTTTGTGAAGGGAGGTTGTTGTGCTGCTGCCTTCCTCCTGAAAATGTGAGCTTTCTGAAAGGGATATTTGAGCCTGGAATCGGAGAACGGAGGCCTGAGAGCCCCAGAAGAAAAATACCTTGTAGTTTTATGGTCCCTGGTAGAAGATGATTTGAAAAGCGGGGAGCTGTGCTGTCTCAGCTTGGTGGGGAAACTGCTGGGGAGTACTTGGGTTAAATAAAGGTGAAACTTCACGGGGCATGGGCTTGTTCTTATCCTACGTAGTTAGAAAAACTGCAGCCTACCTCTGCAAAATGGGGGAGAGATGTGGGCCCGGGGCAGGATGCACCGCTCCGGCCCCCCCGGGCCCTGGTCGGGCGCAGCAGTGCCTGTGCCCTGGAAGCTGCTTTCTCCTTTTGGATGGTATAAATTTAAGGTCTTATTAATCAACACACAAGCATCCCCCGCGAACGCGGTGCTGTACAGAGACGCTGGTACAATGCCCATCGATCGCTTTGCTCAAGTTGGTGGTTGAAGCATCTGCAATACCCTCATCAGCTTTGCTTTTTATTATTTTTTTTTTTTTTTCTTAAACAGTGTTTAGTGCTTTCAAGGATGTCCGTGAGATGTGTAAAGCGTCTCTGGTAGCTTCTGCTCTCACTGTCTGTTTAACCTGAGCAGTAAAACTACGTCTCGTGTTGAGATGCGGTGGGGAGCGCTGCCCTTCTGTGTGCGTGGAAGGCCGTGGCTGTGGTGCGGTTCTCCCTTCTTATTTTCTCTCTGAAAAGGAATGTTGAGTGGGGTAGTTCATTGCCACTGCCTTTGTTGACATCTTTGTTTCTATTTCTGGAGTTTTAATGAAAGCTTGGTAATTTCATGCTGCAAGGAAGGGCAATGCATCAACTGTTTCAAAGCCATCTTTGGTTTGAACTACAGTAATCTTTTGATGCGGTGGATAATACAACTTCTGACTATGTAGTCGGGTTTTATTGCTTTTGTTTGGGGATTTTCGAGTTTGCCTTAAATGAGTTACTTCTACACCTCTCAGCGACTGATAGAAAGGCCAGGAAAATCTAATTTTGTGTATATTAAAACTTAAGATTTACATCAAACAACAACCCAGTGGGTGAAAGAGAAATCCTTGCTTTATACTGTCACCTCAGATATTCCTTCCCTATGAATTTCAGTCATCTCTGTTTAGTCTTGTGTGTTTTAACTGTTTAGTACTGAAACTTCTCCAGAGTGCGGAGAGAAAAAACCAACATCCTTGGAGCTGAGGCAGATCCATAGCAGGCTCCTCTGCTTTTAACTATTGCCGCTTTGCAAATGTGCCTGGACACGGTGGTGAATTAGCTGCTTGGGACAGAGAAAATGTGGCCGGTGGATGTTTCCAAGCTACGATAAAGCAATGGCAGGACACGCTCCTGCGACGCTCAGCAGAGGAGGGGACGGGGAGAGCAGAGCAGGGCATGGCTTCCTGCTCCTGTAGAAGCCCTGAATTTGCACCCTGCCTTTGGTGCACGGCAAACGAAATCCTTGGGTTCCTCTAAACCTCCCTATGAATTTTGATGCCTTTTTTTCCTCACTATGGCGCAGGCTGCTCCCT
>VWZL01004800.1:319266-404614 GCA_013396915.1 Stercorarius parasiticus | reverse complement strand
ACACACACACACACACACACACAAATGGAGGTATTGACACTTGCGGTGAAGTTGCTGCGAAGTTGGCTGGGTGGAGCCGTGGGGCAGTGGGAATGAATGGAGTGCCCGGCTGGCGGTGGGTGCCCGGTGGGTGCCCCTCGGTGCTGGGTCTGCTGTATCTGCCGGGTGGTGATGGAGCACGGAGGGGAGAGCACTGGCCTGGGGGGAAGAGGCTTCGAGTGCTTCCTGTAGCTTCCTTTTGATCCAAATGCTTCAAAATTCACAGTTGTGGGTTTGGGGTTTTTTTTTAAATTATTAATATATTTTCTACCTTGATGCTGGGTTTTGTTTGTTTCAGAGCAAGGCATGGAAGTTGTACAGCTGCCTCTGATGTGCCTCTGAGATAGGGACCAGGAGAACCCCTCAGTTGCCACCTCGGTTAGCCTTGCCTTGGCACCGAACTTTTTTACTCTCAGGAAAAAAGCTGTGATTTCTCTCTGGCCTCTCTTGGCATTGGAAAATCTACTTGGAGAGCTTCCGCCACTGGCCAGGACCCAGGGCAGCCCCGAGCTCCTGGTAATTGCAGTGAGGAGGGAGGGTGGTCATTAACTGCTGAGGTCTGATTGACTCCAGGGTTCCTGCCATGGCTTTTCTTCAGCAGCAGCAACACCTCTGCGGAAGGGAAAGCGTGGATGATTTGTGGAGTGGGGTCGCTGCTTATAAAATAAAGAAAAACTGGGAATCGAATGGGTAAAAATGATCTGCTGGACATCCTGGGACTTCCAGTATGAGTCAGTTTGATAGCAGGAATATCAACAAAGGTTGGGAGAACAAGCTGGTCCCTGTTAGAATGAGGCTCTTTAGCTGCTGCCGGTGTCTGTGGTGGGGGCCTGGGTGCCCCTTCCCATGGTGGGAGCTGTGGGGCTGCGCTTGAGCCCCTGCTCTCTGCAGTTCTCTTTGCATTAGTCTTGCAGCAGGGTAAGTCCGTGAGAAACATTAAGTTATTGCCAGTTTGCAAGAAGTCCGGGTAGAGGAGAGGTGGGACTTACAAGCAGATGTTTGCAGGAAGGATATATATTATTAGGTTAGCAAGTAAATGCATAAAGAAAGCTGATCAACGCTCAAACTTTGGGCTGTGCTTTTATGCTTGTTTCTTGATGGAAACTGTTGGCCGGTGTCTGCTGGGGGTATGTTCTCTTTCAGGCTGTCTGATCGGTTGGCTGAGCTGAGGTTTCAAATGCATATGGCTTGCTTTTTGGTGTGTGTCTGAAAATCGGAAGGTGGTGTGCATGGGGCACAGGTTCCCTCTTGCTGAGAGCATCCAGACGTGGCTGTGTTTGGTGTTTGCTTGCGCTTGGGGGCAGGCAGCCACCCACAACCACCTTCCTCCTCCTCGCTAGAGGAGCAATCCTTGAAGGTGCCCTTAGTTCCACGCAGGCAGGAGGCGGAGGCTTTCCGAAGCACCCTGCACCCAGCCAGCGTCCCTTAAGTTTCCTCCTTCCCATCGGCTCTGTCTTGCTTTGCAGATGGTGGCATTTAGGTACAGGGCAGGGTGGTCCTGCAGGCACCCGAGGGGCAGGGACCCAGTGCTGGATGAGCCCTCCCTGGTCTGCACAGGGCAGGGGGCTGCTGAGATCGGGGGGAAGGACGGAAGACCCCATGCTGCAATACCTGGCATTGCAGCTGAGCTCACTCCAAAATGAGAATGAGAGGGTGGCTGGTAATAGCAGTAACAGCACCAAAGCTCATCTCTCCCACTAGCTTTGGACAGAAACCGATATGGGGAAGGGTGAGCTACTGCTGGGAATGGTTTTGGAGCTGTTACACCGGGCTTCATGTGTGTGTCTTACCTCTGCTTGCTTTATGGGAGATGCACAGGTTGGCTTTTTTTCTTTCTTTATCACTCAGTGCACTTGAAACCTTGCGATTTGCATGGCTGCAGGCACCATCTGCTCCCTGTGCTGGCCTGCAGCGGCTGGCATGACCTGGGCTTATTCTTCTCCTGCGTGGCAGGCAGTGAAGTGAACCCTTCACCTGGCTGAAGGCGGACATCGCTGCCTCCCCCACCACACGGCAGCTTTGCAAGGCAGTTGCCATCTTTACCTTTCAGACCAGCTCATCCCGTTAAACACAGAGCTGTGTCAAAGGACCCCTTCTCTTCTCTGTGTGTTTGGGGTTTTTTAATACCTTTTTCCTTTTGTTTTTGGTAGCTTCTAGTTTTTTTGTGTGTGTCTTGCCACTTCAAAAAAAGAAAAGAGAGAAGGTATTAGGGCTGCAAACCTGATCTAGCATCGTGACTCCAGGCATGTGAAAGACAGGAGATGAGCAGGTGTTCCCTTTTTACCAAAAAAATAAAAAAAAGAGGGGAAAAAAGAAAAGTTGCTTTCTATAGAATTAAAAATAGAGCTCATTAACTTTAATAAACATGGATGTTATGAATGATGAGTTAGCTGTTGCTCACTGATGGTTTGCATTTTATAAGTTACATTTGAATGAACTACAAAAAAAACCCAAAATCACCAAAAGCGTACTTGGGCTGCAAATGTCTGTAAATGATGTGTAATGAGAAGTCTGGTAGATCTGCCTCCCCCCACCCAAAACCTAAGAAGTTTTGGGGGAATAGGGTCACCTTCTTGAGATGCCTTTCATGACCATTTTAAACCACGCCTGTCCAGATGTACTCAGCTGGGTTCCCAAGCATGTTACACTTGGAAAAACTGGCTGCATCTTAACCGAAGATGTGCGAGGTCTCGGCCCTGGGCGCAGCTCGGGCCCCTCTGCTTCTCCTGTGAGATGGGCCGGCAGCTGGGGCAAGTCTTCCTGGTTTTTATCTTTGACTTGTGCCTTGGTGGCAGTTTCCTGGCAGCATTATTTTGCAGAATGAGGTTTGAGCGCGATGTAAACAGGATGTGTCCATGATTGTCTCTTGTTTTAAATGCAACGTCTGTATGAACATTGAGCTAAACCATGATTTTATTTTTATTTTTTCCCCCATCCCTTCTCTCCCCACCCCCAGCGAACAGTGCTGAGTAAGGGAGAGACAAGGAAAGACGCCTGCATGAAGACTGAGCTGCTGAAAGATATCACCAACAACAAAGAAGAAGGTGAGCACCTGCCTCGATTGAGGGCCAGACCTTGCTCATGAGGTCGGCACGTGATGGGAACAAAACTGGGGGCCTGGAAATGCGCTCTGTCCCCTAAGGGTCTCAGGTGCGCTCCCATAAACAGAATGGCTCCTTTCTCCTGTGTTTATTCTGAGCAGGGCTCTTCCCCAGAAGTTGCAAATTTGCTTTTTAGTCCATCCATCGCCACCCACGTAAAGAATGATATCTAATTTTCACTTCTGCTTTGGTGTGGCTGTGAAGCGCAAAGGAGTTACTTTGAACCTCCTCTGTGTGCCTGGTTTTAACTGAACTCTGATCCCTGCCACGCGATGACCTAGCCCTTTTCGTCCCTCTATTAAAGTTAACTTTCTGTTTTCCTGTGAGTTTCTCTGTTGCTCCAAAACAGGCACTGGTCGCTGCAGGATGGCTGGTGGGGTTAGACACTCCACACGTCGTGCCCTTGTGGGATGCTTCGTGGCTTCTGCATTGTTTCTGCTTGGTTTTACTTTGCAGGATGCAGCGCACTTGTTAATTTGATGAAGTCTTTCCTGCGTGGTTGCCTGTGAGTTGCATGCACACAAATCTGAGGGCTTAATAAATGTGTCGGTGGGATTAGGGAAAAAAAACCCAAACCACTACCCTTTATCTTCCCCCCTCTTCCCCCTTTTCTTTCCATGGCTTTATTATTCCTTGACTAGTTACTTCTCATAGCTCTGCAGGGATTCAGTGTATTTTTGTTCTTCTTTCCATAGTAAGAGTATTAGTATCAGTACTGAACTGACCCGATCAAAATACCTAATCTTAGCTAGAAATAAAATTTTGGAGTTAATTCAGATGCGTGTGAGTACAGCATTGCTTTTTCTTTCTCTTCTGTCCAGCATAATGTTTTGTCAAGCTGCTCTAGTTAGAAAGTAAAGCTCAGAACAGGCAAAATATTGAATGCTGCGTCAGATGCGGCCACGGTGCTTGCATATTAACTGGGAGCACGTGAGTGCTGCTGTTGACACTGATGAGGTGTGGACCTCTGGTCTGGGCAAACCAGAGATGAAGTCTGAGATGTCGGTGGGAGGTCGCGTTGCTCTAGGAGGAGACTCTTGCTTTGATCCCTTGCCTTGCTTGGCTCATGAGTTTAAAGCTTATTTAGTTCTTGGTTGATCTTAAGGTAAGTGTCAAGAGTCTGTGGAGGTACAAATCCAGAAGGAGGGTGGGAAGAGAGACATCTCTGTGCCTTGTGTGTCTCAGCTGATTTTGACTTAAAGCAAATGCTGCATATCAAAACGAAGCTGAGAACCCTCCCTGTGAAGGAGCAGTCTTGAGGCTTCATATTGTACCCACTTCAGCTTATTGTCCAGTTCTGTAACTGGGGAAAGAAAGGTCCTAAAATGTGAACTGCATAGTCTCCGTTCTTGTTCAGATTGTATCCTTCTCTTCTCAAGCATACCATGTGTGTAAAAGACAATGGTTTGCATGGTTGTTGTGCTATATGTGCTGTTCTTTGATGACCTTCATTACCCAGCTGTGATTGTCATAGGAGTTTGATTAGTTAATGTCCCTAAATCCTGTTAATAACAGTGTTTAGTGTTGGCAAAGAATTTACATTTTTGAGTGTTGCGTGAACATGAATCATTACAGCAGACTTGCAAGATGGTATGAAATAGTTTCCTGACTCAGGGATGGGTGGAAACGTACAGAGTTGGGATGCGTGGACTGGAGAAGCACCCTGAAGCCTGAGACTTCTCTCTTAAGTTTACTTGAACAGTCGTTTTCCTTTAGCAAGGGTGTTGGGACGAGTATTGTTTAATATCTTCACTAACACCATAGTGGGGTTGAGTGCACCCTCAGCAAGTTTGCGGATGACACCAAGCTGAGTGGTGCAGTGACACACCTGAGGGATGGAATGCCATCTAGAGGGACCTGCACAGGCTCGAGAAATGGGCTCGTGTCAGCCTGATGAGGTTCATCACGGCCAAGTGCAAGGGTCCTGCACCTGGTTTGGGGCAATCCCTGGTATCAGCACAGGCTGGGGATGAAGGGATGGAGAGCAGCCCTGCCGAGGACGACTTGGAGGTACTGGTGGGTGAAAAGCTGGTCATGAGCTGGCAATGTGCACTGGCAGCCCAGAAAGCCCCCTCATCCTGGGCTGCATCCCCAGCAGCGTGGGCAGCAGGGTAAGGGGGGGGATTCTGCCTCTCTGCACCGCTCTGTGAGACCCCCTTGCAGTGCTGCCTCCAGCTCTGGGGCACCAACAGCAGAAGGATACGCGGAGCTCTTGGAGTGGGGCCAGAGGAGGCCACGGAGATGCTGGGAGGGCTGGAGCCCCTCTGCTGTGAGGACAGGCTGAGAGAGGTGGGGGGGGTCAGCCTGGAGAAGAGAAGGCTCCGGGGAGACCTTATTGCAGCCTTCCAGTGCCTAAAGAGGGCTTATAAGACAGATGAGGAGAGACTTTTTAGCAGGGCCTGTTGAGATAGGACACGGGGTAATGACTTTAAACTAAAAGAGGGAAGATTAAGACTACGTAGAAGGAAGAATTTTTTACACTGACGGTGGTGAGACACTGGCCCAGGTTGCGCAGAGAGGTGGCAGATGCCCCATCCCTGGAAACATTCCTGGTCAGGTTGGATGGGGCTCTGGGCAACCTGGTCTAGTTAAGATGTCCCTGCAGGGGACAGGCGGGGGGTTGGACTAGGTGGTCTTCAAAGGTCCCTTCCCACCCAAACCATTCTATGATGCATGGGAATGGGAATCTGCACAAGTCTGCCGGTGCTTCTGGATTCTAGTTTAGGCTGAGCTGCCACAGCGAACTGGTCGTGTGTTTGATGGGAGCCACCGCCTGTAATATAAGACAGTTACATTCTGGATTTTGTTCCCTTTGGGAAAATCCCCTTGGCAGGTTATCTCTGAATATTGAACCTGGGATCTAAAACTTTCAGAGGCTTGAACTTGCAGGTCCAAAGACTGATTTAAAGGTGATGTTTAGGTTAAAGACTCAGTGTGAATTACTGTGTTTTCCCCTCCTTTCACTCCCCCTTGACTCAGAAGGGTACTGATACAACGGTCAGCATCAGATCCCCGTTTGAATGCATACATGTTAGCATGTACCATAGCTCTGCTGCTGCCTCTCTGAATGGCCTGTTATGAGTTACACCTCTGTGTACAAACTTGTGCTTTCTTTGTGTCCAAGATGAGCCAGGAAATTCAGGTAGCTTGCAGCCTTGAATGAGATGTAGGGGTCTGCCCCCCAAGCAAGGCACATCGGCACTGCTGCACTAGTGCCTGAGACTGCTGTCTGGCCCCACCACTGATGAAGAGCATCATGTTGGAGACCTCCATGCAGATCTCCTGTTGCATGGAAGGCTCATACTCTTGTGGGAGCAATGGCTGAGCTGCCCCAGTTTATAATCTGCTGTTTTGAGGCGGTGCATCCCCGTTCTTTGTTGTCCTCTGTGTGCCAGCCTGTCATTTGTGACACCTCAGCAGCTGCTGCCCCAGGGGATGAGTTGTGGGACTGGGGCAGGGAGCTGGGTGGGTGCTCTCGGAGAGCAGCCTGGAGGTAGGGAGGTCCTTGGGTGGGCAGTTGTGGTATTTTGGTCTTTGTTCCTCAAGTGGAAGGTGTTGCAGAAATGCACTGTTGTTACAGGCCGGCATGTCCTCTTCTGGCTTCATTGTGGCACTGGTAAAGAGAAATAATTGAACTATAAGTTTAACATACATCTGCAGGAACAAGATCTTTGCATGTTCCAGCAAGTGCTTTAATTTCCAATTCTAGGGTTGAGTCCCAGCCTGCATAAAGGCCCGTGTAAGTTGTTTGCTAGACTCAGTGTCCCCTTCTGTGTACAATTGCTCAATACAGATAGAAAAAAAGCTGTGGATGAGACTGTGTTTTGTTGTCCGTGGGGAAATGTTCCCGTTCAGTTTTACATGTGGGTGTGAGTTTAGGTCCATCTTTCCCTTTGACAGGGAGGGGAAAGGGGCAGGGAGATGGACGAGATGAGCGGAAAAAAGTTGCTCTCCTGTTTTATTAGGCCATGTTGTCTTTACTCTGACTCAGAGAGAAACTAATTAAAAAGTGGTTTCTTTGCAAGAATTGCAAGTGATTTCAGTTCATCTCCTAATGTACACAGCTCCTGACTCTGTGCTGCATCTCACTTGACCTTTCAAGGCAAACCACTCCTTTTCTGATTCCCCAGCCCCAGAGATGGAAAGTTCCACTAAGGCAGCAGCACAAAGGAGCAGGAAGGGGAGTTGGTAACGAAGTTCTCCATTAGCCTCGCCGTTTCTGACACTTCACCCGAGGCAGCTGTTTTACAAGAGCAATGGTGCTGGAGCGTAGTGCTGCGTGAGATGTGCACAGTCACTTTGCTCTCAAATAAACTTCACACTGCTTTTAGAGAGTGTCAGGGTTTTAAATTCCAGGGGGGGCCTTTTTTCTCTATTTTTTTTGTTTCTTTTTTTTTTCCACTCTTATTGCAGATAGGAAGTTGCCATGAATGAGAAAGGTGCTGCTTTCCACTGAGCAGCTGCAACCTTTGCATTCCCAGGTGCAGAGATGGCTCCTTTAAAAGGAGAAAAAGAATAATCTCCTTGCCTTGCTGTACTCAGCACTGGGCTCCCCTGCTGAGACTGATAGCCAGGAGACCAGACAGCAGAATGATGCTTAGGTATTTTAGATGTTCGCCCAGATGTCTGCCCAGGTGCTCCCTGTGTGCGAGAGCCCTGCTCCGGGGAGCTGCGCCCTGTGGCAGACAGGCTGCAGCAGCAGAAAAAAAACACGCTCAGAGCCTGGCAGCCCTGGAGCAGGAGCATCCCTCGGTCACGGACGGGCTCAGGGCCTCGTGGCCGGCGCTGTAACACCGTGGACCTGATTGCACGGCAAAGGAATGAATTAATTTCATGCAGGCTGTTAAACTGCTTTGAGTCTCTGCCGGCATTCACAGGCAGCCCACCGGCGAGACGCCGAATCCCATTTACCCGACCTGTCTGATCTCAGTATCGAGCATTCACAGCGGAAGTTGTTCTTGGTTTTTCTTTTCTCTTTTTCTTTCTTTTCCTGTTCTGACTCTTGGCGTGTCTGATGGGAGATGGGAAAAGGTGAGACTGCGGCAGGGTGGCAGTGCTCCAGGGCACTATGAGGAGTGGCACTTATGTTTTGGAAATACAGGGCCAGGCTCTTGGATGGACATCACCCACCTTCACGGATTTAGAAGGGTCGGGGGGAGAAAAGACCATCAATGACTTGCCCCGGAGAGGAACTTTGGCCCGAAACATGTAATCCTCTTCATTTCTTGGCTTGAAAATGCTCTGCTTTTTTGGCTTGAGCAATAGAGGTGGTGCTTTCCCTTCCAATGGATACAGGATCTCCAGCCACTGGCTCTCCCTGGTCTGTACGCTTTCAGCCCCCATCTCTTTGTCATCCTTTTTTTTGTCAGCTGGGCTTCTCTCTGCTTTACAGTTTTCTTTTTTTTGACTTGGAGGAGGAAGGGGGGAGGGAACTGTTGTAACACAAGGATTATAAGCAGGTGCATTTCTCGCTTTTAAAAGTTTATGCAGCAGGACAGTTGGGTATCGAATAAATGAGTGGTATCTGTGGTGTTTTATAGATGAACTGTGAAGTGCTCAAGGTAAAACATTTGTGAAATGGATGTATATATAAATATAAATGTATGTAGTACTTGTACTGCACTTCAAAATGGTGAGTTTTTCATTTAAGCGCTGTCTTTGCTTAGTTTGGAGCTTGATGTTTCTCTTGCAGCAGCTGAAGCTTGTGGCTCTGCTGAAGGCGCAGAGCTGCCCAGTGCTCTGTGCTGGGGGCACTGGGAATACATGGAAAATATTGTGCGAGACATGGGCACTGGGGTGTCTCACCTCTACCAGTGCTCAGTACCAAGATATTCAGAAAAACGTATAAAAGTTCCAGATCAGATAATAGGATTTTTGTTTTTCACTTGTAGGATTTTTATTTTATTTTTTTTTAATTCTTTCCCCCTCAGACCTAGTGATGATTGAATTTTGGCCTGGAGCATAAGGGCTCATAACGCATGCATATTTTTCTTATTTTGTCTCCCTGAGCAGTGAGATCTGAATTAAAAAAAAACAAATATATATTTAAGACTTTTTATTTTTTTCAGAGCCTTCTCAAAGTAATACAGAGTTTTGAGCTGATCGTCTGGCTGCCTGCATACGGAAAGTTTCTTGTGATTACTTGTCCCCTTTGGTCTCCGCAGAGGTGATTCGGTTCCCTCTGGCTGTGGCCAGGCCGGCTGGCGGGGACCGTAGCGCATCTGTTGGATGGGCTCTGCCCGCGGGCAGGTTTTGCCAGGCTGGACCGAGCTCCAGGACAGAACTGGAGCCAGGTCTGGCTCTGCTGGAAGGGCTGGAAACCCGACAGGCAAAGGCAGTGGAGAGGAACCAGCATTGCAGGAGTCTGGGCTGGGAGAGCAGAGGTGGGTTTCGTTTTGCCTAATTTAGGGTGTTTTTTTTGAAGTTGTCATTCTAATTCTGAACTAGTCCAGCTCATTTCTGCTTACATGTGGCAGGCATGTCCAGGCGGTGATTAGTTTATCCAGAGATAGGTGTCTAAAGTCAGACTGTGCTTTTTGAGCTGTCGTCTTCTTTCTGTTGGTTGCACCAGTGGTGGCTTTGGGGCACCCTGGAGTCAGAGATGTCTTTTAGACACCTAAAATGAGATGAGGTGTCCTCATCTTATCTGACTGAGCTTCTCCCCTCCTTCCCTAAGATTCTGTTCTCTTCATGGCAATTTTAATTCACTTTTGAATGACAGTGTTTGATATTGAGACTGAAACTTCTGCAGGGGGTCTGCTTGAGCCTGGGGAGAGGTGGGAGGGCTGGGAACTCTTCCTTGCTCTCAATGACGTGTTGATTCAGAGAAGCAATTTTAAATCTATTACTGATTATTCTTTGTCACATGGAGTCCCAGGAATAATGTATCTGCATAATTTTCTGAGTCGTAAATTCCTTGTGTTACTAAAATGTAGCCAGCTTCTAGAAGATACACCTTTACTGAAGTTTCTTTCAACTTGGTATCAACTTCAGATACCTACCTGGGATAACAAAAGCTATAATAGAAAATAAATCTCTTGGGCAAGTTACTTGTTCTACACGATACCTGATTTTAAATTAATAGCAATAGCGAGTGCTTGGATTGGGATGCAGGCAGTGTTGTGGTCAATGTGACAAGCTTTTACCACTGCATGTGGTGTAGGGGATGCATAAGGGCGCTCTGAAAATAGTAGGATGCTTCTAGTAAATGAGGTTACACTTCCATGGACATAGGCTATCTCTTTCTACCTTTCTTTTTTTTTTTAATTAAAGAATGGTTGTAGATTAGACAACAGTGAGGGACTTGTACAGGAAAGTAAATACAGAAGAAACATAGTTTTGCTCTATTTAGAAAGAATGAATACTGCCAAGTTGTAAAGTTTTAGAGAAATGCTGTTTTTAAGTTTTTATTCGCTTGCATGTACAGAGCAGAAAAGCTGTTGAAATGCATTTTCAAGAAGAGAACTCAATGCCATGAAGTGTATTTGAAATCAAGATTTTAGTAGGTTTGCAGTGAAACTTTTTTTTTTTTTTTTTAAAATAATGGAAAGGGGAAGATGAAAAGGTCATGTCAGGAACAAGTGTTTCTTTACCTGTCTGGTGGTGTTGAAGAGCTTCCCTAGGCTGTTTTCTTCAGTATTTCTCCATTGTGAGGTTCCTGCTGTCTGTAGTTTGTGTTCCCATCCCCATCTGCAGGCCGTATTTCAGCAAAAGTGTACATATATATTGAATTATGTCTGTTCAGCAATGCTCGTAAGTGTGCACTTAGTGTAGCTGAGACTTGGTGAAGGTGGCCAGACTTGCCGATGTGTCCTGTTACACAAGGCTGGAACACCGAGTCGGAGGCAGAGCATCATGGCAAGTGGCGCGGTGGCTTAGCCTGGGACGGTGACTCCTCTTTTCCTGTTGCCAGACCAGGTATTTTGGTTGTGAAAACCAGACTAGCTTACTTGGGTTACCACATCTTACAGAGCAATGTAGCTCCTGACAGAAGCTAGTTCTTCATGGGTGTCTCTTTAATTTGATATTCAGGTAGGACACTTGGGTGACAAGCTCCTGCAGCCAGTGGGTTGGCCGTGGTGCTTCTTGCGGGAACCCTGTGTGCTGTACAGGAACTCAGTTGGTAGAAAACAGTGCTGTTCTAAAGCATTTATGAATTTGGTTTAGTGCTGCCAGAAAAGGGAGCAGGAGGATGGAGATTATCTCTCCCCAAAGAAGCCCGTCCCAGCAGCTCAGGACAGCATTACCGTGGTGTCTCAGGCCCATCAGAGGCAGGAGAGGGGACGTAGTGTCACTTCCCATTCAGTCCTTGGCCTCTGCTGACTCTTGCCAGCCAGCGAGCCAGTGAAGCCAGTTGCCATAACAGCTTTTGTCGTGTGGGTGCGTCTCCATTTGGCGCTGAATTGTGACACTCGGCCCGCTGAGCGGTGGCAGCTCTGATGGTTGGGGCTGGAGCTCGAAGCTGTAGGACCTTGCTTTGCCCTGCAACGTGCGCAGTCTTTTACGGCAGGGCAGAGTGGGTGCATAATCCTGTTAAATCAAAACCATACCCCTGACGACTACTGTCAAGTTCTCCAGCTCTGTGCAATTTCTGGGACTATGAAATTTCATCTCTTTGTTTTGTCAAATCTCCAGTCATACGGATTTGGAAGTCTGGTGCCTGTTTGTAGGGGATTGATGGCACTTCCACACTCAATCAGATTGCATTTTGCACGCTTAATAAGAGTGTGTGTGGGGGGGGGGAAGACTGTGTGTGGGATTTTAATTTTAGCTTCATGGATTTTTCATAAAGTCCGTGACGCTTTCTGGATTCTTTCCCCTAGGGCAGTGCTCTAATTTACCTTGTTTTGGTTGCCTTCATGGCAGGTAGAGCAATTCTTGCCCTTTGCTTATTCAGATTATCTAATAGTCAGCCACTGAAGTTATTTGACTGTTCTGCTGGGAGTGCACAGTATTTAAATCAACAAATATTGAAGGCTTCATTCGGCCAGGTGCCTAGTGCTGAGCTCTAGAAACTGCCATCTGTGGTTAGAGAGCTCATTTTTTGTTTTCTTCTGGCTCTGACTTTGCTGAAATAATTGCTTAAATGGCCACAGCACGGTCTTTTAAAGACACCAAATGCAGAAAGAGAAACAAAGATTGAAAGAATAAGGGCAGAGCTGTTGGCTTGCTCTGCCCAAGACTTTTCAAATAGTTAAATAAGTGAAAAAACTAGCACTTCATTGTCTCCCAGAGTTGTTGCTATTCAAAACAAAGCCTTGTGTGTCTTACCGGAGCTTTCAGTATACAGAAGGTGGTCTGGGTGGCGTGAGAGGGCAGCAGATGGAGGTGATAACTTAGAATCGTGCTTGGAGAGCCACTCAATTACTGCCTACTGGAGGTGGATGTTCTGCCTCTGCCCCCCTGCATGCACTCCAGCAAGCACCAGTGAGCTCTTTTTGGAGGTTTTGGAGCTCTTCGGGGGGTCTGAGCCAGCAGAGTCCGTGTGGGAGGCAATCGCAGGCTGAGCAGCCTGGGTTTTGGGGGGGGAACAGACCACTTAGTGCAGATGTCTCATCAGGAAAAATGACTAGAGTCGAACCCCAGGGAAGAGTTACCACTTGGCATCGGCGTTTGAAGATGCTTCCCAGTGAGATGCTTAGTGCCCAACATCTGTGGCTTTCAGCTGGAAATAAGAAGTAGGACTAGGACTGTCCCCCTTGCAATTTACAGGTAGGACTAGGCTGGACCAGGTCCCACCTGGGCAGAGCCCTGGCCAACCTGGTTGGAATTCAGTGTTGACCACGCTTGAAGCCAGAGGTTGGATTCTAAGACAGAGGTTGGATGTTCAAAGTGTATTGGCCAGTTCTAAGACAGCTTTCATTTTGATGCTGGAAATGTGTCTCTTTAAATCTCAGATGAGCACAAAACCCCAGGAAGTTTGGGGAATAATATGGCTGGTTTAGGTATTGGAATGCATTGCTTGTAGAGTCTAGATCTGCAAGTGCTGTTTGTGCAGAAATATGTGTCAAAATCTTTTATATCAGCCCGATGGTAAGGAGATCGACTGAATGAATACATTAAAAAGGGATAGAAAGAAGCGGGTGGGTGAGCCCTCCAATAGTTGGGGAGAGATTTTTTTTTTCTCCCAATTACCACTAACTGTAGAGGGGATTTGGTGCTTTTTGGGAAGAGCTGTTCGGGTGAGCTGGGCAGCGCTGCCAAGGTTGGCACTGAGCTGCTAGTGCCTGGGGGCATGTGGAAAGCCCTGCAGAGCTCAGCTTTGAAGAATCAGCCCAGGTATATTGGGCTTGACGTCCTGGGATCCAGGATCTTGGTGATTCTTCATGCTTTGCCGGGTCAGCAGAGACATTCAGAATATTCTTTTCCTTGAGTGCTTGGTCTTCAAAAGCAGTATGAAACAAGACCAGCGTGCTGGTTTGGCTTGCAGAGTTTCCTCCAGTTTGACTCTGCGCTCTTCTGAATTGCTTTGATTCGAGCTAGTTGTTGTAAATCAGTCCTACCTGCTTTGACAGCCCACTTGGACAAAGCTTTTGCTGGTACTTGTGATGCGTTTCATAACTGTCTGGCCTCTGGAAGGGAAACAATACAAGGAATCCCTAACAGCAGGTTGATTTAATCATTTTACTGAACGTGCCAGTGAATTGTTATCACTCCTGGTTGCCTGGGGAGTTGCTAGTTTGTCATGTCGGAAACCTTTCTGCAAGTACATGGTGCTCATACTTGGATTTTTTCAGCTCAGGTCTGATGCTCAGCTCTGATGGGACAAATTCATCGATGGGAGGAGCATGAAAATGTTTGGAAGGGAGGGGAAAAAAAACTTTTTACATGCACACCCCTGTTTTATCTGTGCGTGAGCTTTTAGTCAGCCTGCAAAAATGTCGCTGCATTTGAATCATGTAATTATTTCAGTCTAAAATTGCATTTAATGTGCTTCACCCTGTGTTTACTCTGACTGTTGCCTCTGAAATGACACTGTGAATCCTGCTCCTGTGCTGCTTCATTCCAGTGAAGGAGCCAGTCTCCACTGGATGACATTCCCAAGAGAGCCGTGATTGCCAGGGAGTTACTTCTTGTGATGTTTCTTGTTGCAGCAAAGCCCTGATGTAGAAATTTGGCTGCCGAGCTGTGTCTGTGCCACAAAAGCTCACCCATACAGCCCCACCAGCAAGCTTTTCTTGTGTCAGCCTGGCACTGTGAAGGGCCTTGCCGGAGATCTAAGTGCAAGATTGGGCAGTGTTTTGTTTGACGTGCGAGGTGTTGACATATGGTCCAATAAATGTAGTTATTGGAAAAGCTAAAGATAATATTTACCTTGAAAAATCCATAGTTGGGAATAAATGGCCACATCTGCAGCTGAGGCAAGGGAGAATGAGTGCGCTGCTTTCAACTGAGCCACCCACCCCAGTTTGCACCATCTGAGGATCCGGGCAAGCCGGTCAGGTAGGTGAGTGAGCAGCCTAAATGGGTGTCTGTTTATATAGCAAGCAGTTTTCTGGGGGAGAGGTTTGCTCTTCATTAGCCACTAAGTAGCTGTACCTTCTCTTTGGAGTTTTGCTACCACTTGTGACCCTTTTCTTTCTCCTCTCTTCCTCCTTATCCCCCCTCTTTCTCCAGGGTTTAATGCCATGGCTGCAGATGAAAGTGCTACGGAAAAGCAAGCGGGGGAACCAAAAATGGCAGTAGACGGTGAAACCAATGGTTCCTGTGAGCACAGCGAAGCTGGTAGCCACCCAAACCCAGCTAAAAACACTCAGGACAATATGAAAGCGAGCCAGCAGGACTCTAGTACTAAATTGAATAGGATAGCAGAAAATGGCATTTCTGAACGAGATGGCGAGACTGGGAAGCAAAACCATATGAAAGCTAATGACTTCACACAGACTTCTGTAACAGGGAGCAATGGATATATTCTAACCAAGCAGATGGCACAGGAGCAACCTCTAAGGACTACCAGCACCTTTGCTTCTCTCACCGGCCATGCTGCAAAAACCCTTCCAGGAGGAGCAAGCAAAGGGAGAACTGTGGGCTCCTTTTCTCAGATGCAAGCCACGATGCCAACCAAGCTCGGGGAGGGCAGTAAGGACATGGATGCTAAAAGAGCCACTGCTGCTAACGCTGAAGTCAAGGTCCACAGAGCACGGAAGACAATGCCTAAACCCACCCCTAGCCTGGTAATGTATATGCCAGCAATCAGTGCTGCTGCTGCGATTGCTCTTGGCTTTCTTTGTGTGAGAGGGATACCTTGCTGCACGGGAATACGCCTCATTCGGAGGTGTCCCACTGAGTAGATTGATTTTTTTTTTTTTTTAATATATATATTTATTTATTTTTATCTTTTCTCCTCCCACAGAGAGACAGAGGTGTTAGAATAGAATCACGTGGCCACCATCAGCTCTCTTCCCCAACGTGTTTCTAAACATGTAATTGATCAATTACCTTCTCCAACAGATCTACGCGAGACACTAAATGGCCTTTCTCTCTTGGCTGTATTGCTCATCATCTGTCTGCTGAAATCCAGAGCTGCTTGTGAAACAAATTAGATTTCTTCTAAGTTCGACCCAAAGGAAATTAAGCATAGCATGTTAACTTGAGGCTTCTGCTAAGCTTGGAAGCTGTCAAGAAGCTGATATGTTAGGCAACTTGATTACATTGTTGTACCATTATAGCAGTAAACCAGATGATGTTTTCACTCTCCCTCTGTATGTTGCCTGCAGTAATGCGACCTGTTCAGAAATCTTCACTCCAGAATCCTTAGGGGTGGATTTACCATCACTTAATAAAACCGAGCTCTGTGGTGGTTTTTTTTTTTTTAGAGGCAAAAGGAGAGGTGAAGTCATCTGGTGTGTTCATGTTATAGTGGGGTGAACAGAAATGGGCCTTTCTTTGTCATTGGCCAAATTTGGTTCTTTTGGTTATTTTTTTTGATTCTTTTGCCAAAGGTAGGGAATAGGTACTGGAATAGGCAGATCTCCGCTATGAACGCTTGGTCTCCAGCCCTGTGACGCTTTCTATTTTGCTACAATGAGCTAGATCCTCTCATTGTGCTGTGTCTAATGATGGAGAGAGACTGGCCTTTAGGTGTCCTGCACCTAGGTCAAGGAAAGGATTGCAAGTGTGAGTGACACCCAGAGATAAATGAGAAGCTGCTGCAGCTTTGTAAAGGTTGGTGCCACGGGTTGCTGTTAGCGACCAGCATATTACGGAGCAGAAAATGCAAAAAAGTGATCCTCAGATGTCACCCACCTGTTGCAGCACAGCAGTAATATGATGTGAAGGTCTCAAAGCTGTGAATCGCTGTGGTCTGGAGCAGGGGAAGAGAGGAAAAAAAAAACTAAAAAAAGGTGGGCAGCTAGCCAGCCCCAGATGGGGAGAGGTGCCCTTAGCTGTGGCACCACCTGTGCCTCCGGAAGCAGGTGGGAGTCCAAAGAGCACATCAAGATTAGAATCCTCATGGGCACCCAGCCTCAATAGTGGGGCAGAAACCACACCTGCCATGATTTCCCGACCCTTCTCCTAAACCACTAATTTCCCCTCTGTCTTCCCCTGATTGCATTTGAATTATCTCGCAGCCCTGCTGGGTTTTTTGGCTAGCAAGTGGGAGAAGCCCAGATAGAATACATGCAGCCTGATGAAAATCTCGCATGAGGCTGTCTCTGGCCCAAACAAGGCTTTTTGCAACCAAAACTGCCTCGCAGCTTTCCTCCAGCAGCCTCTTGTGCACTTAAATGAGGCTGAGCAAACCCCCAGACCCTTGTGGAATTTGACAGGGAGAGATCCCTTGGGGCTGAGCAATTGAAAGAGGCAATTCCCTTCTAAAAAACAACTTCTAGGTTAGGAGGGAGTGTTTGCCTCATTCTTATTTTATGATACATCAAAAGAATATTTTTACGCAACCCCTTTGGGCTTCAAGGTTTGTCTCTAGAAAGCTGCGTGCAGTGTTTGGGAATGCTTGCAGGGCTGCGGACACAAGTTGCTGTGATGGTGCTGTTGATCGTTATTTGCTCACACGATAACAGGGGCTCCAGAAACGGAAGCCTGCAGTAGGTGTTGGGCCACTGGAGAAAGTGCGTAGCCTGTCCTCAGCCCCTCTGGCCATTTCCCTCGGGCTTAAAATAGAGAAAAAACAAAATTCACAAGAAGGGTGATAAGAAGAGGCCGTTCCCATGTTCTCTGCTCAAGGCTCTGCATCTGAATGTGAGCCCAAGATCTGATCTCATTTCTGCAAGACAATAAAACATCTGTTTTGTTCAGCCTTCCTGATAATTACTACCTAATTTTTCTCCATTGTCTTTCAAATTTACATGCTATTTTCTTTTGAGTAGCGGAGTCCTTGCTAGTTGTCATTTTTCTGTCCTGATTATTTCTTTGTTGAGCTGTGTGTAAGAGGCTCATCAGCACAGCCTTGCAGTAACTTTTCATGCACCAGCCTCCACGTTCACACCTTTTCCCCTTCAAAACCACGGTGATAGCAGGTGCTGGATTCCAGGAAATAAATTGTGGGAATGCCCACAGCCGTTGATGTTACAGGACACACTAGTTTTCTTTGCTAATATTTTTTAGAACGTTGTTGTTTTTCTGGGTAGACTGTTCTTGCAAACCTGTGCTGCCTGGGAGAAGGAGCAGGGGAAGGTATTTTGTTGCCTGCAACGTGTAAACATTTGATCCCCCCCAGCTCCTGCAGAAACCCACTGGGGCCAAGAAATTATTTTCTGTAATCCAATAGCTGTCAGGGGACCTTGGTAGCCTTTTCCTGCACGTGTGGATTGTTCTTTGAAAGGAAGAAAATAATTTTCTCACAAATTTAACCAGCTTTTTCTCTGTTTAGGAGTTGCTTCCTGAATTGGGATCGAAGCTGAATCTGAAACAGGTGACAATTTTAATTGATGTTGTCGCATGTTAAGGTTGTTTTCGAACAGAGGCTCAGAAGAGTCGTTGACAGCGTCATTTCTGCTCCCCTTCTGAATAGTGCAGTAACACAGGCATTGCACCTGGAAGGAAAGAATCTTCCTTTCCTTCCTAATCCGTTTACAACCCTATTGAGAACCCAAAGGTTTCCAGGGGCAGACAACAAACAGACTGAAAAGCAAGTGTGTGTGTGTGTGTCCAGTGCTTGAAGGAGGCCCCTCCTGCTCGGAAACTGCTGTTTCTGATCTTAACATCATTAAGATGTGTCTGGAAGGGATAAAGGATGATAGAGGTAGTGAAAGCATCCCATAGTTATCTCTTGAGATAGGAGAAGCAGATGGCTGAATTGGGAATCCCAAGTTATGTTTCCGTTCATGACTCGGTGACCATGAGGCTGTAGTTTGAGGTGTGTGTCTCTGGTGGTATCCTTTTATGCTGTGCAGAGGACTGGGTCAGAGGAACTGAACTGTCAGAAGAAATAGTGCAGAAATCTGTGAGAATTAGTATCTCAGCCTGCTTCACACTGTGAGCCCAAAATGTAGGATACCAATATTAACTGAGGGAGACAAAGCCTGGGCAGGAAGGAGGAGCTTGGAGCAGGAGACGCTTTGCTTGCGTTGGTATTTCTACCAATATTCATCAAACTATACCTTTAAGCAGTGTTGCCACTGAATATCTCATCCCAGGACTGGTAAGCTGCATTCTTTCTGTGCACACAGGTGTTGCTGTAAAGTATTCTTTTCCATGTCAGTGTCCAGCAGCACTGCAGCAGTGTGCTGACCTGGTCTGTGGGTTGCTCTGCAGGAGCTCCTGGTCTAAGAACGTCTTGTGTTCATCTCCCGGGGCCAGGCAGGTGGCACTTGGTGGTTTGCAAAGCGTCTGGGATTGCTCAGCAGGCTCAGACCCTCCAATATGCAGAAAACTGAAAACAAAGGGCAGGTCCTAAAGTGGGTGGTGATGGGGATGTTGTCTCCTTGGGCCGGGGGTCGGGAGGGAAATAAAAACAAGAGTAAAGACCATAGTAAAATAGAGTTTTCCATCTGATTGGAAGTGCTGCTGTCAGCTTGTCTGAACCTAGAAGGTGCACCCGTGGAGGACCCTCTCCAGAGCGGTACCCAGGTGTGCAGGTGGATAACTGGAAGTGTGCAGTCCATGTGTGCGAGCTTGGCCACAGTTAAATATCCCCTATGGGAAATGTCCTTCAGGAGTGACGAGGCCATAGGCTGCCACTGGGCTTCTTACATAAAGGATTTGCTTTAGAGGGAGGTAGAAAGTGAATGTATGTTGTGCAGTAGTTTTAATTTTGTATTTAACTGGTGCTGCTCATGCTGCTGACAGGGCTGCGCCGGCTGAAGGCGGCTGCCCCAGCGGCCGACCACAGCCCACAGAAATAACCCTCCCAGCTCCCCAGCAGGACCTATTTCTGTCCAGAGGCTTGCTATGGGACCTGGTCTGAGCTGCCCTGTTCCAGCTGGTGTGTGATGCTCCCCCGCCTCGAGCTGCTGGCTCTGGGAGGGGACAGGGACGGGGAGTGGGGTCAGCATCCACACCTCAGGGTGATGCTGGTTTGAAACCCACTAAGTGCAGGTTCGTAGCTTGATTTAGCACAGTCTGCCTGACAGCCTGAACTCCTATGATTTTGTGCGGATACCTGACCACATGCAAATCAGTGCAGTTGTAATCAGGAGTCGCTCTTCTAAATGGGTGTGTGTTAATCTGCAGATAAAAGGGCGTTAATAGGTGGATCAGCCTTGTGGCTTGTCTGATCTAGTTTAAGACCAAAGCCCTGCAAGTTTCCTTTTGTTGCTCCAAGGTAAGGCTTAGGCAGGGGTCAGGATCCCCTGGCACCTGCGATGAAATTCAGTAGTAAAAACTGTAATTCTGTAGCAGTGAAGGAACGGGAGAGTAGCACCACTGCAGCTCCTACGGGCACTCTCATCTGCTTGTGATAAATTTTTTATAGCAGCCTGATATTTCTTGCTTAAGTATCATTCACCAGTTGTTAGAGGCAGATACCCCTGGGAGCTGCTGCTTTGTGCTGTTCAAAGGCAGCGCCTTGGTACAAATCCCGTTATCCCTCCGCATCCAGCTGATGGATGGAGAGAAGAGCGTTGCTCTGTGACAGCTGCCGTGTTGCCCGGTGGCAGTGGCGGTTAGTTCAGTTCTCCTGGCTTGTTGGCTTCAGTTTCAACCTTGCCAGAGATAAAATCCTTAAAAGAAAAGAAACAAGACAGCTCGTATGTCTGAGCTGGAGATGGTGTCAGGTCTTGGGAGCGATTGTCAGTCCTTCTGTGGTGCTCTTCGAAGCTGCCCCGCTCCAAAGCGAGACCTGCAGGACCTTTCCCAGTGTCCTTGCACCAGCACATGGATGGAGTTCTGGTCTGGTTTCTCTTGGTTGTTGCTAGCTTGCTTGCTTTGGTAACGAAAGACCTCTTAATTGCCGAGCTGTGGGAAGAATGCCTTGTGCGGTCTGTCGAACCAGCGCGGGGTTTAGTTAGTAAGGTTTGTTTGTTCTGTATTTTTGCTTTTGGGAGAAAAAAAAAAAAGATATTCTGTCTTCTGCCATTTTCAGTAACTTCTCCCTGCTGCTGCAGGGGACTTCTATGCCAATAATAGAAACGTGGTCAATCCCATTAAAATGTAGAAAGTACTTGAGTACTTGAGTTTAATTTTTATAAACACAGAAAATACTGTGTTCTTGTCCCAATCTAAGCAGTTTTTTGACTATTTTTCTCACAATGGTGTCAGATATAGTTGTGGTCCCCACAAGCATCTCTGGAAACATTGGCCTAAGCCTTGGAATAGCCATGACTGGTCCTTCCAATGCCCACCATGAAATAGTGACTTTACAGCTGATACCACATGAGAAGCTGCAAGAAATGAAGACATTAGTGATACAGTTTCTTTCTCTATCATTTTTGGTCCTTTCTTGGCTGCCAGTGGCCCACACATGTGGTGGTTAGGACAACATGTGAACACAGGGAGCGCAAACTGTGTCCTGGAGTGGCTTTTGCACGGGGTTGTCCTCACCATAGTTCTCTAAAACTGTAGATGAAAGTTATGCTTGACTGCTGAATGTAAGTATAATTGGGGAAAGAAGAAAAAGAGCACAGCTGTTTTGGACAGGGATAACACATAGCAATGTTTACTTATTTAGGGTCAGGAATAGTTCTTCTTGCCTCTAATTTTGCTGTTTGCAGTGGAGTCCACGTAGGTGTTACATGAAAACACCTCTGCTCTCTTAAATGTTTGTTGGTTTAAGTGAAGGAGGATGATCTTCATCCAATTTCTGAGCATAGGAGCCTGCTTAGTTAAAAATACGGGCAACTCAAAGTACACGTACCCTCGTTAGTGTTCTTAGCAGATCAGTCCAAGCCCAACAGATCACTGCACGCCGGGCATCGCTTTCCTGCCGTGGTCACTTCTGCTCCAGTGTTGCCAGTCTGGCATTTTCCACCTTTAGCAGAGGACTCTGAGTCTTCAGGAAACGAAGCAGGAATGTGTTAGGGTTTGTCACAGCAAGTTGGGTGAGTAAATGTTGAGTGAGCAGCTCCGTTGGGTTCGTTGAAGCACCTACTGTTTGCGGGCCCCTTTTTTTGTGCTTTGCTAGCACGAATGTTCTCTGCTGGGAGGATGTACGAAGCCAGGAAGCAGGAGTTTGCTTGGATGGATACTGGGCTGCAAGCAGTTTTCTAGATACCTGCTTGGAGCTGCGCCTTGTGCTCGGAACAGGGAGGGCAGGAGGAACCCATCCATCATGAAATTGGAAGAAGGTGGCACATGACAGAAGCATTAATTGCTATCAGCTGTGCCAGTGTAGCCCACAGAGGTGGCTTCGAGCTGGCTCCTACCAACCCTGGGCTGGGGCATGGAGTGGCAGGGCTGAAGGTAGCTGCTCTGCCTGTTCTGTAGAAGAAACTTTCATCTTTGGTTTTCCTTGGACAGCCTTTTCCCTAACAGGAAACTTGCTGGAGCTAAATGGATGTGCATTTAGCGTTTTGAGAAGTCCTCTGATGGTGCTGGGAGCTTGCAGGTGGATCTATGAGCTTTGGGTTTAAATGGAGCACTGTAATTTTTTGTTTCTGTTTTGCTTTGATGGGAGTCTGGTGTGCCCTAAAATGGTCTAGCACCCACTTGCCCCACTCCCAAATATGCAGTTCATCTTTTGCCTTTGATTCTTTTATTTGAACCTGCCCACTCTCCTCTGCTGAGAGATGTCACGTGACAGTTGTGACCTGGGCAGCGAAGGATGCAGAATATGGGTGGGAGGAAGGGCTCAGGTATGCCTGAACCAGCTCTTGGCCAGCATGATCCTGTGTCCAGATACTGTGGCCAGGATACTGTGTCCAATTCTGGGCTCCCCGGTTCAAGAAGGACAGGGAACTGCTGGAGAGGGGACAGCAAAGGGCTACCAAGATGATGAGGGGACTGGAACATCTCTCTTCTGAAGAAAGGCTGAGGGATTTGGGTCTCTTCAGTCTGGAAAAAAGACAGCTGAGGGGGGATCTTATCAACGCTTATAAATACTGAAAGGGTGGGTGTCAGGAGGATGGGGCCAGGCTCTTTTCAGTGGTCCCCGGTGACAGGACAAGAGGGAACGGGTGCAAACTTGAGCATAGGAAGTTCCATCTCAACATGAGGAGGAACTTCTTTGCTGTGAGGGTGGCAGAGCCCTGGCACAGGCTGCCCAGAGAGGTGGTGGAGTCTCCGTCTCTGGAGACATTCCAAACCCGCCTGGACACGTTCCTGTGCAACCTGCTCTGGCAGGAGGGTTGGACTGGGTGATCTCCAGAGGTCCCTTCCAACCCCCACCATTCTGTGATGATGGGATTCGAAGGAAGAAGAAATTTCCCAGCAGACCAATGTACTAGATTAGCAAGGCCTCTTTTCTGGGAGTGTTTAAATGTGGAGCAGACAGAGCAATAAAAGCTCCATGCAGGAGACCAGGATGGGCTGTACCTACAGGCTGGAGTTAAGGAACTGGCAGAATTCAGAGACATTAGGAATGGGAAAAGAATAAAGTTTCATCCACTTGCTGGAAGAGTAAAATTTAATAAGAACAGCAAAGATGTAACTGGTTTATCTAGTTAAGAATGAAGACGGATGGTGAGAAAACTGAGCGTAAGTGCTTTCAAATCTTTGCTGATTCTTTTTATTACAATCCTTAGATTTAGTATTTTTTATATATACACACACACGTATGAGAGAGATATATGTTCTACTGCTGGTCTGCTCAGCTTCCCGTGCCGTCAGGCTTCCTGAGAGATCTGGTCACCTCTCTGTGGGAATTCTCGTTCTTTAGCATTGCTGTATATGCCTCCAAGTAATAATCCATATCTCACAAGGCTTAATTTGATTTTAAAAAACTATTTTACTGGAATTGCCATGAAAAACTCACATTTAACAGTTGTCATGCAGCCCTATTGAAGATTTTTAATTTATTTCCATATTGTAATTACAGGGGGAGAGAAAAACCCCAAGCTAATACCATACTACTTATTCATTTAAAATTTGATTATGTTCTTCCAAACAGTCTGGCATAGTCTGAATGTGAATTCTTGACGTTTGGGAGTAACAGCACGATTTATCAGAGACTGATTGCAAGAACCTGCACTTAAAGGACAAAAAGTGCAGCCCTTATGTACACTTGTTGAAGGCAGCTCTTTGTCTGACCTGCCTCTCCCAAGCTCATTTTTCTAATTTTAAGTTAAAAATGGAAAGAAATGGATGTTCCTAAGGGACTTGGGGATTCTCAGAATAATCTTGTAGCCAAGAGTTACTGTTAACCTTTCGATCTATGAACTAGGGACTTTTAAGAGGTATAAATAGTATTGTTGGGACTATTATTGGCATGCTGTGCCCAGCACTCCTGACGTACATTTTTTAAGGGGTAGAACAACTGGGAGCAGTCTCAGGAGTGATCCAGTGTCCAGAAAATGATCCTATGCACACTTAATTTGTTCATTCTATTAAACTTATTGAAGGGAAAATTTAAAAAAAAAAAAAAAAAAAAAGTTGACCGTAGTCCACAAGTATCTACTTGGAGTGAGAGTTTCTGATGATACAGGGCTTTTTAATTTAGTTGAAAAAGCATAATGCATTTAATTATTTGACAGTGAGAGCAATTAAGTGTTGGAACAACATATCAAAGGATATGGTAGATTTGTCGTCTTTGAAATCGTTAATCCAAGACTAGATGCCTTTTAAGAAAAGCTGTGGCAATTCAGCCATAAGTTACGGGCTTGATGCAGGAATCATTGGCAATTTGATGGCCTTTTTATGCAGGTCATTTTTGATTATCATTACAGCTTTTCTGCCTGTGACGGAGTCCTCGCTTTCTGCCAGCAGCAGGCACATGGCAGACCCGTAATTAGGAGAATCAGTCGCTTCCCGATTTGTTCACAAGGTCACATCACTTGAAAACAGTTTCTAAGAGTGCCTTTCTGAACCTGGACTTTAAAAAGTGTTTTTATTGCTTGCTGCTTTTTATTCCTTTCTTTCTTTTGTCTGGATTCCTCTTTCTGTTTTGGTATTTCAGCTGTTGCTTCAGAAGTCCCATAAGAAGTGTTTTCCTGCAAGTGGAGCAGCACTAAAGCATTGCCACCGCAGAATTTGTGATCTGCTAACTGTGCTCCTGGTTTTCTGGAGCATCTCTGCCAAACCTGCCTCCTGCTTGGCAGTTGAGTGGACAGATGTATGGAGAAGCGTGGATGCAGCTAGGTTAAATACGTGAGAGGGCAAATCCGGTGTAAAATGTCAAATCAGAGTGGCAGCATTTACCTCATGCTCTGTTAATACAGTGGTTGCTGCAGGAGGTACAGCGCTGGGGGACGTGGAGCTGTGGGAACCCTGCTGAATGAGACTTTTAATTGAGTTCCAGCTTGGATCAGAGCAGATGCAAGCTGTACTGGGGCCTGGGAGCCTGGCTCCAGTGATGGGGAGTGCAATAGCGGCCACAAAACTCTTTTGGTTTTCAGTGGGAGGTTGTAGCCTGCCCTGTGTTTGGTGTTGCAGCAGCCAGATGGGGAGAACCTGCGCTGGCTGGTTTAGGGTAGGCTTGGGCAGGTCTTCGCTGCATCAGTGGCAGCACTGTAGAGGAACCTGCAGTGTCGGGCAAATAACTTCTTTGCCCGTGTTTTGGTGTGTGCGACGCTAGGGGCGGGAGCCTTTGCTAAGACCTGATTGTGCCAAATGCTGTCTGAAAGGAAGGATCCCTTCCCGTTGCTGCCTGCTCTTCTGAATTGTCTCTGCAACACTCTTCTTGTGCATGCTTTGTGTGACAGCCATGCTCGAGGCGTGTTTCAGGGAATAGG
This sequence comes from Stercorarius parasiticus, assembly GCA_013396915.1. Taxonomy (NCBI): domain Eukaryota; kingdom Metazoa; phylum Chordata; class Aves; order Charadriiformes; family Stercorariidae; genus Stercorarius; species Stercorarius parasiticus. Next base: position 379,254 of record VWZL01004800.1, on the reverse strand, counting down.
TGTATTTGCAGCATTTATTCGTCTTTCCAGAGCCAACCAAATGCCTGTGTAAATAGTGTCTGATCCTTTTCATTATCTGCCGTTGCTCAGGATCTGCCATCTCTGCCTCTGCGAGGTAGCCTTTCCCCTTCAAAGGCAATGGCCTTACTACAAGTGAAGGAGCAGCAGGCTGGGGCTGTTCTGCAGTCTTTAGGCAAAGTAACACTCTCTGCTAGAGGAGGGGCTGTAGGCTTTTGCTTTGAATGTGTGGTTCTATCTGCAAACGATGGTGACTATGCTTGAGAGAAAGGAATTAAGTTTATTCTCTTAATTATTTTTTTTTTTCCTTTTAAATACGGAGGCTCAATTTAACTGCATTTTTTTTTCCAGCATGCAAGTAAAGACCCCAAAGATGGGAGAGACAGCAGAGATCAAAAAGAATCCAAGGAGGAAGGCAACAAAAACATCCTGGAGTTTGGGAAGCCATTGCCGTTGCCCTCTCTCCCGGGCCTTCACCAGTCACTACCTCAGAACCAGAGCTATGTGGCCACCACGAAGTCGCAGACGGGTAAAAAGGGCAGAGTTAAAATTCCTAGTAGCACCCACCTCCCAGATGTGTGTGTATGTGGGAGATGAGGCAGGTTGATGAGGACTGAAACCTCAGTTAGTACCTTTTTCCCACTGAATCTCCTTCGGGGATTCTGTTCCTGCTGGCATCAGTAGTGCTGCTGCTGCAGACCTTGTTTGACAGATGCCATTTCATGTAGCCGCTTCTCTGCAAGCGTGATGCTTGTGTCCTCCAGACTCCCTTCTGGTCACCTGTGGATAGTGTAGAGGGTACATTCTTGCAGTCCCCCGTTAAAGGAGCTTCCCAAGTGAAGTCCACCGGTTTTCCGCTCTGCAGGGTGCAGGTCCGTCCCAGGCGGCATGGGCAGGTGGGCGTGCTCCGTCAGGCACCGCCACACCGAGGATCACTCTTCTGCTCAGACTTGTTACCAGAGAAAACGCTTTCATCCCATCTTCCTATGTGATATTCTGAAGATGTTTCTATCAATTGTGAGGGACTTTGTATATCACCATAAACTACATCCTTGTAAATGAATTTAATTGGGTTAACGGATTTTTGGAGAGGTCTCTTCGTAGAATTTTTGGTAAGATTTCATTGTAGTGGGAGATGAAGAAATGCTTTCAAGGAACAAGCTGTATAGCTGCAAATGATAACACTGGTGCTGAAGCTGGCTGTTCCCTGCTGTACAGTATTCTTAAAAGAGCCTGCACTAAGCATCCTTCTGATGTGAATTCACCAATGACAGCATCAGGCAGTGAGGTGTGATGACTGATTTGATTAGAAGGCCAGGAGGGAGACTTAACAAATTAAGACCCAATCAAAATAGTGAAAGGAATCAAACAAACTTCCATAGCAGGTGTGAAATGAGGTTAAATGGCAAATGGCGCTTTATTTAAGGTACCTTTTCCCCGTGTGTTCTTCAGTTATTGTATGATTGCTTTCATTGTAAGTTGGTATTATTGGCCTTCCAGTAGCTATTTGAGCAAGTTGGTTTCTGTTCAGCCTCCTACAGTATCAGCAGTACTGCCAAATGTGGGCTAATTTAAGGGTTTGATATTATATATGGTGATATAGGGGCCAGAAGGAACATGGAGAGGATACTCAGAATTTGGGTGGGTTTGCAGCACTGGCAGAAAGCTCTTTGTGCATTTGCATGTATGTGTGCGTCATCTTTTGGTTGGCTTGTAAATAAATTGGAGTGGGAAGCCTTTCTCTGAGATCGTGCCCTCAAATGTGGTTTCCCCCAGTACAGCCTCTGCTCTCTGTCCCTTCTTCTTTTCATTCCCGAGCAAACTTTGGATTGCTTTTGCTTCTCTTTTCCAGCTGCTGCAGTATCTCGGAAGAAAAAACGGAGAATGGGAACCTATAGCCTGGTTCCCAAGAAAAAGACCAAAGTGTTAAAACAGAGAACAATGATTGAGATGTTTAAGAGCATAACTCATTCGTCTGCGGGTGCCAAGGTGAGGGGAGCACTGAGCCCACTGGACATGTTTGTTGTCACCATACACATCCCTTGTCCTGTGTATATGCCCCATGTATAGGCGCAGGAACGTGTTGGCTTGTTACTGTCTGCACCTTCCGTTCTGAGTCTACGTCTTTTCTCTGGTGGCAGCATCCTGCCTGTAGCAGCCTTGCTGCTTTGAAAATAGCTCTTTGAGGGTGGCTGTTCAGATACCAACTCTTAAACAAATGTTTTCCAGTAAACGTTCCCCTTCAGTCCCATGAGTCCTGTGGAACTGGAGAGATTTCAAGCATACCCCATGTGGTAGCCTTTTTCTTTCAGAGTCCTCAAGGTCACTAGTGTTGCTGCTTGAGGCTGTACGGCAAAACAGCCGGTTACTTTAAAAAGTTTTAACAGGGACTCCCTTCCAGTCAAATTTTGCTTTTGCTGCAACGCATGCCCTGAAGTTTTGGTCTTTGAATTCAAGAAAACTGTGCTAGGCTTTCATGGAATGGAGTGAAAATCCCTCTCTCTGATTTAACTTCCCTTTCCGTTCCCTAGAAACCTTCTTGCAGCCTTGGTATGCCACGGTGGAGCTGCCCTTCCATGTTTGAGTTAGACTGCAGGGCTCTGTCTGAAGGCTCCTGCCCAGCAGCCCTCCTCCCCTTAGTGCCTGGTACAACCATGAGTCTGGAATGGCTCCTCGTGGCTCCTCGTTCCCCAGGTCAACAGGGTTCGGTGACATATGGCAGGCTCTCAGGCTGGCTTTGCTGGCAGCATTGAAGAGCTCTGGAGGGACATGTAGCCAGCCCCTGGCAGCTTTAAGGCTCTTAGCACAGCAGTGGTTGGGGATGGATTCAGCTGCTCTGTCCTATGAATTGACGTTGTCTTTGTGACTCGTGTGGTGGGACGACTTTCAGAGTGAAAAGGACCTGGGTGATGCCAGCCCTCACGTGAATGGGGAAAGCATAGATGTAGACTCTGAAGAGGAAGACTCTGATGATTTGGAAGAGGAGGATGATCATGGAGCAGAACAGGCAGCTGTGTTTCCTGCAGATGATAACAGGACCTCTAAAGACAGTGCATCCGATGCAGACAACACCAGAAAGGTATTCACATGCCCTGTGCAGGACTTGGAGTGGGATGGGACGTTGCTTGTACGCAAGGGGTAGGAGTGGCATGAGTTGAGGCAATTTCTAGGTTTTCTTTGGGATGGCAGAAAGCACAGCAGTGGAAGTGAGGCTTTTTGATGACCTTTTCCTGCTCCCCATTGCGCCTGTGAGAATCTCGCCATCTTCCCCCCAGCTTCAGCCTTGCTAAATAAGTCTGTCATCCACTCTACATGCAAAACCCCCACCACATTTAGTTATGGGGTTCACTGAACCCGTAAGAGATGTCTTCCTAGTCTTGCTTGTAACGGGTTTGTAAAGCACTAACATTGGCTTGGATCATTTTTTACCAAATTATGATACATAGTGTAGATGTGAGGCTGGTTTTGGATGGTCACAGAAGTTAAGATTTGCTCGGAAAACTTTCTTCTGGGTTCAATTTATGCTTTTTTCCCCTGTACCATCCCTATGGATGTACAATGATGTGCATTAAGAGTCTTGTAGTTCTTGTCCTGCAGAGGAGATTCTGTTAGTGCATGTGCAGGCTGGAGCTGGGCACAGCAGGATGATGGGGGGATGCCCTGCCGGGTGGGGGGCACAGCAGGGTGATGGGGGGATGCCCTGCCGGGCAGGGGGCACAGCAGGGTGATAGGGCGATGCTCTGCCAGGTGGGGGGCACAGCAGGGTGATGGGGGGATGCTCTGCTTTGAGAGAGCTGACCTGACTGACTCTTTCTGTTCTTGGGAAAATGGTGGCTGCAGATTGATGATGTCGAGTCTGAGGAGGAACAGGAGTCTGGAGAGTCTGTGGAGGAGGAGGAAGATGGAGATGAGTCTGACTTGGTAAGCCTGGCTGCTAAATGCGTCTTTCAGCCTTTTGTCCTGTTGATAATAATTTCCCCTTTGCGCTGCTGCCAGAAAGAGAGCGAGCGGCGTAGTTTCAGGTCTCTTTGACAAAACTCACTCTCTGAAACCACCCACACACAGAGTATTGTTTTCCACAAGGTGCTTAACCCTGATCTGTGATACAATTAATTGCTTTCTGCTGCTAATTAATGGGCTTTTGTTTGTTGTTTTCAACAAGGTGTTGACTGCTTTTAATCATTTGAATGTTGGTAGAAATATTTAAGGGTGATTAAGGTCTTTAGATGCAGACTTGGAGTGGTAGGAGCCAGCAATATTTTCTTGACAACCTGAAGCTCAGTGTGCCTTTTTGGAGCCGAGGTGGAGTTGTTCACAAATCCAGTGGCCCAGCCCACAGCCTAAATTCACATTGATTTGACATGCAACCTCCCAGTACCAGATGAGCCAGCAGCTCTTATCAGGGAGACGTACAAAGAGCACACAGACAGACACCGCCCCTAGGTTGGTGTCTGTATAGTGCTAGGGCAAGACTTTTGCCAGCTGTTGGTGATTTTTTAGATGGCTGGTGAAGAGAACCTGATTTTTATTTAAATTATTGTTCATTGATTGTTCCCCACCCTCCACTTTACGTTAAAATTTTACTCCCTTTCCACAGCACCTCAAGTTGAGGAGCCAGCATTTAAGGCACCCCAACTCTTCAGTCACCTTGAGAAAATTCTTGGCTTCATTTTCTTGGTGTTTTGAGCTGAAGGTAGAAATGACTATACCAAGTGAGTCATTGAAGCTCTTAAGGGTCACGTTCCTTGTGCTCTGACACAACAGGAGCCAGAGAGGACCAAGCAGCAGGGGCTGTGTAGCCTCCCCCTTCTTTTGGGTAGCTGAGGCTGGTCTGTAGTGTTGGCTCAAACCAAGGGTTGAGCTTGCAGTCAAGACCAAACTCCCAAGTCATTTCTCCACGTCCTAGACGTGGCTTTTGCTCTGCTCGTATCTGGTGAGTCAGTCTGTTCCCCCGACAGGGACTGGCTCAAATGCAAACCTCTCCCCCACAAGCGGTGTGATGCAATTGGTGTGAGCCACGTGGCAGGGCACAACTGGGCCCACGCTCGGGGATGGTTATCAGGGGCAGCGTAGACACGCCATAGAGCTGCCCCGGAGAGCCACGGCTCAGCCCCACCTTTGCCCGGCTTCGCTCACTGTGATAAGAGGGCATGGTGCAGCATCGGCTTCCTCTCAAGGTAGGCCATGAAGGTAGGGCCTGATCCAGCCGCTGTTAACGGTAGCGGGAGGTTTTCCATAGGCGTTGGCAGGAGATGGATAAGCATCAGGAGCTGGCAGTTTCCGTTCGAACATGAATTTTATGATTGATGCATTGAAGGCTGCCTTACAGGGATGGGGTGCCCAATTCCCCGTTCCAATGTTGACTTTGAAAACCCACCCAACAGCTGTATTTTTTAAACCAAAACCCAAATCCTGTTTAGATTCATATATGTGTCTGAGTGTTTGCTGCATGACTGGTCTGTGCTGATGCGATACCCTGTACCTTGCTCAGGGAGGGGGCTGGTCTGCTGCTGTAGAGTTCAATTCCCCTGGGTCCATCCCAACCCTGCAAGGTGGCTCTTTAGGTGCAAGGCAGGTTTGTATTGGCAATTTCTAGCACGACTGTGGATCAGTGTGAATATTTTAGTTTGAGAAAAACACCATTTTTCTGGGGAGAAGCTAAAAGCGTGCGTGTGCCTGCATTGCTGCACGAGGTGCTCAGCTACTACTGCGATGAGTGTGGTGTAAGAGCCTACATGGAAGAGAAAGTGAAGCATGCACTATTGAAATGACAGGAAATACAACCACACGTGTGCTTGTGTTTCCTTTTCTGTGCTATAAAGACAACTTAGCACCACTTGATTTCAAACCCCCAGTCCTTAAGGCCTTTTTGCACAACTCAAGCTGTGAGAAGGCTCTCTCGCATGGGCGCGAAGGACTGCTGGGACGCTGATACCAACATGCCTTACATGCACGTGGCCTCTCTGGTTATTCAGAGCTCAGAGTCCAGCATTAAGAAGAAGCTGCTGAAGAGGAAAGGAAAGACAGACAGTCCATGGCTGAAACCCACCCGCAAGAGGAGGCGGAGGAATAAAAAGAAACAAGCCAGTGTGCTAGGTAACTAATTGTGTTTCGTTCCTTAACTACACAGAAATTAGTTTTCCAGGTGGAGGGGTGAGGGCCTGAGGCCCGTGGGGCAGTGGCTGTCTGCAGAGCTCACTCTTCCTTACAAGGATGATAAACCAGGGTGTGAACTTGCGTCTCACTGGCAGTAACAGGTGGTGTGCACACAAAGAGCAGGGTAAATATGAGGTGGTTTTATGCCTGACGTGCTGGAGGAACATTTTTTTGTTCATGAGCTGCCTTTATTTTAGAGTATCCAAGAAAGACCTCATGGACTCATGTCCATGTGGAGTGTGGTTAGATGCAGAAGGGAAAGGAAGAACCACCCCAGAGGGATGCTCAGTTGCTTTTGTACGGATGTTTGTCCAGCTGAATGGAATGTGCAGGTTGTCTTTGCTTATACTGAATGCACCACAGTGTTTATAATGAGCTACTTCTGGGCCGTCTCGATGGGGATGTCATTCAGGTGGTCGTTCTTGTTTGACCGAAGTTACTCAGCACTCAAAAGAAGGTTTCATTGGCCTTTGTCTTCTGAAAGTTGTGGGGTGGGGAGAGCCATGAATATAGGCTCTGTGTGATACTTCAGGAAAGGTAACAACATGGGTAAAAAAAGTGGGTAGTCTCTGAAGTGAAGCTGTGCCTTCAGCTTTGTTAATAAGGTTTCACACATCCGCTGCCATCAAAGGGTTTATTCATCTGTGTTTGCTAATTCTTTGCAAACAGGTCATTTTTTTTAATCAGCAGATTTGTGGCTGCTTCTGAGCTAAATGAGCATGTTTCAGCCTCTGGTCTGTGCCTGGCGTTTGTCAGTCATCTGGCTTGCTCCTCTTCCTCCCAGGGCGGCCCCTTTCTCAAGAAGAAGTGAGGGCCATTGATCCCTTTCAGAGCAAATAGCTAATTCTTAATTTCTGATGCAGACTAGTTTTCCAGCCTTTCAGTAACGGTGGTAGCCAGTCGTTCAGACTAATGCAAGTCTCTTGGCCAAGCCTGACTGGGAGAAGCAAACAAGGAGAGAAAGCGAAGCCAAGGGAATGCGAAGAGATCGACAATTCCCACAAAGGCTCCAAGGGGTCCCCATGCAGTCTCTTCCCAGCGAGGGTTGCCCCATGCAATCTCTTCCCAGCAGCAGCTTTGTTAGAACCAGAACTTGGCTTTTATGTTTTCCTCCTCCCATTAAGCCAAATGTCCCGTCCTGTCCTCTTCATGACACCCATGGTGAACCGTCTCTCTCTGCCTGGCCGGAGTGTACCTGGAGCCCTTTGCAGCAGGTCGGAGACAGGAGGATGTGCTGAGCCCTGGATTCATCCCTTCCTTGTGCCATTTAAGCTTCTGCTGCCGATGCAATACGGCAGCAGGCAGATGTGCCTTTCAGAGGCAGAACTTGCTCTTTTTTTTTAAGTTGTTACCTACCTAAGTGGAAAATCTGTCTGATCAGACAGGGGAGGAAATAAGAGATCAATCGTGCCATATATGCCCAGATGTTGCATTTTCATAATTCTATGTGCATCTGTAGTCATGGCCTCTGAGGAGCCTGCATACAGCCTGCTGGCTTAAATATGGCCCTTACACCCCCACGTCCTTGCACGCAATTTATTTATTTTATTATTATCATTTTTTTTTAGCTGTGTGAATACGCGTGTGTTTCCATCTAGGTGCCGAAGCCTATAAACCATCACTGGGAGGCCGAGAGGGCCCCGGCCAGGAGAACAGCATGGAGTACATGGAGGTGTCCCTGGATTCCCTGGATCTGCGGGTGAAGGGGCTCCTCTCCCCGCCGGCGGGAGGTGAGCAGGGGTGGCCGGGACGAGCCGGGACGGGGACCGGGACGGGGACAGGGACGGAACCGGGACCGAGGATGGGGACAGGACCGGGACCGGGCCGGGGCTTTGTTCGCCGGGCGCAGGCGGGGCGGCGGCGGGGGCCAGGCTGCCCCCTGGCGGCGGCGGGTACCGCCCGGCCGCGGAGCGCCGGGGCTGCCGGGGATGGGGATGGGGATGGGAATGGATGGGTTTGGGGACAGGGATGGGCATAGGGATGGGATGGGATGGGGACAGGGTCCCCAGCTCAGGTGGAGCAGGGTGGCTCGGGAAGACGCCCAGCAAGAGGTCCCAGCCCTCCTGTCCTAGCCCTCCTGTCCCGCTCAGCAGCTCCCCTCCATTCCTTGAAGGATGCTAATTTAGTCTCTTCCCAGTGCCTCCCCTCAAGAGCCTCTTGTCCCTCCTCTTCCCGGGGCTGAACAAGCCACGGTTCCTGGGTGCTCGCCCCTGGCCATTGTTCCCAGTGCTGAACTTGCCTCTGATCCAGCCGCTCCTGGCTGACCTGAATCCATCAGTCTGTCACCCATTGCTCTTTCACGTTCAAAAGTTGTCTGGCTTTTTGATAGAGGCACATCAAAGAGCAGGTGGGAGTGTTCACCACCAAGGGAGGGTCAGGATGGGCAAGGGATGCTTTCATGGGAGCCTCTGGATGTCAAAAAGATTATGAAAGTGACAGCTGGGAAGGCGAGGAATGAGCTTTCTGATTTGTGGTCCTAGAAAAAGCTCTTAAACCCTTAAGATCTTGACAGGATTTTACATGAAAACTGCAAGGACTTTCCCTCTGCTTGTATGTCTTGAAATACCCCATCCCTTCTCTAGGCTTGGTCTTGCAACTTGTTGGCTAAAGGAAACTCCTTGCAAGATGAAAGGGGCTTGTGCTCAGCTGGTGGGGTCACAGCCGTGGGCAGGGTGCTGCGGGGGGAGTGCTGCCATTGCCAGGGCAGCTAAAAGGGAATCTCCCTCAGGAATGAAGTTCATTGAAAATTTGCAGCAAAGTACCTCTCAATTCAAAAGCTTAAAAAATAGCAACAGACTTCCTTCTCTCTGGGACTCAGTCCCATAGCAGGCTTGGCTAGGGAGAGCTTGGGACACTTCAGGGTTAACCAGTCCAAAGGCAAATGTTTGAGGGCTTGCTGCTGTAGTGAAAACATTGCAAAGAGACATTACAACTGTGTAGGGTTAGAATAGGAGTGTAGGACTAAAAGCAACCCCTTTATCATTAGGCCAGTGTTTTGCAATCATGGGTGACCTAGTGATTGAGTTGAATCCAGAGGAGCCACAAGAACATTCACGCTGTGCCCCCATACCTGGCGGTGAGCCCCCTCAATAGCCATTATCCACCTTTAAATAGGTTTGAAAATGTTCAAAATCTGAAAGACGTGAGAAGGCAAGAATGTCTGAGCATCTTGCTGCTTTCTTTTCCCTGGTTTGTTGTCTTTCCAAAATAAATAATTCTTGGTTGGCTGAGACCAAATAGTGCCAGGAATTTTGTTTTCCCATCTGTATAATAAGCCTTTGCAAAGAGAAGTTTGTGCCTTCATGATCTTCTCTATTTATCACTCCACTAACTATTCAAATTTCCAACTCTGAGGGGTTTCCTATGAATTTTCTGGTGCCAGACCGCAGTGTTTTGGGGCAGGTGGGAAGTAGAAACAGGCTGATAAAAGTCTGTACCTCATTGTTGGTTTTCCTTAGGTTTCCTGAGCTTTTCTCAGAGTAAACTGTTCTTAACTGATTATTCTTGATTTCAGCACAGTCATCTGTAGTGTGGCTGGACTTAGAACAGTACAGGATGCTTTTGCAAACTCCAGCTGATGTAACAAAGGGGTATTTTTTACAGGGTTGAGATAATGCCTTGAAAGTTTTTCAGGACATGGAACTGGAGGATGCCAGAGGATAGGTGGTGTTGATGGACTGATCCTTTCTCCTGGAAGAGAATTTCAGAGTTGACTTACTGGTCTTCTGTACTCCAGGTCTTTCCAATGGTCCTGAAGCAATGGAAGTAGATGGTCTCCAGGAAGTCCCCCTCTGTAGCTGTCGAATGGAAACCCCCAAAAGCAGAGAGATCACCACGCTAGCCAACAACCAGTGCATGGCCACGGAGAGTGTGGATAACGAGGTAGGAGCCTGTCTTTCAGCTTCTCGCAGACTTTTCTGCCAAGGACAGAGACATAAAGAATAAAAAGCTGCGCCGAGAACATGTTGTGGGGTCACGCAGGGGCTCTGCAGCCTGATAGACTGGGAACCCATTGGTGTGCGGGAATGACAGGGCAAACATCTCGCTCGCTAAGCTGAGGGCTCCAGTGCTCTGTGTGTATCGCACAGTCGGGTTGAAGCCACTGGGAAGGGAGGAGACGGTGCGGTCTGCAGTTGGAGAGGCGCTGGGTGGGTCTCTCCTGCTTGTCCTGGCCTGTGCCGCTGGATCAACTTGATGTAACAGGCACACTTCAGGCCAAGTGGGCTAAAATACATTAGCATGCATCAAAATGAGAAAATCCAATCAGAGGAAGCTTGGAGCTGGTTTCCCTTGACTATGAAGGAGCTGATGCAAACCTTTCCATAGCCAGCTCTTGAGTTTCGGGAACTTGGCATGCCCTCCGCCGGCTCGGCCTGCCCCAGCCTTCCTCTTTCCTCCTCCCCCAGGAGGCTTCTGTTACAAAGCTTCTTATGTCCTGCGCAGCCTCCAGGTCTGACTGACTGAAAATGATTGCACTCAATGCCTTCTAGTCGATCACAGCTGGGCTAGTTGGGCTCTACTGCTTCCAGAAGTGTGGAAATAAATGGCAGAAGTGACTCCCTCCTGGAGCCTGGAAAGTGAGACTGCAGGACAGGAATGCACTTGGTAGATCCTCCTTTTACTGGGAGGCGCTTGGGTTTCTTCTAAGCTTCAGCTGAGCTGCAGTCACACTGCAGTGCTCTGATACTTGCTGGTGGTAGGACAAGGAGTGAGAATATCCCTGGTTCTTCTGTAGGATCCCAGGAGAAAGGTGAATGGAGGGAGAAAGGCATAATCAGGTTTGCAGCCCAGCTTTGCTTCTGTTAGTATGTGCTGGTACTTATAGAGAAGTGAATTTCCAAAGCATGGCAAAATTGATTCATTAAAGAGAGAATGGCCTGGAGACTTATAGGAGAGAGGGGGACCCCAGGGTTGCTAAATAAACAGAAGGTATATGAAAGAGTTCCTTCTCGTGTACACGCTGGTTTGACAGTTCTGTCCCTGGATAAATCAGAGAGGAATAGCAAAGGCCATGCTTTATCTTAGATTCTTTTTCATAATGGGATAAGTGACTCATAGATGTTAGTAAGAATATTATACGTGTGAATAGTGGGTTCTCCAGACTGTCATGTCCTTGGAGAATGTTATAAATAGTTATGAGCACCCTGCTGCACTCTCTGATGGTTGGAAAATAGCAGTTAATCATTTCGTACTTTTTTAGAGTTTCTAACAAATATAGCGTGACATAATAATGCAGGAACTTTCTCACACGGACAGTGCAGCTTTTCACGTGTTAATCAGATTTCCTTGGCTCATAAGTAAAAAAATCAATGGAAGGATCCTCTCCTGCCACCCCCTGCAGCTCCTGGGGTCTGTGTGTTAGCGGTGACCAGTCTAGCTAGGGTGTCACAACCGCAGGTAGACTTTGCAGATGGAATTAGGGTAAGTTGCATCAGAGATGCTAGGGGTGAGTGATGAGCCTAGGTTCAAATCCGTTCCCTTTTTCTGTAGGGGTGTTGATTCTGCAGGAGAAGTGGAGTTTAAAAAAATTATAGTGAAAGTCTAGTTTTGTTGAGGAAAAAGCAGCAAATCAAACCTCAGCTAGACCAGAGGGACAGGCTGTTAGTGATGAGCAGGCACCGTGTTCCCGACTGACTCCCCTGCTCATGGTGGCAGCGCACAGTAAACCTCGCACAGATTTCGGTAGGGATGTTTCCTCCTAGCAGCCTTTCACGTTTATATTTCTCATTTATAAATGTCCTTTGCCAAGCATCTGGGGAAAGCAAGGTTATTATCAAGAGGAACTTGCAGAACCCGAACAGTGTCGCGTCATGCTGGCAGGTGGCAACGGGGATGTGAAAATGTCGTAGATGTTTGAACAGGGGCAGCAGAAGGAAGTGCTGATCCTTCTGACGCAGCAGAGCGAGTAACGCCGGTTGGGAAAAGTGAACCCCAATTACAGAGCCTGCTGTCATTAACAACAAGGTGGTGCACGAGAAGACAGCTTTTTAAGCCCAGAGCTGTACATTGGTGAAATCCTTTGGAAAACACACTCAAAATGTGACTTTAGCTGAGCTCTCGTGAAAGCCTGGCTATTCATCCCTGTGGTCTGGGCAGGGGCCAGTGCTGGAACCAGTACAGACGATAACTTCGCTGGCAACGGAGAGCGATTATTTTTCCCTTTATCTTCCTGTGACTTATACTTTTTTGAACGCTAACAAGATTTAGTGCGTATGGTCTTGTTCTCTCGGTCACCGACACCCGCTCTTCCTGGCAAAAGGAGAGTGTATGTTGTGTGAGTCAGGCCCATGGGACTGCCCCTTCTGCCGCTGCTTGGCTGTTGCGTATTTCCAGTTACCGTTTGTTTTTTTTTTTTTTTCCTTGCAAGGAACAAACAACCCAGGGTCCACATGCATGTTAGTTAGTAAATGATGCATTTCTTCCTGTGAGAGCAGCTTTCACAGCTTCCTGCTGCACTGCTAATGCTATCTGGCACACATCGGAATTACTGTGAAAAAGCCAGGGCTCATCAAGGCAGTGTGCAAAATCTTCCTCCGCACAAGCACAGAGAGTGTTTTGGTCTCCAGTAATTTCATCTCCTTTAATTTCTCCTGTTCCAGCTGGGCCGATGCACAAACAGTGTGGTTAAGTATGAACTGATGCGCCCGTCTAACAAAGTCCAGCTTTTGGTGCTGTGTGAGGACCATAGAGGGAGGATGGTGAAACACCAGTGTTGCCCTGGCTGTGGATACTTTTGCACTGCAGTAAGTCCGTGCTCTCAATCTAGGGAAGGGGGTACCTGTCGCAGTAGCTGGAAGAGCTGAAGGTGGAGATGGTACCTAAAGGGGTTTACTAACTTCCTGGCATCAGCTCCACCTCGTTCCACAGCACCTCAGGTGGTGTTTTCAACAGAAATGTGTGTGAGGGTAGCTGCAATCTTTATCTTCCTGGAGACCCCAAGGGGTGTTACTGAAGGGTTTTCACTGGGATTTCAGACAGTGGAAGTCTTGCCTTAGGAATTTCTTTGGAACAAGGGTTTTTTTTCTTTTTCTGTACAGATCGATCACATCAAAAATTGTATTAGCTTGGTTTGCAAATGAATCTGTGTACGCAAGAATGGTTCTGTCCCCCCGCCTGCTCATGAGGGCTTAGACGAGCAACCTGAGTGATGGCGCTGGAACAAGGCAGTGTTTGAGATCTCCTGCTGCTTCTGCCACCGAGGTTTTTAATAGCATTGGCCCAGTCCTTTAAGTCATCAGCGTCCTTCCTTTAAGTCATCAGCGTCCTAGTTTCCCTGTTGGTAAAGCTGAAAAACACCAGTTGAGGGCCCCACAGGGTGATGGGGAGGCTTAATTGTCTGATGCTAGCGTTCTTCAAGATGACTCAATGAAGGATGCTACAGTAGTCTCAAGCATTATTGTAATTGTAATAAACGGAGCCATCCTGGGTTTTCATGCTGAGTCAAAGATCATAAAAGATAGAATCCTCACAACCCTTAAATGCATTTTGCAAAGCTGAAATAGAGTTAATTAGATTGCTTGGGAGGACCGTGAATTCAGGAGAAGAATGGGTTTTAACTAGCCTTTCCTTAGATGCTCGTACGTCTCTGAGGGACATGTCATAGTTGATACAGGTGAACCTGGGAGTGTTTGTGCTATCAGTCCCTAACAACACAGAGCACAGTAGGGCTTCAGGTAGCACTAATATCGCAGGGCAGTGAATTCTGGGGTACCTACAGTTCAGTTCGGAGGACTTTGCTGGAAAGGGAAAATAATTTTAAGAAAAGTTGCCCAAATCTGTTGAGTGAGCAGTCAGCCACATTATTGGGGTTAAACAGCATGCGGGGCTGGTCCAAGCAGAGAATTCTCATGCTTTAGGTTACATTGGGGTTAACAGCTGATTTAATTAGGTCCTTGAATGGTCTATGCACAGCTTTGTTAGGTAGTTTTAATGCTGGCTTAGCACACAGGTCTGAAGTTTTCTTTTCCAGTTTTGGGGGCGTCCTTACAGTACACTGGCACTTCTAGAAACATAAGCAAGAACTTCAAGCGTTAGAGGAAAGAGATGGAAATTGGGACTTCTTGGTTCTGTTTCCCAAGCGCAATTAAAAAACTTGCTTTGCAGTCCCTAACCAAGTGAGTTTTTTCCCCTTTACCTTGGTTTTGTTCTCTTCCAAAAAAGTGGCAGTGCTTGCTTACTGTATTGGAAGCGCCAGGGACAGGAGTGGTGATGAATGAAGTATTTAAGAGATCTGCGGATGAAGCATGTAGAAGGGGTAAGGCACATAGTGACCAAGGCGTGAATTTCTTCTCTGTGGTTTTTTTAGGGCACTTTCATGGAGTGTCAGCCGGAGAGCAGCATCTCCCACCGTTTCCACAAGAACTGTGCCTCCCAGGTCAACGACATGAGCTACTGCCCACACTGCGGTGAAGAGGCCTCCAAGGCAAAGGAGGTGACAATAGCAAAAGCAGACACAACCTCGACGGTGTCGCTGACCTATGAGCAGCAGAAACCAGCGGCTGTGGAGGGGAGGGCCGACACCACGACGGGGAGGTAAGCTTGGGAGCACGTGGCGATCTCAAACCTCATGCCCGACTGTGCTTTGCATTTGAACGCTTGTGCTCCTCCTGATGGAGCAAGGTGTTCTCTGGTGCTGCTCTGACAAGCCAAACTCAGCTGCAGGAACCTGCAAGCGTGTTTTGTGTTGCTCGCTGTGTCAGGGGAGAACGTGACGACCACAGGGTGAGCTGGAGCAGAAGCTATGAAGATAGGAGGGGTTCAGGAGTGAAAGCCATTCCTTCCTCTTATTGTTAGGAATGGAATTAGTGGAACAAGTTGGTGTTGCCAGGTCTGCTAAGGGATGGGGAAATTCATGTGTAGCATGTAGCATGTAGCTAGCTGTAGCACCAGTGGGAACAAGTATAAACAGAGGATGAAAAAGCAGAGGAGAACACAAGTCAAGCCATCCCTGCGTTGAACAGTGCTCCAGCTTACCATCTGATCTTCTTCCAGTGGCATTTATGACTTGCCCCATGTTCCTGGGTTTCCTGTAGCACAAAGTACATCAAAATGTAATCACAGGGCAGCGCAACTCCTTTTTGGGGCAAGTTCTTCTCGAAAACGCTGTAAAATATATTGGTTTGTGTTTCGATTTCACTTACATCTATCTGTATTCAAAATCCATTTCTTTTCCTTCTTTGGTATAAGATACACACTGCTGTGTATTTTTAATGACTTTGCTTTGGCTGTCTCTCATTTTTTCTCTTCAGTGGCACTGGGACGCGGTTGTCAGAGGAAGACAAGCCAGAAAGTTCAGCTGCCGAGGGGTTTGACATGGCTGGGTCTTCAGTTTTTCCAAAGCCTACTACTAGCCTGGCCCAGGGACCAGTTAAAGAAACTCTGGAAAGTGCCCTGATTGCCCTGGACTCTGAAAAGTAAGAAAAAGACTGCTGGGTCTCTCCAGTTCCCGGGAAAGTTGCTTAATCTAGAGAAAACTGAGATATAGCTTCTCTGGATTTTGGCCTCACTCACGCCTTCTTCTGTTGACTTCAGTTATTTTTCACCCCCAACAGATTACAGATTCAAGAAAACAGCTATCGCTCTAAAAGTCTTATTGATTTATCTGGAGCATTTAGTTTTTCACTGGCCCTCCAACCGCAGCTGTAACTACTAGGAGTTCCCATTTACAGTAGTAAAACCCGGAGCTTGTTGATGGGCAGCACTGAATAGATATGGCCCTCACTAGAGCAAGGCTGGCTGGGGTTGGAGCTGGATGTTTGAAGATCTTCTGGAGAGTTGTTGTTCTTGTGTTTTGCTGGCACTCTTGAGCTGTACCGTAGGAACAGACTTTGTCAAGCACATGGGGTAGCAGTGGGGTGGGGTGAAATGTTGGGAGTGTTCTTCAGTGACCATTAATTACGCCTCTTTTCCCCACTCCTGCAGACCCAAGAAGTTACGGTTCCATCCAAAGCAGTTGTACTTCTCTGCGAGGCAAGGAGAGCTGCAAAAAGTCCTGCTTATGTTGGGTAGGTGGCTCCTTCCCAGGACATTGCGTGTCTGGCAGTACTCCCAGCTCCTGCCAGGCAGCTGCTAGAGTCCAGTTCCCAGCATGGCAGCACGTCATATTCCCCACTGCCCCCTGTGAGCCGTGTTGGAGGAGAAAGCCACTTTTGCAAGTGATGTGTCATTGGAAATGGCTTCATCTTTGAAATGTGGTGAAATGTGGACCCGCTCCCAACTTGTTTCTGCGTTTGGGCACGGTTTTATCTAGAGAAGCTGTTTCTGTCCCCGAATGACCTACATGTGATTTTTCCAGTCCAACAGAACTTTTCCTCCCCGTGCAATGGGATAGTTGGGTATTTGCATCCAGTCAAGAGGTAAAAAGATGGGAGTCAGCTTATGCTGAGACCCATCAGCAAGAAAGCAGAAAGGAGGAGCCCGTCAATACACAGGGTTTCTTTGGGGGGTACATAGTTGTCTGTCACCAGGTGACTTTGAGCTGCTGAGCTTGTTTTTACCAACAAATACTCCCAAATAATATCCCCGTTTGAAGGACACAGTGTTTCCTTAGGATCATTTCCTTTCCACTCCAGTACTTTGCAGTACATTTTTGGACGCTTGCTGTTCTTTTCATTTATCAGATTCTTCTTTTTTCTTCTAGCAAGTGTTAGCTTCATTGTTTGTGTCTTCAATAGCACAAAAATGTTATTCATTGATATTTAACTACAGCCTCATCATATGCAACATGTTATCATGCCCAGACATCTTTGTCTGGCCGTCATCATCATCTGTCAGTCTTTGCACAGCTGTGAGAGTCTCTGGCCAGATCCCGAGCTCGTGTTAGTTGGAGACGCTCCATCCATTTTGTACCCCCGTGTTTGCAGTGATGCAACGAGGATCACTAAGACTAATTGCAGTTAACAGTGGTGAGACAAAAAGGCCAGGTAGTAATGAGACTGTTGTTTCCAACTTCTGTGTTGCCTTAAACAAAGCAGCATTTTTTTTTCCTTTTTATCCTTGTGTAGTGTTGGTTGGTTTTGTGGCATTGAGAGGTGAGGAACTGTGAATCTGAGGGAGATGGCCTGTGTAGGAATTGTAATGCCTTAAAGGTATTAAATTCCATGGTATTCCTGAAGCTCTTGGTTTGAGGGCTGTTAGATATCCAATGTCCATGGGACTACCCTAAAAACGTGTAGTGAGTCATGGGAAGGGCTGAGGATGGACTGGGAACCCGTCCCTCCTTTAGCTGAGACCTGGTTCTCCTGTTACACTTTTCTCTAATCTCTGAATCGTGCTTGAAAGCATCTCTGCTCTGTTTTTCAGTGGATGGAATTGACCCTAATTTTAAAATGGAGCATCAGAGTAAGAGAACCCCTCTCCATGCTGCTGCCGAGTCTGGCCACGTGGACATCTGCCATATGCTGATTCAGGTCTGTCTCCGCTTACGTTCTTCTGCTCAAGTAATTTTCTGTGGTTTTTGGTCTCCTGCCCCACATGGCTAATGCACACTCAGAAATCAGCACTGAAACGCCCCTCCTATAAAACCCTCCTTATTCTTAGGGTTTGCTGAGGGTGGAGTGATGGAGAGTAGCGTGAGGGCTTGGAGAACATGACTGAAGCTGTCTTTCTAGGCTGTTCTCCAAGCAAGCTTCACTGCCCGAGCAGCGAGCACGTGAAGCTTCGGTGTAGGGCACTGTGGAGCACGTGGCAACCTATTTGCTTAAACACAGCACGGTGCCAGATGTGCCAGCACAGGTGACCGTGGGCAGGCTGCGGGTGACCTGCAAGCTGCTGCCAAGTTGCTCTTTGTCATGAAGGCAGGTAGGCCCTGGAGCCCACAGACTAGGAGGCTCTTGTCTTCCCTTCTGTCAAAACTGAGTAAATCCAGCACCATTTTGCTCTATGGTGTAAATGTGCCACATGTGAAGAGGAGAACAGGCTGAGAGAGTTGGGGGTGTTCAGCCTGGAGAAGAGAAGGCTCCAGGGCGACCTTAGAGCCCCCTTCCAGTCCCTGAAGGGGACCTACAGGAAAGCTGGGGAGGGGCTGTTTGCAAGGGCATGTAGCGATAGGACGAGGGGCAATGGCTTTAAACTAGGGCAGGGCAGGTTTAGATGAGACATGAGGAAGAAGTTCTTTACACTGAGGGTGGTGAGACACTGGCCCAGGTTGCCCAGAGAGGTGGTGGAGGCCCCATCCCTGGAGACATTCAAGGCCAGGCTGGATGAGGCTCTGAGCAACCTGATCTAGTTCAAGATGTCCCTGCTGACTGCAGGGGGGTTGGACTAGATGGCCTTTAGAGGTCCCTTCCAACCCAACACATTCTATGAGTCTATGATTCTATGAAAGATGTGAGTTTGGCTTGTTGTCTGAGATTTGGATTCTAGTTGAGGGAAGATGCCAAAGGCATAGGGATGCTCTCGTTGAACCGGCTTCGAAATGATGTGAAGAAAAAAGGAGGATTAAAAAAGTTAATAGTTTTTTCTTTTTTGCACTGGCGTACATTGCCTGGAGTGACTGCAAGTATGTTTTGTTTACCCTGTGTGTCTGGGAAACCTTGAAGGGCTTTTGAGAAAGCAGCAATGCTGTCCATGTCTTTGCAAATGAGCCTGCTGGGTTGTTGTGTTTCAGCATCTGGAGTCAGAGGCTTTCAAAGTGCTGGTTGAAGATGCAGCCATGGGCCTGCCCTGCTGCTCTCGCTCACTTCAGTTACTGCACGTGAAGACTTGTATGAGCAAAAGGAGCAAAATTTGCGAGATATTACAAACAATGTGAAACGAGTATTAGTAGGCTTGGTTTGTTTCCCAAATCCTTCATCATCTCATCTCTTCCCTGACGTCTGGCTACTACGGTAGCACAGTATTTGGCTGGGAATGTCCCCAGCTTGTTAAGCTTGAAATGCCTCTTCTCTGGTCTGGTTTAAATAGCTGTAGCTGTTTAAAAGTAATCCAAACAAATGCATTCAGTGGGAGGCACCTGGAAGCAACAGGGCCAACTCCTTGTGCCAGGTGAACCTGAGTCAGCGTGTCGTGCTGTAAACAGGTCTGTGCTTCACGTGCGTATGTGCGTGCGTGGTCTGCCAAGAATTGTGCTGTCTCTGAGATTTTGGTTTAAAATTGGGTGGGTTACTGAGCTAAGTCAAAGAGCTAAAGCAGGCGAGATACGTGGCACCAGGAGCGTTTTGGAAAAAGGGTAAGGTTTTGGTTGAAGGCACTCCATGTTGAACTGAACCCATGCTCGGAGACCTCTGTAGAAGTATTACCGTTGACTTCCAACAGGAATAGTTAGCCAATCTCCAGAGTTGTTTTTTTTTTTTACAGCTCCTACCTCTGTCGCGATCAGCAAGTTATTCCTGCTGCTGGTGACATTGAGAAGAGATAGTTGTTTTGTTCATTGCATCCATAGAAATGATAGACCTGGAACAAAGCTGCTGTGAAAAGGAGGAGCTGATTTTTCTGATTTATTACACAAACAGTATCCAGAAAGTAGCAGTACAAAATGCCTTAATAACAAGAGTTATTTAATACCAACTGTTGGCTTCCTTATGCCCCAATTACTGGCTGCAGAAGCCAGGAGAGAGGGCAGGCAGTGTGCGCTGCTTTCCAAAACAGGTGAAGTTGGACTGCCTTCAAAACTCGCTGCTAAATCTCTACTACCACATCCTTCCTCTGCTAACCAGTGATGGTTGTAATTGTCCTTGTGTTTCCTTGGCCTCTTAACAGGCTGGTGCTAATATAGACACCTGCTCTGAAGACCAGAGGACCCCACTGATGGAAGCAGCAGAAAACAACCATCTGGAAACTGTGAAATACCTTATCAAGGCTGGAGCACTAGTAGATCCTAAGGTAGATGTTTGTTTCTTATCTTTTTTCTCCCGAAGAAGCCTCTGTCCACCATTTCATTCTTGATACATATTAAGCCTTGCGTGGAAGCGCACAGGCAGAGGGGAAACGGACTCGCTTGTCTTGGGCGCGAAGGCTCGGCAAGGCTGTGGTTGTTGGTGGTGTCATTTTAATGATGCAGTGTCCCCTCTGTGAGCAGCGCAGGGCAGGTGCTGCCACTTGCTACGTTGGTTTGTGGCACCAAATGTAGGGGGTATTTGATTTCATATGGGGCCATGAAGTATTAGTGTCACAAATCCATTGCAGTGTATTAGGAGTTTGATTTCAGAGTTTACTTCTCTATAGACTCTAATAATGAGCTTTTGGGGTGACATTTTAAAATGGGCTGGTGCTTGCCAAGCCAGCAAAAATGACAGAGGAAGCTTTGCTTTCCAAAGGCCTGATGTACGGTTTCTTGCAATCACGCCGCAGTGGCAAAATTGGACCCTGTCTTTAAACCCTACCCTTTAATTTAAACAAATACAATAAAATGCAGCTGTCTGTTTGCCTTTAGCGTGCTCTGGTTGCTTTGCAATCTTGGAAAATATACAGATCGTTTATTAGTCCCATAAATCAGATGCTATTTGGAGCACAGGAACCCTCCCCACGTGAACTTATTGTTACAACCTGCTGCTGTTGGCGCGCTCCTCTGCTATTGCTGGGGAGGATGGCGGGGCCAGGATGCTCTTTTTGCAAAGGAGCTGTCAGGGCCAGGACAGTTGCACAAAGATACCAAGTGCTGCCCACCCTGAGCCTTAAACGCATCCTTGGGAGCCTGATTCTGAGCCGGGAAGGGGGAAAGGGCAGGACAGGATGTGTGGGTTCATGCTGGCCGCTGTCCCGAGCATCTTGGAGTAATCCAGACATCTCTCACCTGATTTATTCATGTGGAAGATAAGAGGGGTGTTTTTTTCACTTTTAAAGGTAAAAGGAAGGAAAAAAAAATCCTGAGCTTGCAAAAGCAAATTAGAAGCCTGAGATCACGTCTGAAGTCTAGACTAGTTTATTATGTTAATTAGTTTCTTGCACTGAATTAGTCATCTTTTTGAAAGCAGCATCATTGCAGTTTAAAATCAACTCCAGCCATTTTGATGAGAAATGGGGACGTTAACTGCTGCGGGTGTGTGCCGAGCCGGCCTGGCCCGGCAGGACTGCGGATGCAGGGGATGCTGAGGACGGTGCTGGGGGCGCTTCTCAGAGCCAGGACAAAGCTGTCGATCCTGTTAATAGGACGTAAAAGCCCCACTCAAAACTTGCAGAAACTTTATGTTAAATTATAATAATGCCCTCCATAGGGTTGAGAAGCTGCACTTGGCTCATGCTAATCTAAGGGGAAAGCTATGGCAGGCACTTAAGGGGTGCAGAAACCCTTTCTTTACCCCACAAAGTCCACACAGTGTAATCCCTGACCTGAAATGTCCCATCCTTGCTTGGGGAGGTTGCTCCCTAACCCCGTGCTATGCTTTACGCTTGGCTCCATTCCAAAGCTGTTTCCTCCGATGTTGCTTCCAGGGGCTTAGCAGGAAGGAGTCGCTTTGGTTTTTCAGTCTTTCATTCCCTCCTCCTTATTTCCTGGTCTCTGGGCCTTGCTATGTGCTAAGCTCTTGGGATATAAACGCTTGATAAAAAGCAGGCTCCAGACACCGAGATCTTTGGTGTTAGTGTGGGAGTGTCTCCGTCATGACTCACAGCCTGTCCATCTCCACCAGACCCTCTCTTCTCAGCTCCCGAAGGCGTTTTTTCTTTCAACCTTCGCGGTTGTTCTTTATCTTCTATCTTGGCAGATGGCTGCGGGCACACTGGGGACTCGGTCTCTCGGGAGGCTCCTGGCCCCTGTGGAGGACACTCTTTGCCCCTCTGCCAGGTGCTGGGATAAGGCCTTGTGCTAATAAAACACAGCAAAAAACCTGTATAAACAGCATTGCAGGTTGAGACAAGGCTACTTTTCTGATGTAAAGTACAACCTCTGCCTCTGTAAGGGATTTTTGCCTCCTCTCGGCTCTCCAGCACATGGAGAAGAGTTGGAGAGGGTCTGTTGGGAAACAGGAGCATCAATCTGCCAGAGTTTGGGGCTGGTACCTTCCCTAGGCTTTGCAAAGGCGTCTTTTCCCATATTCTTTGTACTCTCAGCCTCCTGCTCTGCACCGGTTGCACCTCTGAGCGTTGTGGGAAGCTCCCTCTGCTCCGTAACGGTGTTGGTTGCTGCTGTGCTCTCCCCTCCTGGCAGCAGGCTGAGGGCTTTTGGAGTCCTCCGTCTGTGAACTTCTCCGTTGTTCCTAAGTGTCACTGGTGTCACGCAGACATGGGAGATGTCAGGAAGGGATGTCCCCTGAGTGCTTGTTCTGTGGTTGTGTCCAGGACGCGGAGGGCTCCACGTGTCTGCACTTGGCTGCCAAGAAGGGGCACTACGACGTTGTTCAGTACCTCCTCTCCAACGGGAAGATGGATGTCAACTGCCAGGTGAGGCCTTTCTGCGAGGGGCAGAAGCTGTTTTTCTCAGGTCAGGGACCCAGGTCTCACCAGCATGTCTGCGCAGTGCTTACTCAAAACACAGTCCTGCTGCTGGGGGGCACCTGAAAAATATTATAGGGTGACAGTGCCGTGGGCATCCCGGTCTGCCAGAGAAGGCAGTCCCCTCTGACCTCATGGAAGCCTTCTTGCCTTCTTTCTGGGTTTGCAGTTTCTCCTTGAGCCTGAATTTACTGGTGGAGCACGTTGCTCAAGGGTGTCCCTGTGCTCCTCCTAGCAGGGCATGGTGGGATCATGGACATGCCGTGGGATGGGTCAAACCTGGCACTTGCCGTTACCAAACTTATCCATTCCCTTGGGTGAGGCAGCGCTGGACTGGGGTTCATTATGGGGGAAAGCCAGCTCCCTCAAGCTGTTCAGGGCGTTTTGTAACAGCTTTTACACAAGCTCAATGTTTGTTGTGCCTTTTGGACAGTCAGCTGTATTTGAACACCCTGGAGATCCATTGCCAGTGTGCTGAGCTGCAAATAAGATCCAGCCTGCTGAGGCACCTTGGATGGAATCACCCTGGGGCTGCAGGACCCTGGGGGACCTCTCCCTGCAGCAGCGTAGGCCAAAGGAGAATGATAAGACAGATGTGGGGAGGGAAGGGGTCTGTGGCTCCTAGGCAAGGTGCACCCTGCTGTGGCTGCCAAGGGGCCTGTGAAGCCAGCAGGAACTGTCGTGCCAGTTCTGTGTGTCTCACCCTTTCCTTTCCCTCCTCAGGACGATGGAGGCTGGACGCCAATGATCTGGGCCACCGAGTACAAGCATATTGAGCTGGTGAAGCTGCTGCTTGCGAAGGGGTCAGACATCAACATCCGTGACAATGTGAGGTTCTTCCTACAATCCGTTTCAGAAATCAGCCGCAATCTCTGTTCAAAAACCAAACAAGCCCAGGGAGGCAGATTCTGGGCTCAGTGCAGAGAGGTGCAGTGGTCCTTTGACTCAGCTGCTCTGGGGCAGTGGGTGAATGATGTCTGGTGGGAGAACTTTCCTCCATATTCTAGGAAGAAGTTTACAAGCTGGCAAAAAGTCCTTTTCCTTCAGCTCTTCTGACATAGCCCATGAGGATGCAGTCTGTCATGCTGCAGGCTGTAGTCAGCTCTGTGCCTTGCTGCTTCTAATCCACCTGGGTCCACCGTGCTGCCACTCGGACGCTGCGCCAGGGAGGTCCCCCTCGAGTCCAGCCTTACCAGCTCCACATTGGTCACAGGCCAGTGTGCTCTGCTTGTGGATTAGGGTTAGGGACATCCTGTGTGCCTTTTGAGGGGCATAAACTTGTACGTGTGTTTTCTGGATGGATTGGGCAGACACTGCCAGCAAGTATCACAAGCCTGGCTTTTCCAGGCATAACAGGCATGTAGCCACCAACATGGACAGAGTGTGCCCAGGCTGGCAGCTCAGCATGCTGGAGGTGGCTCTTGGCCTGCTCTTCACCTCCGTAAATCCTGCTCGAGTGGGATGTACTCCCTACTTGAGTCCCTGAGAGCTCCATGGGACCGGCAGTGCTGCATGTCGGGCTGTGCCAGCTCGTTTCACAGGGATTTTCAAGTAAGCAGAGGAGATGCCGTCTCCTTTTTTTCTCGTCATCCAAGTTTCTGTTCAAGAGACTCATTCTATCAGCACTGCTCCTCTTCTTTTTTTCTTAATAATATGTTTCTCATTTTTTGCTTTCTGTCTCTGAGGATATTGAGACCCCTGAAGGACCTGCAAGGCAAGCTTGGGCGTGAACCGGGGTGCGATGAGCTACTCCAGGCTTTGGCTGGTAGACGCGAGATAGTTTGATAAATGAAGGGTTTCTGCTTTCTGCACAGTTGTACCTACCCCACCATTAGTTCACACTCTGTCATGCCTCATGGCAGTGTATTTTCTTATCTGAGGCTCCTAGTGCTTTTTGAATCCAAGGGATATAAGCAGCTGGTTTGTATTTGTCTCCCTAAATGCCTCGTTTTGTGTCTTGGGTGCTAGCAGGGGTAGGTGTTGGCACATTTGTCTTGTGGGACTCGGAAACTCAGCTGTTCCTGAGGAGCTGCTGTCCCTAGTCTGAAAGCCCCTGCTTGGTAGGAGCCTCTATTTCCTTGGTAGCTTCGATAATTCCCAGGCAGGTGCGGATCTGATACTGTTCCTAAAAGCAAAAGTCAAGGCGAGAGAGGGGGCTTTTTGGGTTGTTGCATTGCTTCAGAGCCCTCGTGCTGACTCTGAACAAAACTGACTTGTTTGATCTGTCACAGAAGCCTTTTGGCTACCAGTTACAAGATCACACGTTAAACGATGAAAATCAAATCAGCTCAGTCAACAATTTACTTGAAAGAAAAATATCCTCTTAGCAGATGTATGTATCGCATATCCGTTACTGTACCTACGGTCGGTGGCTGCTGATTGCAGTCATTAAGAAGCAATGTGACTTCTGCTGGGAAACATCATACTCCAGGAGAAATGCTTTTGATTGTAATTATGCTGCTGTTAGGCAGTGGCCAATGCAAGGCAAAGTAGCGAGTCTGGGTGTCTGTAACCTGTCTGAGCAGCAGCACGTGCTGTGCAATCGACAGGACTAATTTTTTCTGCAGATTGGTATGTGATGCTGATGAGGGATTTTTTTTCTAAATGATCACATAATGGGAGGCAGAAGCCGTATAGAAAGAGGTCTCCCCGCACTCCCTGGTGTATATCAGTAGCCTCCCCATTTAAGGAAGGATCTAAGTTAAGTTGTGATGACTAAAAGATATGCTTTATTTTTGCTTAAAAAAGAAAAAAAAAAGAAAAAAAGAGAAAAGTTAGGTGATCATTACTATCATTGCAGTGTTGTAATCGACGTCTTTAGAGCTTGTCATGGGGAAGGGTTCGGAGCGTGCTGCAAATTGCACTGTAACAGAAAACAGAGTATCATCGCTTAAAATACCTCCATCAAAAAGATGAGTGTCCAGCTATTTCTGGTGCTGCTAGTGAGGGATGAGTACATACAGTATTTAAGAGATGCCTGAAGTCGGATTGATTGCTTTCCCTATGGCTCATGGTTTGCTTTCTAGCACCTTCATACAGCCTATGGCTTGTGCTCTACTCTTTTTCTCTTTCATTTTGTAGCACTGAGAGACACGCTGCTTCCCTGTCTGGCTGGGCTGGGGAAGCTCAGCTTCTAGCCTTTTCTGGCGTGTTTGTTCATGTCTGTCACCTCTCTCGTGGATTAATCCAGATTGTTTTGTGGCTTAGAGACAGACGATTTGCCTGCGTGTGTAAGGCAGGCGATGGACGGCTTTGTGTGCAGCCTCCCCGTCTTCGGTGCGCGGAGGCGGCTGGAGTGAGAACTCCCTGCTTGTCTGCGCGGAGATTTCCCTGCCCGCCCTGCTAGTCCCAGCCAGAAGGAGCAATGTAGAGAAGGAGACTGCAAGCCACATGTTGAATGCTGCAGGTGTCGAGCTAAGGATGGTGAAGTCCCAAAGCAATAGGGTTTTAATGCACTAAACAGCCTCTACTCTTCTTTTCTTTCCCTCCAGGAGGAAAATATTTGTTTGCACTGGGCTGCTTTTTCTGGCTGTGTTGACATAGCGGAGATACTGCTGGCTGCTAAGTGTGATTTACACGCAGTGAATATTCACGGGGACTCCCCCCTGCATATTGCAGCCAGAGAGAACCGCTACGAGTGTGTGGTGTAAGTACAGCTCCAGCCCTGCCGCTTCCCTCTCTTCCCCTGCTCACTCCTCTCTGCCTGGATGCTGGCTGGCAAGCTTGGGAGATCCTTTGGAATGCCTTTGGCATTTGAGCACAAAACAAAATTGGGATGGAGGGTCTGTTTCTCCATTGCCCCCGCTCCTAGAGGCGGTGAGTCTGAAATACTCGCTGCTGCCAGAGCTGCTGTAAAAAATGATCAGAAAAGGTGGAGTGGTCCTGGAGTCTTGGGCAGCGAGCTTGAGGGGCTGTGCTCAGCCTGGACTCCTCAGCACAAAGGCGTCAGGCATCCTTCATTAAAGCTCTTTCTTTTGCAATTATATTGCATAATACCATAACAGGGCTTTTCCTTTGCTTCATCATTGTTATGAATAAAGTCATCATGTCTACTCACCAAAAGCTGGTGAGTATAAACAAGGGCCAAGTCCAATACCAGTTTCCCGTGGCATGTTTCCATTTCCGGCCTACTCTTCCCCCCCATATCTTTCCCTGCCAGAGAGTTTCAAGCCTGTCTGAAGTTAGGCTGGTACCAGCAAGGTACTTGTCATGCCCTGAAGCAAGGCATGGGAGCTCTCATGCCCAGAGCTCTCATGAGTG
Organism: Stercorarius parasiticus; assembly: GCA_013396915.1. Classification (NCBI taxonomy): domain Eukaryota; kingdom Metazoa; phylum Chordata; class Aves; order Charadriiformes; family Stercorariidae; genus Stercorarius; species Stercorarius parasiticus. Next base: position 352,452 of record VWZL01004800.1, on the reverse strand, counting down.
CCTAGAGCTCCAGTCTGTGGCTTCTGCCAGCGCCTTCGTGTAGGATTCACTGAACCATGCTTAATAAAGAAAACTCAGGTGATTATTCACTACTACAGATTCTTCCTTGCCCCTTAAGGGCTGGCTGGAGGATGTGATTCAGCTCGTTTTCCCCTTGCATGGTTTCTCTTGGGGGATGCTTATCCTTTCTTGCTGTTTTGCAGTCTCTTTCTTTCACGTGGCTCGGATGTCACTTTAAAGAACAAGGAGGGTGAGACTCCACTCCAGTGCTCCAGCCTTAACTCTCAAGTCTGGGTGGCCCTACAGATGAACAAGACTCTCAAAGAATCATCTACTGACAAGCCTGCCCAGATAGAGAAGGTCGTGAGCAGGTGAGAATACAGCTGGCTTTGCTTGTGGGTCCCCCCTTTGCATGGGGGAGGCTGGGGGCCCTGTTTAAGAAAGGACTGTAAGTGCACGCTTAGCTTTTTAAACTGGTGTAAAGGTCGGTTTGAGCTTAGCAAGAATTAAGCACGTGCTGATTCAGACCATGATTTGTAAATTCATCCTCCAAATGGAAATACTCGCAGGCACAAAGAACAATCTGTAAGGCAGGGTGGAAAAAAATAAACTCTCTTCTAGTCTGAATTGCGTTTGGGCTTTGAATGCTCAGTGATCAAAGACAGTAATTCTGCCCCAGGATGGCATTTGAATGGCCCCTTGTTTGGGGAAGCTTTTCTTCTGTGACAGTTCTCTTTCTCCCACTGACAGAGACATTGCCCGGGGTTATGAGCGGATCCCGATTCCCTGCATCAATTCAGTGGACAGCGAGCCTTGTCCTAGCAACTACAAATATGTTTCACAGAACTGCGTCACCTCCCCGATGGACATCGATAGAAACATCACTCATTTACAGGTGAGGGAATGTGTGTATCCATGTGTTTTTTCCTGTCCAGGTGTGTGCATTCAGAGCTGTTGCAGTGCACTGCACCTCAGAACGGGCTTTGCATGCAAAATGGGAATGCAAATCCTAATATTGCCATCAAATTCCAGCTAAGGCTGTAGTCCTAAACTCCAGCTCTTGCTCTAGGAGGTGGGATTCTGCTTTTCTTCCTTTCTGAGACTTAAGCTAACCTTCATATTGAGCTGTGTGCTGTAGCATCAGCCATCTGGTGCTGGCTGGTGTGTTTCCCATTTATCCTTTTCCTCTGTTCTGTATCTGGGGAGTTAGTGAGTTGCTGGGAGACCTTCCTCATGCTGTCTCCCCGCAGCATCCAGGCCAAGGGCTTCATTGTGATACTGGAAGTCCTTGAAGGGCTGGGCTGTGAAAGCAGAGGTGGGGAAGTGTAGAGTGAAGGTGACCCACAGCTCTAAGATGGCTGAGGTGAACTTCCCATGCCCAAGCCCTTTGTGTGGCAGCTGGTGGTGGGTCCGTGCTGGTTTGGGAGTGCTGGGGAAGCAGCCAGCTGGAGCACCTGTGTGGGAAGAAGTGAGCAGCAGGGGAGGACTGAGACATTGCGTTGCATCATCTCCCAGCTCGGGTTCCTCCTTGGAGCCTTCCTTGTCCTCGAGCGTGGAGTACAGCTCATAGGGCATGGAGGAAGGTTACTTAACACAAGGGACGTCCTCCTGTGAGCAATGAGGATGGCTCAGTATGGGATCCTTTTCCTGCAAGACGGAGTACTTTGACATTCGTCGGACACAGAAATAAATAATGGAGTAAAAATGCCACTGAGCCGATGAGGCTGGTTATCTTTCTGGCTAATGAGCTGCAGCAGGAGAAGGCGAAGACTTGTGGTTTCCTCTCTGACCCGTCACAGAAGTTGCTCTTTCAGTTCTGCGTGAGTGGCGTGGAGTTAACCCCTTTTCTTCTCTTCCAGTATTGCGTGTGTATAGACGACTGCTCCTCCAGTAACTGCATGTGTGGCCAACTCAGTATGCGCTGCTGGTATGATAAGGTGAGGACGCAGAACCTCATGGTGGGTTAGACCCATGTTTGTGAGCTGAAGTTTGCACAATTCAGGGTTTATAATAGTACTTCAAAAACGCTGCCTTGCACAGCTCCTCTGCGTTTTGTTTTAAAATGCCTGAAGTTGTAGTCTCAGCTTTGAAAAGTATGTGATAATAACAAAATGCCTACTGAGGGAAGCTTTTCCGTGTTATTTATTTGTGTTACTGTCATGCCAACTGAGCCATTAATTATACCCATGTGATAGAGAGCATTTAATAATCCATGCGTGAAATCAGCTTCCATTTCAGAGCAACATAGAAAATGCTATAATATGTAAACAAGTGGAGGGTAGTAGAGAGATTTTTTTCCTAGCTTTCATTTATTGTGATCCTTCTGGATGAAGGGAAAGTAAAGATGTTTTAACGGCACCATTGCCAGGAGCCTGGTTTGTTTTGGGTAAGGATGCTTCAGCCCTCCAGGGAGGTTTTGAGGTTAATATTTGGACAGGTTCTGCTAAGATCAAAAGTTCTGTATATTTCTGCAAGTTTCTCCCAGGGGGAATATTGGCACCTTTCTTTGCTTTGTAGCCATTTTATTTACACGTTAATAGGTGATTACATCTTTCAAGCCTTAAAAGCCAAATTTGTTAAATATGATGAACTGCACCTATCGCTTCCTTGATCCTATATGGTTGATAAGTAATTGAATTGTAGCTTTTTTTGGGGGTGTTATTTGGGAAGATAATGTGGTTCACAGAATTTGGGTATACTGGCCTTGTAATCTGGAAGTTTAGGCTCTATTCCAGAGCCAGACCGAGCATCAGCTTCTGCCCTCCAGCACTGCAAAATGATAATAATGATGATGCACACCGCTTTTTTGCACACGCCGTAAGATTTTTTTTTTTGGTGGTGAGTAGGTTGATGGCAGGCAGCAAAAATCTAGACCGTCTCATGCTGTTTGTCAGCTGCTGGTGGTCGTGGCGTCTGTGCCGCTGTCGGGGTCGAGCAAAACCCAGAAGCTGAGGTCTGCCGCTGGTTTTGGGGAGGCTGGGGCATGCCTCCACCTTGGGGTTCTCTGGCCTGTTTTTACACTCAGGGGAATTTCTGCTCTTGGCCTGCCTCTGGTTTGGAGGGGTCACAAGAACAGACAACTAACCCAGTCTTGAATGCCTCTCCTCTTCAGGATGGCCGACTCCTGCCTGAATTCAACATGGCTGAGCCGCCGCTGATCTTTGAGTGTAACCACGCGTGCTCGTGCTGGCGGACCTGTAGGAACCGAGTGGTGCAGAATGGGCTCAGGTGAGCAGGAGGATCCAAACGTAGCTTGTCTTGGCAAGACCAACACACCAAACTCCTGAGCTTTCTGGCTCTCTAGTCTCAGCTCACCCATAACCCCCACAAACCCAGGACTTCCTGAGACGAGACAGAAGTTGGGGCAGGTGCCACCACACAGTGGTGGGGTGCAAATGGGTTCCTGTGTGCTGCCAGTGGGAATGAAGCAGCAGTGGGTTGATGAGCTCAATTAATATTTGCACCTTGCCCCTGTTGCTGTCACGTGGAACTGCGGCATTCTTTCATCAGCCTGACCATCAAACACATAAATGGCTTGTGAGTTTGCATGAAGAGCCTGGATATAACTTCTCAGGTGAAGATCTGTGAAGAAAATAACAGCAGCGAAACTGCAAAACCTTCATTTAGAAGATCTTGTAAGTTAGCAGTCTATATTAGGAATATAGGCCAGCATGCCCAGGCTTGGCTGCTTAAAATTTCCAAGTTATTGGCATGACTCCCCCTGAATTGGATACCTGAATACCTGTTGGCCTCGGTGCTGCAGATTAGGCTGCTAGGACTTCGGTGCCAGGCTAAAGATGTAAATTTTTTTTGTGGGACTTGTGCTATGGAGAAGTTTGTAACCACATTAAGCCCAAAGAAATCTCATTGGAAAAAAGGACTTTTGCAAATTTTTTGTAGTACTGACAACACTTTTTTTTTTTTTTGCAAGCTTTGTAGTTTCAATGACATTTTGCAACATTAAAAATAAGTAAGGAAAAAGCTTGATGCGTTTCCACAGAACTTTACCCCTCTCTGTTTTTCCCTGCCAAGCTCCAGAGCTCCGGTGTCTGTGTGGGTGTTTATTTAGGAGCTGTACAGCTTGAGCTGTTTCTTTTGCATTTTTTGCCTTGCTCTAAAGTATTTTTCTGAAAGATTGGAAGGGTTGGAAACCCAACCAGGAGCCTGGGAGAGCAGCTCTTTGGGAAGCTGGGGATGAGGTCAGGTGCTTGGCAGAGCTGTGCTGGGGGTCCCTGGGGAGGCCACGGAGGAAACCCTCCTGCATTTGGGCTGCAGCGTGACACGTGGGTGCTCCTGCTCCATTTTCACTGCTTCCTTTATCAGATTTCCTCCAAATTAACTCCACTCGGCAGCGCACACGTTTCCATCTGGCAAGCTGACCCAGCTCAGCCGGGAAGCGGAGATGGGAGCTGCGGTCCTGCAGAGCCTGAACCTGAGCGTGGCTCTCTTCTCTGCTGTGATGGACACAGCGAAACATGGGGGAGCTTTCCTCAAGCCTGAAATACAGCATTATAATGGGTTTATCTGAGAGCAATTGTTCTCATAAAGTCATGTTTTTGCCCTGGTGAAGGCTCCAGGAGCTGTGGGCAAATATGAGAACATGCACAGCCCCTGGTTTGAGCTGACGGTGCAAGGAGGGAATGGGTGGGGGGAAGAGGAGAGAAGTACTGGAAAAAGCAACAGGGTAAAGTTAAGGTGAGCATCGCATTTCTCTTTATTCCGATAACAGCATTGCTGAGAGTGGGTTTTAGTTCCCCTGGGGACAGAGCAAGCCTTCCCTAGCCCTGGAGACTGTTCATCCTGCACTTAACTCAAGTTCTGGCTGAGCAGGAGGCAGAATGACTTACAGGATTGTTTCTCTGCCTATAAACTTCATCAGTAAAATTCCACAGAGCGGCTATTACACCAAGAAGTTTCAGGTTGCAGTGTTTCTTCCTTGTCTTTCAGCCAGGGAGCTGGATATGATGGAGTTGCTAAATGCACTGGCCTCAGCAGAGGGAAAAGGGATCAGAGCACTTAGCTCAAGGTGTTCTTAACTCAGCGTAAGCTCCTGCCTTCCCCTCGCAGCCCCCTCCCTGCGGAGCTGCGCTGCCTTGAGTCCCCTTCCACCTTCCCTGCCTTCCCTCGATTGCGTGGAGGGAAGGGAAAAGAAATGCTGGTGGTGGGATACTGGTGTCCCGTAGAATGGTTTGGGTGGGAAGGGACCTTAAAGAGCACCTCATTCCACCCCCTGCCCTGGGCAGGGACACCTCCCACCAGACCACGTTGCTCCAAGCCCCGTCCAACCTGGCCTTGAACCCCTCCAGGGATGGGGCAGCCACAGCTTCTCTGGGCAACCTGGGCCAGGGGCTCACCACCCTCAGAGTGAAGAACTTCTGCCTGATATCTCATCTAAATCTCCCCTCTACCCACGTGTAAATCAACAGCATAACCACACGGAGCATCCAGTCCCATACGCTCTTCCCCTGTCCCTAGGTGTGCAACTTGTGAGGTGCAACTGGGCAGGGAGAACGGGTTGGCGGATGCCTGTCCCTTGTCCCCCAGCAGTTCCCATCCCAGCATCTGCCCGCAGGCTCAGAGCGGTGGTGGGATGGAGCGTACTCACAGTGGTGCCAGCGTGAGAACTGGAGGGGTTGAATATCGAAATCATTGTTGGGTTTGTGCTGGTGGAAGGCTGATGGTTTTTTTTTTGCTCATCTCTGTGAAAATTTGTTGTCTTTCTGCAGAGTGCTGTAGTTAACGTGGCTTCGTTTCCTCTTTTCTAGGACTCGATTGCAGCTTTATCGGACACAAAAGATGGGCTGGGGTGTGCGAACAATGCAAGACATTCCACTGGGAACTTTTGTGTGCGAGTAAGTTATTCAGCTTTCATTAGCTCAGGCAAACGCAGTGCTTCCTGCGGGCTGGGATGGTTTGCTCCTCTTTAAGGAGAGGTTTTCATGCAAATCAAATTGGCATTGAGCCGAGCTGCTTGCCCTCAGTCAGAGGTTTCCTGACTCCGTTTCCTGGTCTGTTTGTCCTTTTCCTCATAGCATGGAGCTTTCCCCACCCCTCTCTGTCTTGCTGGGATCTGTGCTCCGCTCTCGGACCGCTCTGAAACACAAGCGATGGGGGAAAAACGTTTGGGTTGTGCTGCAAATGTGCTCAACTCACGTGTTCACCCTGGATATAGGACATTTAAGGCCAAGGCAATTTGGAATGACTTTTTTATATCGGATCGTTTTCTTTTTCAATACTCACTTCTCAAGAGGTTTTCCAGTGTCACAGCTCTGGCTTTAGTCTGATTCAGCAAAACAGTAAAGCACTTAGCGTTGAGCACATGTTTCGGCCCTGATTCAACAGAGTACTTAAGAACAAAAATATTCAGATTTATGTCAAATGAAAAAACTGCTGTTGAACCCCACAGGTTTTAGGCTTTGAAGTGGTATATATATATTTATTAAATACTTTGGAAAGTATTTGGAAAGTGATTAAGACCGTAGTAAGGCTGGACTCATGCCCTTTGTGGAAGTCGGTGCTAGGGTTTTTTTGGAACTAGTTATTGATGTTTTATAGAATTGGGGCAGGGGGTTGAGGAAGATTATTGCAGAATTAAAAAAAAAAAAAAAAAGGAGAATAAAAATCTGCAGGGAATCGGCCAAGTATTTCTTCCATGTTAGGAGCTGCCAGGCGACAAAATGTTTTTTCAGAGGTAAAGGTTAAAATTGCTGGTTTTGGGGAGTGTCTCAGGTCTGTCTTCAGGTGGAGCTTCCTGTTAAGTACCAAAAGTCTCTGTGTCCTGGTTCAGGGCCCAGAGATGAGCCAGAGCCTGCGAGCAAACGACTCCCAAACAAAAAAGGCAGAGACTTTACCAAATCCTACTGGAATGCTCATATTTGAGAGAAAGAAGCAGTGGTGAATGGGCAGCCCAAGGAAACGGGGCAGCCCTGCGTGATGGTGTAATTACCAGAGATGGGCGCGTTGTGCAGCACGTCAGAGATGATGGGGTGCAGATACCACAACCACGCTTAACTCTTCCTCCACCCTTGCCAGGAGCTGCTGACACTGTTTCCGTGGTAGGCGCTATCTTCTTCATCATCTAAATGAGCTGCATACTAAAAAAACTGAGCTAATTTATGTCTTGCCCGTGCAGGATCCTCCTTGTCCCACCACTCTCACACGCACACGTTTACTCAACTCACCAGCTCCAGTCCTTCTCTCCTCCTCAAGCCAGCTGCGCTGGTGTCCTTCCTCTTGAGTCTTTGTGCAGCCTACGGACTTGGGTTCTTTTCCTCATCTCTGGCAAAAAGCGCTCGGGGGCTGCTTGCACACAGCAGCTCCCGGGATCAGCTCCTGAGGAAGAGCATTTTGCATTAAACCTCAGGATTAGAGCCCTGAGCGGGTATTTGCTTTGTATCGGGGTTATTGCTCTGCTTTGGAAGGATGATAGTTGTATTGGTGTAAGGATGGCTTTTATTCCATAATTTTTCACGTATGCCCGTATGGGAGGCGAATCTGGAATAGTTCTCACAACACTTTTATTTTGCAAAACTTGCCTGGTCCCAACCGCTTCTGTGTGTAAATGCCTTTCTTACACACATGCTGCTTTTCAGCCTGCTCCGTGCTTCAGGTACCTTTCAGCTTTTCTCTGTAATCACTCCAAAAATGGTTTCCTTTTCTGCTTGCATGCAGGCTGTCCCTCTGGCAGCCCGCAGCAGCTTCTGTAGGGAGTGTTGAACGGAGCAGTTTGGCAGCTGGGAGCGCGGCTCCGCCAGCGCGGTGGCCAGCCAGCCCTCCCACCATTGTCTCCAGGACTCCTCCAACCCTTCAGCAGCTCCAGACCCTCCTACTAATGGTCTCCAGTACCTTCAGTGCCATCCTGGAAGGAGCAGCATAGCAGGGGGAGATGCAGCAGTGCTATCCTCCCTGCCCTGCTGGGCTCCCATGGAGATTTTAGGCTCGTCCCGTAGATGCTCAGGAGGGTGCTCAAGTGCAGGTTTCTCCCCAACCTCCAAATTTCTCAGTGCTCGGATGTTGCTGTTGCTTGCCCTGTTGATGTGGGTTTTTTTGGATCTGCTCTGTTCGTGCTTGGTTGTCAGATGGTGTAACTACTCGTTCTGGAAACGGCGCAGTTGGTTAAGAGCTGTTCCTGGAGAGGCCTTGAATTAGTGGGATGCAGAAACCAGAGGTTTGTGAGGATCTGCTCTCTGCCTTTCGGTGCGTGTCCATTATGTGGTTTCCAAATATTTAATTTCTGTACAAAACAGTGATGCTGTAATAAGATACCATCTGCATCCAACCAGGTATTTTAGCCATACCTTGAGCCAGAGAAGCCCTAGACATCCCGTCTCCCCAGTCTGTAGAAATCGCTGGAGCCTGTGCTAGGGACAGCTTGTTGCTCTTGATTTTTGCATGGAGTGCGCTCTGATCTTGTGGTGATGAGTGGCACTGTAAAGCTCTGAGATGTAGTTACTTGCCATCAGCGTGCTGAACATCTTGCTGAGAAGAAAGATACTGGCTTGACTTCAGGAGTTTTTAAATCATAGAATCACTGAATGGTTCGGGTTGGAAGGGACCTCAAAGCCCATCCAGTGCTAACCCCTGCCCTGGGCAGGGACACCTCCCACCAGCCCAGGTTGCTCCAAGCCCCGTCCAACCTGGCCTTGAACCCCTCCAGGGATGGGGCAGCCACAACGGAAGGGACTGATGCTCCTGCTCTTTTTTTGGGTAGAAGCATGTACCTCTTGCACATCCTTCCATAATTTTGCATCTGGGCAAGTAGGGAACCATTTGTATCAGGAAGCAGTCCTGGAAAGGAAATGAGTTACAGGAATAGTCTTTAAAGGAACATCAAAACAACAGTTTTTAATTAGATTGTGGAGTTTTGTTTCACTGGGTAGTAAAAGTGAAGTGGCTGTCCCTGAGCAGAGTGTCTCTTCGTGCAGCATTATTCAGCTGTTTCTCAGCTGCTGCTGGCTACTGTGCCGTGCACAGCAATTCCTCTCCTTCTCTGGCCATCATCTTCCTATTGCTTTAGGTCACCAATGAGCATGTGATTGCCAGTAACGCCGCAGCCTTATGGGAACACTTAATAAATACCAAGATGGGGTGGGGGCAAACAGGCGGATTACATGCAGCGGCAGCCTCTTGCTCTGGCAGAGCAACTTGGCCGGATCGCTCACATTTGGGAACTGCAGCCAAACAATCCCTTGTCACGGAGTGCGTGGGTCCTCTCCAGGTTGGTGTTTCGTGGCTCTCCTCTTCCCCAGCCCTAGAGTTAAATGCTGCGGTGAGCCACAGGGGGAAGTGGGTACGGTTGGTTAACGCTTCGAAAATGCGTTGCGAGCTGCAGAGGGATGCTGTTGTAGTGGCTGCTGATCGTGGAAGTCTCTGTTGATGCTGCAAAGAATATTTATTCGTATTGTGAATCCTTTGCTTATAACTAATTAGCGTCACGTTAAACACTGGGAAGATTTACATATCAGAATCTACCGTGCTGTTGCTTCTCTCTCGTATCCTCCTTCTGGCTCAGCACCTCGCCTCTTGTGTCTCTTACTTCGATTGCAAGCAGGGCAGGGCAGGAAACGTTGAACCTTGACAGTCTAAAACTGTTTAACATGGAGCCGGGGATATAAATGTCGGGATAGCAGTGCAACGGGGACCCCTGCAACAAGGGAGTTCCCAGCAAAACCAGCATCTCTCTTGGGTGTGAAAGGTGGTGCGTGTATTTAGTCCTTTTGGGCAAGCCAGGCCAAGCAGCACGTGCTTTGCGGTGCTTGGAGGACCTGGTTGTGATCTGCCTTGCACCAGTTTTACAACAAGGTGATTGTTACTTGGATCACAGCTCTGATTTATTCAGGTTTGAAAGGGATTGAGAAAGAAGCGTAGATCCGGGCAGGTTAGGACCGGTTTTAGAGTTAAGACTTCTAAAACAAAACTTTTTAGGATATGTAGTGTATGTAACTGGTTGAAGTACCCTGGAAGATATAGGAAGGACGTAAACAAACATTTTGCATTGGGTTGTAACCAGCACAAACATTGCAGGAGTGTGTGGGGGAGCCAGGACGTGGCCGACTCTGCACCATGAACATAAGGAGAATTGGATTAATGGGTTGATCTTGGCCAAGGAGGAGGTTTGCAAACAGAAACATAGTCCTCAGGAAAAGTGAATTTTGTTGGAAGACTCCATTTTTAATATTAAAATTGTTGCCCTGAAAAGACGGAGTTTGGAGCCAGATTTTAGCTGCTGTAAGTTGGCAAAGCTGAGTTTGCCCGGGTGGCTCTGAGATGACCTGTGCTGCTCAGGCTGTGGGTTGCCATCCATACCTGGGCTGTGTCCCTTTCTTTTCCCTCTTCCCAGGAAGAGGTGTTAAACCCCAAGCTTGTGGTTGCATGATCATCTTATTTCTGCCTTTCCTGTTTGTCCACAGGTACGTTGGTGAGCTGATATCTGATTCTGAGGCAGACGTCCGTGAAGAGGACTCCTACCTCTTCGACCTTGACAACAAGGTACTGTATCGGAAGGTGTCTTAACGAGATAAACCCAAGGTCTTGCTTCTCCAAATGAGCAGAGACAGTGTTTATCTCCATCTTGATGTACAGCACGATCCAAAAGCCCGCAAAGAGAAGGACCACGTCCTCGCTGCATTTTAATCAAAATACAGGGTGTTTGAGGTAAGGTTTAGGGCTTGTTAAAATGATAACAACAGAGTCTGGCAGTGCTGGGTCACCATGGTACGTGCTGGCCACACCAGTTTTGGTGCAAGATCCTCTTCTGTCAAAACCATTTGGACATCCTGAGTTCAGTTGTTCAGTTTTTGATGCTCAAATGTGTATATGCAGACTTGCAGATGTGTTGATTGGCAGCTCTGTAAGTTCTTCATAAAAAGATGAGCTGGAAGACTGAAAAAAACCCAAACCCTGTTCACTTATAAAGGGATCCATCAGATACCTCGTCAGGGACTTGAGGCTTGTTCTGCTGGTAGTTTTCCTGCGCTGCTCTGCGGAGGGCTGTCTCAGAGCAGAAATCTTGCTTTGAAAAGTGTGATCTAAAGCTTTTAAGCGAGGCCATCACTTCAGACTTTCCTTGGGAGAGGAAAAGAGGAGAAAGGTGAGCTGGGGACTCAGAGAAGTGGAGTGGCTTCCAAGGAAGGCTGTAAAACAGTCTCTGTCTTGTTTCTGTCATCAGCTAGTGACAATGAAGCTTTGCTTTATTTTTTTACTTTTTTTTTTTTTTTTTAAAGCAACAGACATTCAACAACTGAAAAAAGATAAGTACTGAGTCTTGCAGTCAGTCTGAAGACAAGAGGGGTCAAACTGTAATTAAGAAGTTGAAAAACAGCAGAGACTTCAGTCTGATTTGTGCATTTATGAGCGAGAGCTCGCCTGGGCCTTGCCTTGCCTTTAGGTTGGCCCCTGCCTGGCTGCCTTGAGGGAGAACCTCTGCATTTGCTCGTGTCAAGCCTTCAGTGGAGACCTAAGTATGGGTGCAAACACGTCATCTTTTTTCATGGTGTCTTCGTAGTGGTGCATCTGTAGAAAACCAGGCACCAAGTCATGGAGTGATGGTTACGAGAAGCCCATGGGGCTGGGTGGAGGAGGGCAGGGCAGAGCCAGCTGTGTCCTGTGGCCTCCTGAGCGATGGGAAATTAAAGTTGTGAACCCCAACCCTGGGAGGGGCAGCCGTGGGGGCCTGGTGTGTCTTGAAGGAGTGGCCTGGGTGGGCTGGTGCTGTCGTGAGAGACGAAGGTGAGGATGTCATTTCTGATGTCTCTGTACCTTGAGTTGTCACACAAGGCCATGTGCATGGTGAACCCTTCAGCGTGCCAGGTCCTGCAGTCACATCCCATTCCATGCCTGAAAAGAGGGCAAACATCGAACAGCCAAAACTTACTGCCAGTGCTGGGTTTCCAGGAGGAAGACACAGCACAAGAGATGCTCTTGGAGCTTCCACTGGTTAAAGGGATGGTTTTCTTGTCTCTGTACTAGAGAGCTGGAAAAAAACCCATGCCAGTTTCTGGGGAAGATGAGGTTGGGTTTTAGCTGCTGTGGTTGCTTTCTGGTCGTGTTAAGCCACCCCTTCCCCACACACAGGCCCATCCTCTGCAGTGCTTGCTCATGCACGTGGCCCTGCTGCGCTCCATCAAGGAGCGGCAGCGGTGGGGGCTGCACGCTGCTGCATCCCTGTACCCCACCCTGCGGGCAAGGAGGGCTTTCTCCAGGCGTCCTCCCTTCTAGGAAACCCTGGTGCCTTCCTACTCTCGAGAAGGAGACTCATCTCACCCCAGAGCAGGTTCATGGTTTCTCTTCTTCCTCTCTGCTTGCCACCGTGTCACTCTTATGTTCCCGATACCCTCGTAGCAAGGTGGGAAGCAGTTTGCTTTGAGACTTGTCCTCCTCATCAGCTTCACAGTGAGGATGCTGCCCGTGCTGGTCAAGGCAGCAGGCTTCTTTCTCGAGAAACACATCTTGACTTGCGTGGTGGAGAGCTCAGGTCTCTCCAGGTTGGTCACTAGATGTGGCGGTGGGTGATGATGTCCTCTCTAACCATGGCATTTCCATGGATGGAAGTGAGGGGGTGATGGGAATTACTTATAATTGAAACTAGAGCTGGTAACAACGTGTGTGATATGGGACCATGTTGGGTGACGCCTCCCCCAGTCATTGGGACGTCTTCCCTGGGCTGCTGGACCAGGTGGGTGGTGCGATCTGGCACAGCTCGTCCATTAACGATTGCAAGGTGCTTGCCCAAAAGGGAGTTTGAGCACCGCTAATGGATCCTTTTGCTTTTGGCCTCTTTGCAACTGAAATTAGCTTCTGTAATTAAAGTCTCTGCTTTGCACAGTCATTCTCTGCTGGAATAAAAAAGCCCTGAGGGGGGGTTCTTTTATTTTCAAGGAAAACAACATATTACTTGTTCTCTGGAAAGGGAATTTCTGTGTTCTCACTTTTACTTTTATCTGCAAAAACCTGTGTTTTCTTGAGGCTCTGGCTTTGTGTTTCCTAGCTGCCATGTTCAATTAGAGGACTGAACAGATGCCGGTTCCCCCTAATCCAGTGGCTTTTACCCATAAGGTGTTTGTCTGCACCAAACATTGATCCCACTATGCCAAACTGGTGCTTTAGTGGAGCAGGGCTGGGGAGAGCTGATGTGCCAGCCAGTGTCAGGGGCATTTTAAAAGGTCTTTGGGCTTGTGGGGACAGAGGGACGTGCAGAAAATTGTATTTTCAGAGTACTGTTGAATATAAAAGTGTGTGTGTTTAGTCCTTTTAAACCCATAGTAGGTGTCCAGCCGTGATGTGGTGGTTCTTGAAGCTCTCCAGAGTTTTAGTGGAATGACCAAGAGTTTGGCCATTTGTTGGTTTTTTGTTGTTTGTTTGTTTTTTTTGTAAAACAAGTAGCAGTAATACTATGAAACCCGACCTCATCTAATGAAAGATGCAACGTTTCTCCTCTAGGATGGAGAGGTGTACTGCATAGATGCCCGTTTCTATGGCAACATCAGCCGCTTTATAAACCACCTCTGTGAGCCAAACCTCATCCCGGTGCGAGTCTTCATGTCGCATCAGGACCTCCGCTTCCCCAGGATCGCCTTCTTCAGCACCAGGCATATAGAAGCCGGAGAAGAAATCGGGTAGGTGCTGTCCCTGGGGAAGGGTGGAGTGTGGGGGGACAAAAGCTCTGCCACTCCTGAGCTGGTTCACTCCATCCCTTCACTCCCCGGGCCATGTCCCCAGGGTCCCCCAGAGATCCCACAAGCACGCTCAGTCCCTTGAAACTTTGCAGAAACCCAGATGGCAGCAGCACCAAGGTTTGCTGAGCCTGGTGTGTTGCGCTGCTGCGCGCTCCCTTTTGCTCCTGCCTGCTGCTGCTTTGCAGTGACCCCCATCTCTTGTCTCTCTTGGCAGCTTTGACTACGGAGACAGGTTCTGGGACATCAAAGGCAAATACTTCAGCTGTCAGTGCGGTTCACCCAAGTGCAAACACTCGAGCTCAGCGCTGGCCCAGCGGCAGGCGAGCACCTCGTCCCAGGACACGCAGGAAAACGGGCTCCCCGACACCAGCTCTGCCACGGCAGCCGGCCCCTTTTGAGGCTCCGCTCCCCAGAGACTGACTTGTTTTAACCCTAGAGATTCACATACTGTCTGAATTTCCATTTAAAGAGAAAAAAAAAAAAAAAAAAAAAAAAAAAAAAAAAAAACAAACGCTCAAGGAAAGCCAGGGGTTTGTGACACTTAGGGCTGTGCCACCGACTGTTACTTGAGGAATAAGTAAAAAGCGAATCCCGCCTCCGTGATGTTGTTCTCCCCTCCCCGGTCCTGGAAAGCTACTGGTTTTCACAGTTGCGTGTGGAGGGGTGGCTGTTGCGTTTTTATTTTTTCCATGCGAGCTGTCCTGGCCTCCGTCTCTTAATGTGCTAAGTGTTGTCAGAGCCAAGGGAGAGCCGCCGTCCTCCGACTATTGTTAATTGAATGGATCGCTCATGCCAAGTCATCTCCAGTTCACTTGTAATAAACTTTGAATACTTGATGGGACTTTCTTTCTAAAAGCCTGGGGGAGCAGGGAGGGGGAGGGAGGTGCTGACCTTTGGGTTTGCTCGGCACAGCCCCGGGGCAGGTTCTGCTGGTTGGTTTTTGTTGGTTTGGTTGGTTTTTGGTTGTTTGGTTGTTGTTTTTTTTTAATCATGGATTTCTCCCACATCTCGCAGGACGTTGCGGTGGGGCCTTTCCCTAGGAGCTAGAGGGCGTTTCTAACAAATACCCTCCTTGTTCCCAAATCCACCGGCTTTTTTTCTCTTCTGAGGAGAAGAAACCCACAGTCTTTAACAATCCCTTTGATCCCCGGCTCTCTCCCGAGCCCACCAGAGACGCTTCCCCCGCGACCCCGCTCCCTCCCGGGCTTTCTCCGTTACAAACCAGCTCTCGTCTGCGTCGCTCGGCCGCGTTTCTATCTCAATGTTCGGTTCGTCCATGGAAGGATTTCCCTCATCCCGCTTTTAGAGAGGGAAGGTTGAAGGGGATTGTACAAGACACTAACTTCTTAAGAAAATCAGTTATTGGGGGTTTTTTTCTCTTTTTTTTTTTTTTTTTAAATAAAGTGAATGAGAGATATATATTATAGAGAACCTCGACTCGCGTCCGCCGGCTGGGGCAAACAGCAGACGGGACACGTCAACGGCGAGAAGATCCTAGATGCCACCAGCTCATCTGTTCCCATCAGTTTTCTCAACGCTGGGCACCTTCGATTAATTTTTAAGCCACACGCTATGAGGTTTCAATAAACTGATTTATTTTTTACCATTACCGAAACATGGGGGACTAGCATTAAAAAGAAAAAAAAAAAATAAAAAAAACCACAAACAAACAAACAAACAAAAAAAAATGACAACAGAAAGAAACCACAAAACAAAACGGTGCTGATTCTGGTGTGATTTTTTGCTCACCACGTGAATATAAACTATCAATTGTATAAAAAGAACAAAGTGATTTTAGTATAAAAATGCAGGAAAAAAACAAAACTTTTTTTAAATTGTTAGTATTGTAGTGTGAATAAATTTGCCATCACCTTTTGTGTGGTGGCTGGGCAGGTCATTATCTTAATTTTTTTTTTTTTTTTGCATATATCTTTAAATACTGTAATTAGTGCAGTAACAGTTTTTTTTGTTCATCTCTTCTAGAACATTCATAATGCCGTCATGTTTATTATTATTATTTTTTTTTTCTGTTAATGTTTTTGACAGTTTTAAAGGAGCAGTCTTTGGGCTCTGGTCATTTTCTTGTTCTTTTTTCAATGAAATCAATAAAAAAAAAAACGAAAAAAAAAAAAAAAGTGCTTTAAAAGGAGTTTGGCTTTTTTGTCTGCCGGTGGCAATGGCAGCGTGCGGGGCAGGGGCTGGTGCCAGGGGTGAGTTTCTCATCCTTGGGCTTGGAGGGAAAATGGAGAAAGGAAAAAAAAAAAACAATTCAGACCCTTGCATACTTTTAAGCAAGGAAAAAGGAAGCCTGATTCCATTTGCCTGTTGTTCAGGGGGATTTGGGTTTGGTTTTTAAATTTTGCCGAATTTTTCAATCTTAAATTCACCCTGTGCAGGCTCTGGCTGCGGGGGGGGCAGCGCCGGTGCCCATGGCTGGGCAGAGCTCAGCGCAGCTTCCAGGGGCCCGTGATCCCCCCCCCAGCACCCACATGGGGGCGATTAAATAAAATTAAATCAAAAAGGCCAAGGAAAAGGGTGAGGGGGAGAAGCTCCTACTTGCCCACAGCCCCCGGGAGTGTTTCTTATCCCAGGAGGTGGGGGGTCTGTGGGTTTTGGCCGGGGCAGGGGCTGGGTTTGCGGCTGCTGTGGGGGGTGAGTCGCAGGGGAGTGGGGCCGGAGTGCCCCCAGGGTGCCAGGAGGTCCCCGGGGTGCCGGGTCCTGGCTGGGTGACGAAGCATGGCCACCACATGCCCTCGCCCTCAACCCCCGGCATCGGGGAAAACATGCACCATCCTGAGTCACTGCCAGTTGATCGCTCATAAAAATATTCATAAACGGTAGGAAAAGCCCATCCCGATGCCAGCCGGGGCAGGAGGAGCAGGGAGGGCTTTGGCCATGGCCGCACATTCTCGCCCACCTGTTGCCCACCCAGCAGGAGCCTTCGTCACCTGCGGAGTCCCCGCGGTGCCCTCATCATCCTCGTCCGTGGGTTGCTTTGGGACAGAGCTGCTCCCGGCTTCCAACTCCTTAGCCCCATGGCTGGAGAACCTCACGGGTCGTTCCCATCCCCATCCCGCTGACAGCTTTGGCAGCTCCCAGGTGGTTTTTCCCCATGCTGGGGACGTCCCTGCTGGCTTCAGTCTCACCCTGCTCCATCCCAGCCCCAGCTGGGCTCCAGGCTTAGAATCACAGAATGGTTTAGGTTGGAAGGGACCTTAAAGCCCACCCAGTGCCACCCCCTGCCCTGGGCAGGGACACCTCCCACCAGACCAGGTTGCTCCAAGCCCCGTCCAACCTGGCCTTGAACCCCTCCAGGGATGGGGCAGCCACAGCTTCTCTGGGCAACCTGGGCCAGGGGCTCACCACCCTCAGAGTGAAGAATTTCTTCCCAGTATCTCATCTAAATCTCCCCTTTTCCAGTTTGAAGCTGTTACCCCTTGTCCTACCACTACATGCCCTTGTAAGAAGTCCCTCTCCTGTAGGGAGACCTCCTTTCCTGTAGGCCCCCTTCAGATACCAGAAAGATACTGGAACACTTGCTGCCATCCTCCTCCCTCTGGGCACTTTTGTTGCTGGTGGAGAAGGTGAGATCCCCCAAACCACCCACGTCTGGCAGCTTGTGGTCAATAAAACACCATGTCTGTAGGCTGGTTCTGTTGGATGAGAAATGATGGGGTTTTGCCACCGGAATTGCGAAGGGCGCAGTCAGGGACAGCCAGAGCTGTCAGGGAAAGCGAGCAGGACCCTTGAAGACACCCACATGCCCTCACATGTCGAGACCATTTAACTACGGGCTAATGCTAATTATAATAATACATTCCAATATTGTATAATTAAGCATTATAATGAAAATAATATGCTTTAATTGAAGGTGAGAAGTGGAAAACCCCCAGAGAAATCTAATCTCTGAACGTAACTTTCCTGGAACCGGTTCTTTTCCTGGGGCTGAGGGTGGGAAACACCCGTGGTTTCGGCAGTGTGGGGGGTCACGGGATGCTGGTCCTGGGTGCGGGGGGGATTTGCTCCCGGCGGAGATGGGCAGAGGTTGAACATCACCAGCTCGCACAGAGTCACAGGTAACCCCCAGCCTTTGCTTTTCTGTGCAAATAACTGAAAATTAAATCTACATATTTAATGCCTCACCACATTTCCACAGGTGAGGATGAGCCGAAGGGCTCTCTGTTTGAACAGGAATTTTTCACTCTGAGGGTGGTGTGAGAGACGCAAAGAAACCTTCAATCCTTCATGTGCCTTTTCCTGGGGATTTCGGCACTTGGCGTGCGATGCTTTGGGACATCCCCATGGTCACGCAGCATCCCGGGGAGCGGGACTGGGGGCTGGATGCTGGATTTGGGTGCTGAGCTCAGGTGGGGCATCTTCTCCATCCCGCAGCATCCCACCCTCATCCACGTGGCTGGCAGGAGGGTAACGGGGCAAAAAAGCTGATTTTACAGAGCTGGAGGAGATGCCACTCTCATTCCATGCATGGGGTATCCCTGCTCCCCTCCTTCTTCCCACTGGATCCCCCCCCAGTGAATGCTGGGGACCCCCCAGGCCAAGGTGGGGGTGTGTGGTGGGTCTGGACCGAGCTGGGTCCTGTGCCCAGCGCTGGCTCTGCAGGACAGGGTGCGACGGCCCTTTTTGGGGTGCTGCACCGCACTCACACCTCGGGGCGTGGTGGGGGGTGTGTGCTAATTCACTACAGCAGCGGGGCCGGGTGATTCAGGGTCCCTTGTCGGGGGGCCAGGCTGTGGCGCCGAGCCGAGCTCCATCCTTCAACCCCTCCCGAGGGGCATCAGCCCCCTATAGCTGTAAGGAAGCATCGCACAGGGGCCGATCGCCTGCTCTGGGGCCAGGGGGTGACACGTGGATGGATGAAACCCAGCCGCACGGGATGTCACAGCATTTCCCCCGAGCCAACCCTCCATCACCGAGAAGTCGTGGAGCTGCTGAGCTCGTCTCTCCAGGGGGTGCCGGGGAGGGAGGGGTGTTAGAAAGGCACCCGAAGGCAGCGGCCATGACCCTGCAGCTGAACTGGTCCAGCAAAGCCATAAAATGACCCTGAAATACCAGAGCTGACCCGGCTTCTGCTCTCTATAGACTCCGTCTCTCCCTCCGTCTCGCAGCGCTGACCTCCCTCACCGAGGAAACGCCAGCGAGGGCGATGGTTATCCCACAGCCCGGGAGCGTCAGGTGAGAGTTATAAAAGCTCTATAAATGTACGATTTCACCCCACGTCTCATTTCTGAGCCTTTGCCAGGGCTGGAAGAAATATTAGTTTATCTCACTGATAGCACAGAATGCTCCTTTGCCTGCTGAAAGAGCTCCCTTATCACCCTTTTAATTTCCTTTCCAGCGTTACGGGGCAGGATGAAAAGCCATGGGCGCTGGCGCTGTCGGCGGGGAAGGGCCTTGATATCCTGGCTGCTGGCTACGGGAGCCTCGCGTCAGGCTGAGGGTCAAGTTTAAAGCCTGCGGACGGGATGGGGGCGATGAAGCAGGCGAGGAGAGAGGTGTTGATGCCGGCGGAAGGTCAGGCTCAGCCCCCCCATCCCTTCCCCAGGCAACAGCACTAATGGAGTAAATGCCCAGAAAAAGAAAATATTACTTAACGCTGCCTGCGAGCGGAGGTGCGATGCTGCCGTTTTAATTGGGGAGGGGAGGTTGACCAAGCTCAGCCTCACACCTGAGTTTTCCTGCTCTATTCAGCTTTTTAATTTCTGTTTAACAGCCGCGAGAGTCGTTATAGAGGCCTCGGCACCTCCCGGCTCCGCTGAGCCTCTGCCGGGGCTGCCGCGTTGCTGGCTGCGCTGGGCGGGAGGCTCGGGGGCACGAGGTCTTGCTGGNCTGGAGGGACCTGCGTGCCCGGGGAGGTAGCAGCGCCCATCAGCCTTGCTGGGGCCAGGAGAAGCTGCAGCCACTAAACGGCACGGTTCCGGAGGCAGCTCCGGCGTGGCATACGGCTCATCCCACCCGGCCCCTGCTGCCCAGGGCTCCGTATCCAGCCTGGCGAGAGCCACTTCCCCCAGAGCTCGGACAGAGCCCAACCCTTGTGTCACCTCTGCTCTCACGGCAGTGCCAAAGGGACCTCAACAGCCCTTGCAGCAAGGAAACGTCCCTGTGCCTGGAAATTTTCNCCCCCCGGCTACACCCTACTTTCAGGGAGCGGTAGAGAGCGAGACGGTCTCCCCTCAGCCTCCTTTTCTCCAGGCTGAACACCCCCAGCTGCTCCTCATAAGACTTGTTCTCTAAATTTTGTATTTATAATGAATCAATGTCCCCAGCCCCTCTGGGGTGGGTGGGGAAGTGGAAGGAAGGAAACTCGGGCAACGAGAGAGTCCCGACCACGTTACACCCTCATCAGCATGTGCAGAGGTGGCCAGAACAGCTGGGGTTCGTCAAGCAGCTCCTCGCCATCCTTTCTCTTGGAGACCTGAAGGGTTTACAGGTACCTAAGATGAAGGTCCTGGTCCTTGTCCCCTCCTTAGACCTGCTGGGACCAGAGGGTTTATGCCCAGGGCTGCCAATGCTCTCATTAAAGCCATCACAGCCTGATGTTTGGCTGGAATTAAATTCATCATTACAGCAAACCTCCCCAGCTGACCTGGTAGGAGCAAGGCATCGGCACAGTAAGCCAAGATGTTGTTTAAATACTTGGAGCTCTGCTATCTAACAAGAATGACAAGAGATTACATTAGGAAAAGGGCCGGCTATTTTAAGAGGGATCCATTTGCCAACTTCCCTGGCTGCCGAAGTCTTTAATGCTGCCGCAGGAATAGAAAGCGTTGGACACACATGGATCCTATGCACCCAGTGAACCACTGAGGGGGGTTTGCAAAAGGCATAAAAAGCCCAGGCAGAGCATTTTGGGCTGAGTTAATTTTATGGAGGTGGCTGGGGAACAGGGCAGGGACAGGCACCTGTAGGGCCACCAGAGGAACCACAGCTGCATTTTGCATTTGGGATGCTCTTCCCTTCCCCAAGGAAAGGGGGAGAAGGGTAAGTGTTACCAGCTGACCCTCTTTAAAGGCAAATTAATTCCCATCCCACCCTGTTGCTGCCCTGCCAGGGATGCTTTAAAACACCAGTGCTGGGGGGCTGTGTGCTGATGCCTGGGTTCTGCTGTATGGGGGTGTCAGTGGGATGCTCTGTAGCTGAGTAAGCATGACTAGAGGTAAGATGAGGACTTGTGGTGTTGAGAAGGTGGAAAATATCAAGAGGTTTGGGCCAGAAGTTCTCTCTGCTTGGGTGTAGCTTACTGCATTGTGCTCGTCCCTTGAGAGCCCAGGAGGGTGGGTGTCTGGGGGCTACCATGTTGAGGATGTGAAGCACCTGATTATTGATAGCTTCACCCCTCCTCTGGAGGAGCCTCCATCTGTGTTTTCAGAGTGAGTTTGATTTAAATAGTGATGTATTTGTCTGTGACTTGTAATGAGCTTAAGAAAAAAAATCAGCAATCCTTGTTTGAAAAGCAGAACAACATGCAAGAAATCATTGAGGGCTTTTTTTCCTTCTTTCAGAAAGTATAGCAGCAATGAAATAACGGTGATGGGTAAATAATAAAAGCCTTCTGTGTGGCTCGCTCATACTAGATAAAGTACAAAGCCCCACTGATGCAGGGATCAGGGTGGGCAGAAAATATTCCACCTGAGCAGCAGCAATTAGTGCACTTGGCTTTGTCTTTGTTGTGCTCTGTAAATATAATTCTGAACAGCAGATAAGCTTTACCCAGACATAATAAGATGAATATCCTTTTCTTCTGCCTCTGCTGGGAAGAGAATTTCTCTCTAGTTGTGCAGCTGTTGGAGGAAAATAGCTGGAATACATTGCTTGGGAACTTGCAAACAGCAAACATGGCCCGCAACATTAGCAAAAATAACTGTATAAATGAGTAAAAAAGGACCGGGGAGAACATCCTCATTTGTGTCACAAACATCCCTTCGATGCAGACTTGAGTTGGAAGAAGTTGAGGAACTTCTGTGGCACGGAAGTGTTTTGTTTTGCTCAGGATGGTGTGTGTTTTCCCTCCTCTGGCAGGGAGCTGCTTTTCTGCCTGTGGCACAAATCTCCCGGAGCAGCTGCAGCTCCTCTGGGTCGAGTCTGGTACCCGAGGGGATGCTGCAGCTGCGGAGCTCGGGGTGGAGAAAGAGCAGGAGCTGATGACTCAGGGGATGGATATGTGATGCTCGGCATCCACACCCAGTGCGGGGACTGGAGTTGGGAAGTGCCGAGCTGCTGGTTGTTGAACGGGAGGCAAAAATGGGTTCAGGCAGGTCTGTGTTGATGCACTTTGTGCATAAGCTATCCCTGCATTTCATCTGGGTGTAAGTCCTCTTCTTGAACTCAAATGTGGCTAAATTGCTCAGCTGTGAGACCTGAACGTGCCCTGCTCTGCCCCAGGACTGGTTGTGTTTGGTGGTGGATGAGCCATCCCCTGCCTTGCCTCTTGCTCACCCTGTATCAAGGCTTTGCACGTTTTAAGGAGTTTGCACCTTTTAACTGGATCTTCCTACCCATCCCTCTATGCATTCTTCTGTCATTCCTCTACCTTCTCAGTAGCTGGAAGATATCTCTTTGCCTCAGTTTCCCATCAGTAAAATGAGAACAGAACCTCCCAGTGGATTGGGTGGTCCTTTGTGCTCCAGACTTGCCTACAGGTATTTGAAAACCTCACCCCAAGGCATTAACAGCTAAGGAGGGTGCTGCTGTGCTGGGTCCTGTACGTGCCTGTGGGAGGAGACCCTCCTGCTCTCATATGAAGACTAATAGAAAGCCAGGGATTTGGGTCTGGACTTGTGAAGACGTTGGGGGAGACAAAAAAAGTCTGGTATAATATTGTTGTTTAAGAGGACCAAGCTTCTTCTGCAAAACGAGCCTGGAAAACATACTCAATTGTTTCGGCAGATATATATTTTTAGTTAACTTTTTTTGTGGTGAAAGTACTATCGCAAACTTCATTAGCGCATTGCAAAGAAGGGAAAAGAAAACCAAATGACCCGCAAACTTTCCATCCTTGTCTCTCCATGCAGCGTATCTGCTGGTAAAGGTGGTGGCAAACCCCCGGGCTGGGTGTGCTCTGAATTCAGTGGTCTGGCTGCTGAATGGACGTGGCTCTGGGATGATCAGCAGCCTCCCATGGTGCTGTACTGGGCATGTCCCAGGACCCAGAAACCTCTCAGTACGGCTCTCCAGCTCTCCCGTAACAGGAGACCCACGGTCTGCAACTATAGACAAACCATCTCCCCCAAACCAGCCACCTCTGCTTTGGGGCATAACGCTTTAAATGGTTTCTCTGTGCACGGTTTCAGCTTTAGGCAGACTCCTGCATCTCACTTTCTATGAGGGTTGTGTTTCTGTATGTCTGGAAGGTGACGGTCCCTGTGCCATCGCTGGGAGCTGCTTGCTGGTGTGGCAACTCTGTTTCCTAGAAAAGCACTTGCCGGACCCTCTGCTGTTGCCTGAAGGCTGTTTTCTGCCTCTGAGTTTGGCCTGACTGTGTGTGGAAACCTCCCCTGTGGGTAAAAACATGCATTGATTTGGAGAGTGCCTGGACCTTGAGGTCTACTGGCCTGTGCAAAATCAGTTTTTCTCCACTTATGTGCAATGTCTCCATAGTTCTTCATAAGCTACGTGCAGAAAAAAGACAAGGGATGTGTGGCTCGGTTCAGTGCAGGTTTCCCTGTCCTTCCAGCATGGGATGGGAGATGCAGCTGCCCGAGGGGAGCTCCTGGTGCTGAGCCCTCCTTGGACCCCTGCTGTGCTGCCCGGATGATCCCGGAGTCATCGCTGCCCCATGGACTCTGCGGTGCCCGGCTCCCGCTGATGGCGGGCAGAGGATGGGGACAGAAAAGGGGTCCCTGGGAGCTGCCGCCTCCCCGAGCTGCGGGGGCGGCCGTCAGCCAGACCTGAAATGTTACATTTCTCTAGAACAACAGTTTTGCTGCATATTGGATTCTGTTAAAGGAATTCAATTTAGAAAACATTATGCCAGGGAGAGGAGGAGAAGGGCAAAACATTATGGCTAAATAATTTCAATTAACTATTCCAGACCTTTCTTGCTAATTCAGTTGAAATAAGTGCTGCCTGGTCTACAGATCTGCAGAACCAAGAGCTTCTCGCAGCACCAGCGAATGCGGCTTCAGCGATGTCTATGATGACTCCTTCCAGTTGAGGGCGGATCTAAGGACATGCTGTTTTGATGTTATTGAGCCTTAATTTTTGAAGCAAAACAGAGAAAGAAAAATCTGGATGGTGAAATAAAGCCCAGATCCCTCTTATGCAGCCAGGCCTTGCTGCCACTTAACTTGGCACAAAGTACAATTTTCGAGCTAATTCTTAAATCAGTGCAAACATCCAAGTATGTCCTAGAACTAGGCAAATTATCTAACTCAATTCTGCTTTGGAAAAACAAGGCAGATCCATCCAAATGTGAAGCTTCACCAGAAGTCTTTGGCCATCAACCATGCTTTTGAAAGCCAGCAGGTATTCATGCTAGAGAAGGTTAAAGTCACTGTTCAGGTGACTGATTGTTCTTCATTGACCTTTTAAGTAGTTGCCCTTGGTATTAAGAGACCAGGGAGTGTCAGGCTGCTTTCCTTACCCAGCTGCACTCCAGGCCAATTCCCAGGTTTGGATGACAGAAATATTTACTCGTGGTTGTGTGTGCTAGGGATTCCTGGGATTTCAGTTCAAAATCAAAGGGAGCTCAAAGGCATGGAGGTTGAGGAGTGCAGTAAAGCCCTGACCAACCTGTCTGGGCTTTATCCTCACCATATCTCTGCCAGCTCTAAATTCTGCAGGGAACATCATCCCTGAGCTTCCCAGCCGACTCTCATTCTTTCAGTCTCCTTCTTTGACATCCTACAAAAATGACAATGAAGAGTTGAAAACAGCTTTTGTTTTTTTCACCCCAAACGTTTACATTCCTCCCTTATTCACTTGTCTAAATATGTCTTCCCTCCAGTTGCTTTCCTTTCTTGTGCAAAGTCTTAATTTGGTTATGAATTCTGTGGGGCAAAGACCATGTGGCTGTATAAGTTCATGACCTGGGTGGTTACTGATCAAATGTCCTCAGAGGATGCAGTATAAAATCTCAGACCTTTCAGTACCTTTCTTCTCTAGCATTGTGGAAAGTGCTGGTTTTCTGCTTGCTCTCCTCCATCTGTTGTCTTTCTACTCTCTTCCGTATTTTCATTCTCTGACCTGGTATTTGTCTCGCTCCTCTCACTGGTGAGGCTTTCTCCCATATCTGCTTATGCAGGGGAGGGGAAAACAAAAAAACCTTTGATTTTCCTCTTAGCAGGAAAAGCAGCTCCCACACAGGGTGCCCTGACCTTGTGCTGCTCAGACTCTGCTGGGGCTCAGTGTTTAAGGACAAACTGTTGCTACTGTTTCATGAAAAAAAAAAAATCAACATGTGGCATTAGATCTAGGGATTTTTTGCTTTTCTGGCCCCTCTATCTCCCGTCACCTACCCCATACTAAATGTGTGAGGCTACCTGGAAGATGGGTTTCTTTATGGGCTGTGCAGAGGTTTTTCTTCTCTTTTGAAGCAGAACTCTTGATGATGGTTTGTGCATCTTCACTCTGCTGGATAGATGCCGGCCTGCAAGCTGTCAAGGAGGCCCTTTCATGAGCACTTTAAAGCAAAAAATGAAACTGGTGCATGAAGAGTAGATAGGACTAATGAAGCTGTTTTATCTTTTCCATTTGTATGTACACAGGGAAGGGGTAAGGGGAATCCTACGGTGTAGCAAACGCATGTAGGGCAAAGCAGTTAATAGGATGAAAATGAAATCAATATCCAAGACTTAATTAAGAAGCTGGTTTTATTCACATCCTGGGAGAAAGGCCCCCACGTCAGAAATGCCAAACACTTGCTGGATTGTAGTCTCGCGCAGGCTGCGTCCTGCAGGTCACTGACAACGCAACGGCATTATTAAATGTTATTTTCAACTGTGTCTTCAGTAGATAACAAGAGGGGAACACAATGAGGGAAGAAACAAGGATGCTGTCTAATGCATCTGCATCTAAGTGTGGCCAGCAGGGTGAGGGAGGTGATTCTCCCCCTTTACCCCACTTTCATGACACCCCACCAGGAGTACTGTGTCCAGCTCTGGACTCCTCAGCACAAGAATGGACCTGTTGGAACGTGTCCAGAGGAGGCCATAAAGATGTTCCAATGGCTGGAGCTCCTCTGCTGTGAGGACAGGCTGAGAATGTTGAGGGTGTTCAGCCTGGAGAAGAGAAGGCTCCGGGGAGACCTTAGAGCCCCTTCCAGTCCCTAAAGGGGCTCCAGGAAAGCTGGGGAGAGACTCTGGATCAGGGAGGGGAGCCATGGGACAAGGCGGGAACGGTTTTAAACTGAAGGAGGGCAGATTTAGATGAGATACTGGGAAGAAATTCTTTGCTGTGAGGGTGGTGAGCCCCTGGCCCAGGTTGCCCAGAGAAGCTGTGGCTGCCCCATCCCTGGAGGGGTTCAAGGCCAGGTTGGACGGGGCTTGGAGCAACGTGGTCTGGTGGGAGATGTCCCTGCCCAGGGCAGGGGGTGGAACTGGGTGGTCTTTAAGGTCCCTTCAACCCAAACCATTCTATGATTTCAATGATCCTCCAGCTTTGGGAGCTGCTGCCTGGAGTTACACAGGTGTTCGGTGTTGGTCTGTGCAGCCCCCAAGCTCCTGTATGTGTTTTTCTGTAGGCTTTGTGCAGGGAGAAGATCCGCTTCTGAGTGAAGAGAGGGTTTATAGGCTCCAAGGTGAGACAAGGAGGGAATGCCAAGAGTGCATAACACTTCTCTTGGAAAGTATTGAGCTCTTTAGCTTTTATGCCACTTGCAAAGCAAAATGAGCCTGCTGTGTTTACTTCTCAGTGAAGTGAAAAATGCAGCTGTTCCCAAGAACTAATCCTTTATTGAACTGCCTGAAACAGGAACAGTAAAGATTTCAGTAAACAGAAATATTTGAAACAGCAAACTGGGTTGATCAGTTCTTGCGTGTTATCAAATGTTTTAAGACTAAAGCAAGTAACCAATTTCTAATTAAAATATTGAAATTTTGTCCTGGTTGTGTATAAAAGGAATGAGGTGCTTGGAAAGGTCAGAAAATGGATGGATGAAGACCATGCCTGGCAGCGCAAGCATAGTGCTGGACCTCATGTTTGCAGGCTGACTTGGCAGAGGAGGCTGATGGAGCTGGGAATAAACTGAAGAGAAGAGCAGAGCTGTACGGAACTACCCTGCGGGCCTGTTCCTCCACCCTGGCAGGGAGACGAGACCTCAACGTGGGCAGAATAGTCGTCCTCCTTTCAGATTTTTCTCTTCCCAGATAGTGTAAATCAGTCGCAGTTGTCGCGGGCCGAGTGATTAACTTCACTCGTAGGAGAGAAGTAGCGAAATATTTATTACTAGAAACCAGTGATTTAACAAAGTTAGTAGTGAATGTGACAGAGTTTTATGAGATTCGATGGAAAGGCACACTTGGTTATTTACTGCATAGAGGCCAGGGTCAGACAAGCTGTCAGAGGGACCCTCCCCTTGAGTCAAGAGGTTCCTGCAGGAGTCTGGGTGCGGCTGGATCCAGTCCTAGTCCCAAACTTGGGCAACAGCTTATGTCTAAAGGATTATATATGCACAATCAATCCTTTATATCACTTAGCTAAGATTTCAAAGTTTGGCATGCTATTAGTCACTGAGAATCTGTTGCGGCAAGGAATCTCTCAACCTCGAGGAGCAGAACCTTAATGGAGCATCCCCACTCAAGAGGAGATCCTGGCATGCAGCCCCTGCTGTGCAGGAGAGCTCGAAGGGCTCTTGGGCTGTCCGCTATTTATGGAGTAAGAGAATTAACCTATAGCCGTATTTGTGTGGGAACAAAACATCTCGGTCACCACTCCAGACAGTGTTTTGTCTGTGGTGCCACCCATCCCCCAAAGTCCAGGTGCGACTCATAACAACTCCTGCTGATGGTTATGGCTTGAGCAGGAGCTGGGGGGAGGAAAGGGGAGAGCACACTGCCACAACAGTGGGGCTTGGTGATTTAGATGTGATTTGTTTTGCTTGTAACTTTTCCCCCGTTAGTGCCCTCTGCTGCTGTTAGAACCCGAGCAGAAAGCCAGTCTTTTATTAACATGTCTCCTCTCTCTCCTTGCTTTCGAAAGCTTTTTCTACAAGGTGTACTGCTCCTCTGCATGTTTTTTAGATAGAAATATCAACCTGCGTGGGTATGGCTATGGCTACCTGCTCAAGTGATGTGGTCTGCTCTTCCTCCCCAGAAATGGCTGGTGAACCGGTCCCTGCTCTGTTCAGGATGGTGGTTCAATGGGGCTCATCTGGGTGGTTGTCCCCTCCACCCCGCTGCCCATGATAGCTATTTAGAGCAGATAGTGGTCCTGACAGCTTTGTGAGCACAAGGATGTACCATTAGTTTGTTCCCACTTAGCTCAGGCTACAAAAACAACAGGTGATCCTTTTGGGGATGCCTTGAAGCCACTGCCACAACCTTGCTGCCCGCACAGGAGGTACCATCAACCTTGCTCATCTCAAATACCCGACGAGCCAAGTCCTGCTCCCACAGCAGCTCCTGTTGCTCTTAACTCTGTCCTTACTGCTCAAAAATAAAAAGATCTCTGTCTACGCAACACCAAGCCCTTCTGGCCATTGACTGACTTGTGGTCCTGGTGATGGTCTTTGGACCTTGAGGGGTGGCTCTGTAGTAGCTTCAAGTGAATAATCCCATGGAGAGGCAGAGCGGAAATGGTGCTGGAAGCTGAGCTGACCACGCTGCTCGCCGGCATTAGTGCACATTTCTATTCCACCCAAGTGATGATCCCTCTAATTTTCACGTTCCAGGAGACTATGTCAAGCGGATACTGAATGCCCCATTCACTGGCAGAAAAACGTGTCCCTCCCCTGAATGCTTGCGAGCCGTAATTACTATATTTAACTTGTAGAGATGCCAGTATTTAAAAAGCTGGCTGTACACTTGTATTTTGCCAAATAGTAACTTGAATAGCGAACACCATCGTTTGACGGGAACACGGGGACTCGCCTCTTCCTTGGGAGGGTAGGGGGAGAGACCATCGCGTTGCTGTGCTTATGGAAGAGAACTGCCCCAGGGAGAGGAGCACTCCTGGCTGCATCTGGTTTAAAGGTCCCAGTCAACTGGTTAGTTAACTGGTGAAGCATTTGATCTGATGATCGTACGGGCTTCTTAGATGTTAAAGAAATCATCTAACAGCTGCTCATGAAAGGCAGACTGCTCATGCTGGATGGCCTTGCCTCCAGCCAGCCTGCCTTCCTCAGCTGGGCACTGAGTCCCGGTTGTCCCTGAGTTTTGGGGGTTTCTTTCTCTGTGAAAGGTCCCTGTCCACAGCAGACTGAGGCAGGGTAACTTCCAAGGAGAGCAAGACTGGATTTTGGATTTTTTGTCTTTGTTTCAGATCAATTCTCTGTTCTTTTAAGAACATAGGCAATTTCTGTGATCCCAGAAAACCAAACAGTGGCACAGGAATGTTTGCTTGCTAGCAATAATGCAACCATGGGCTTGAATCAAATTTTTTAAAATACATGTGAATCCCCTCTGGATTCCCATAGGTTTTCTTAATGACGTTATTTTTTGTCTTGCAAAAAACTTTCACTGCAGTCAGGGAAAAAAAAGACTTGGATCTCCGCTTTAGTCTAAGTGGTGAGCTCCTGGGGACGGAAGCAACCAGCAGCCCTGTTTGAGGGACTGTTGTCACCTCTGGGTGCTGCGTTGGGCGTTTGGAGATGGGGCATCACCTTCTGGACTGCCCCAGCCTGGAAATAGCAGACATGTCTCCTGTGCAGGTTGGATGGGGCCCATCACTGCATCTTTGATGTCACCGTCCCCTTTGGGAACTACAGCAACACCAGCAGGCGTGTCGACCACGCTTTCAGCTCCTCTGGGAGATGAAAAACGCTTTGCAGTAAGTGCTGACTTCATCAGGAATCGGGTGCCTATTGGCGAGGTACTTATGAGAATCCCATGGGGCTATAAACACTTTCTGAAATTTTGCTTTAAAATAATTTTTTAAAATGGAAATGCTTTAGAGATGTTTATGGTGTGCTTGTTTTCCAGAAGCTGGCAGTAGGTTTAGGGCTTGTGCAGAGCTGCCAGAAACCTCTAGGGCCCCTCTTCTGACCACTGGACACCACTTGCTGCCAAAACTCAGACAAGAAGATGGGCCTCCTGGTCCTAAATCTGCTTTGCTTTACTTTATTATTTTTAACCCTCATTCTTGCCAGTTCTTGTGATGTGGAAGTGTTAGCTGCAGTTTCTTCCTCTAACGTCCCACTTTCTGGCATTGCTGGGCCTCTTCTGCAGCACAACCCACCGAAAACCTTGCTCAGATTTGCTACATTTAGGTGGTTTCTCTCATTTATGGTTCAGCCCGTGCAGTTCAGGCACACGCAGCTGTATGCAGCAAGGGTTTGAAATGCAAACTCTTCAGCCATCTGACTTCACTTGCGATAAATGCTTGGTAGTGGCATGTGCTCTGTTTGCTGATTAAAAATTATTTTGTCAGCAATAGAAGCTCTCAGTAGCTCCTCTAATGTGAGGAGGAATAATTAAGACGTCTTGGTAATGCAAATAAATAATGCCTTTGGAGAGCCCTGAGTGCATCATAAATCATCAGAGTTGTGTTCCTGAGATGCCACCTCCTCGTGTCCTGATGCTGGGTGATTACAGCAGGGTTTTAGCATGCGTTGTATACCGATCACCCGCTGGTCCCTAATGCCACCTGTAATGTCACTGCCTGAAGAGTCTAGTGGTGCTATGGTGTCCCCGATGTCTGGCTGCGACCAGTTATTGTTTTATGTATTATAACAGGAATGAAGCATCTCGGGATTTTTGACTGTCTCTCCTGCAAATAGCCCCACCATGGAGAAAAATGCTGCCATCCTTCCATCTGTACTGAGGTGGAAGCATGCAAGACCTGGCCTGACAGAACCCAGTGCTATGCTATAAACATATATGTACATATTTATATTTATGTAAGCTTATATATATATATCTCCATGTATATAGAAATATTTGTGGTGGTGGTGTTAGAGCTTTGGGAGCACATACTGAGCTTCTGGGCACCTACCAGGTATAAGGGAAGAGGCAAGTGCCTAAGAAAGAGATTCCCAAAGGGCAACTGGGAGAAATATCACGGGGAAAGGTGCAACTTTTCCACTAACTATCCAAAGGGACACAGCTCTTGGATTCTGAACTGTTTCTATTGTGCTTATTCCTCAAGTCGAAGCTTGCATGCTCTCTACTTGAGGTTGGTCTTCTCAGAAGACTTTCTGGCTCAGAGAAGGTGGTGGCACCTCTGTTATGCAGTGTCCCAGTGATGAGAGCATCAGGAGCTTCAATTGGAGTGCATTCCATTAGAAGGGAAGTGGCTGACCCATGATGCTTGCTGGTTCTAAATGTGAGCGTGTGGGTTATTCGCTTGGTATTGCAAGGGCTTTGGTAGCTTTAGGCATGACCAGGAGTGGGTGTTTAGAGATGAAGGAAAATTTTCTGGTGGAAACTTGGAGCTTTAAAGACTTAAGGTGCCCCCAAGTTTAGGGAGCAGCTGGGCAGGGGGTTTGCAGGTTTTGGTGGAGATGGTCACCTCTGCAACAGCAACGGGCAGAGCAGGTATCCCTGAGTAAGTGGCTTTACACATATGCATTTCTGAAAGCTGCTCCAGGAAGAGTTAGACTCTTTCCTTAAAAAGTTTTAGAAATGACTAATTGTGCACATGATGATCCAGTTACCTACAACAGGTTCCAGTGCCGGAAACCAGCACATGGACAAAAGTACTTCCTTCATCCCTGCAAGTGACTGACTGGACCCACCATGGGGCAAAGTCGCTGCTCTCGTCTTTTGAGAGGAAACCTCTCGTGCAGAGCAGGGTGACTTTGCTTTGGGAGGCTCGGCTGTAAGCTTTTTCTGAATGAACGCTAGCAGCTTCCCTTCGCTGAGACAGCTGGCTTGTTGAGTCTGGCCCGCTTTATGGTGTCTGGCGTATGAGTGTGGAAAGGAGCTGCAGGAGTGGCTCTGTCCTGTGGGGTCATCCGTCTATCGTGCAGACTAGCTTCTCACATGGCCTGACCCCAGGGAAGCGGGAGAAGGGTTTCCCAGGTCGCGGTGGGGTAGCTGGACCCCTCTGTGGGGATGAGAGCCCTGGCAGGGGTCCAGCTTCCCTGAGACCAGCATCACGGGAGGAAGAGCTTGTGATGGGCAGTGGGTGCTCTTCTCCTGCCTGCTCCCAGAGCTTGTGGGAATCAGCAAGGAGTGGCCAAGTATCTGTATAAATATCTGAAGCAGCCCCGTGTGCCCATGCTGAGGATGGAGGAGCTCTATAACATGGCACTGGCGGCTGCTTAAAATCCAGTGCCAGCCCTGAGGCCGTGTTGTGCTCCCGATGGAGCCATAAGCAGAGCTCTCTGCAGAGATGCTCCAGATGTCTCGATGAGCCAATGTCCCTGGGCTGGGCAGAAGGTTGTAAACTTCCCCCAGCAAATTTCCTTGCAAATCGTTAGTCTTTCAAAGTATTGTATAAACCAGTAACCTGCTTAATTTGTAAGGCCACCCTCCTGAGTGCCAGGAGTTGATGAGCATGGGGAGAGCCAAAGGCAGAGGTGACAATACCAGACTGCAGAGGTGCGGGAAGCCCGTGGGTGTGGATCGGTGGTACCCACAGCTCCGCCTGGGATGTGATGCCGGTTGAGAGGAGTTCCAGTTCTGTCCGTGCTGGAACAGAGGGCGCTGGAGCCCGAGAAAAATCCCGAGGCTGCAGCGAGCGGCTCCCGCATCCCTCGACTCCCGCTGCCCCCCACGCAAGGGCCGAGCAACCCCGCGGGAAGAGGAACCCAGGCGGTGCTGGCTTGGTCACTGCTGTCCCACGGCTGCAGGGTGGCTTTGGCAGGATCAGTCTGCTCGTTGAGGTTTGTGGCGGTGATGGGCAATGTTCCCACTCGCAAAGGCTGGCTGTCACGGGTGATACCTGTCTCGGCAGCGCGGGGCTAGGCAGGGGAAGAAGCTGAGGCTGGAGGTGAATGGTTGTCCTCCCAGGCAGCTTCCCACCTTCTTCTCAACAGCTCTGGGCAGCCTGAGGAGGCCAGACCCTGGCTGGGGTTTCTGTCCCTTGGCCACCAGCTCAGGTGCAGCGTGTGCTCCAGTCTCTCCGTGGGGGCTCTTGCTCCATAGGGTTTACAGCCTCCCTTCCTTGGCATCCTCAATTAGCTCCGAGCAGCCGGTACTTCTCGTCAACGGGAGAAGCACCTTAAAATGCTGGTGATCACCCGCTTTTGTATTCGGGATTGACATCAGTTTGCACCCTCTTAAACCCCTCTGTGCTGTCTCTATTACCTGAAGAAAATCTTCAGATTGCTTATTTACCTCTTTAGTGCAGTCATCTTGTTCCAATGACTGTTTTTCCCCTGTTCTGTGACCCTGGGGGTTGGTTTTTCAGGCTTTACTACATTTCTCTTTGGCTGCACACTGTCATGTTCTCCCCG
>VWZL01004800.1:225505-310402 GCA_013396915.1 Stercorarius parasiticus | reverse complement strand
CCTCCATCCCTCCATCCCCACCCGCCTCCCGGTGCCGGTGACTGGAGCGGGCGGAGCCGCGGCGGCCCATTGGCTCCGGGCATCACATGCGGCGGGGCCGGGCCGGAGCCTATATTTTGCTGCGATCAATCCCGATCCCGCAATTGAAGCCCCCGGGGGGAGAAGTGCTGCGCGCTGTGATGCGTCTTCCTCTCGCCTCGGCTGCCAGTTTGGATTGTAGCGCCCGGCTCCGTGCACTGAGAGAATGGCTCGGTTTGGGGATGATCTGCCAACCCGCTATGGAGGTGGAGGGCCGGCCGGGGCTGGAAGAGGGAGCAGCCGGCAAGGTGGCCCCCAGGCCGGCCAAAGGATGTATAAGCAGTCGATGGCTCAGAGGGCCAGGACTATGGCTCTCTACAACCCCATCCCTGTCAAACAGAACTGCTTCACAGTCAACAGATCCCTCTTCATCTTCAGTGAAGATAATGTTATACGGAAATATGCCAAGAGAATAACAGAATGGCCATATCCTTTCAGGGAGGGTGTGTGGGCACGGTGGGGAAGGTGGGGAGGGGGAGAGGGAGACCTGGGGAAAGAGACACCCCATGTCAGCTAAGGATGAGTAGCTGGTGCTAACGTAGAAGTGTGTGTGTGATCCAGTGTGTGCAATGGGTGTGTGTGACATGGAGCTGTGTGTCCGACATAATGTACGGCCGTGTAGCTGGGTATCATAGGAAATTGCTTCTGTGGGAACAGTGGAGTGTGCTTTTGACTATGCCGGGGTGCGTGTAAGACATACATGCATTTCAGTGTGTGTTTAAGTGTGACATATAAATTTACATAGATTTACATTTCCTACAATTTAAGATAAATGCAAAGCATTCTGTGAGATTCATGCTAATGAATCCTGATTCTTATTTCCGTCTTGGAGCCTTTCAACTCTTCTTTCTCACTCTGAATAGAAGAAGGAACGTGGGATAAAAATGGTGACACCTTAGCATTAAAGCTGCAGTGATAGTAGAGATATTGATAGCCAGGGTATGTTGCGAATCCCATTAATACAATCATTGCAGCTAGGTTTTTTAGTACATCACCTCCTAAATACATTAGAATCAATATGAATCTTGTCACTTTGATTAGGTGCATAGCCTAAGCTTAGTCTGTACTAAAAAAAAATTAAAAATAAAAAAGAAAAGCTCTGTGGCAGAGCGAGGCAGTAAGTCGGGAGAAGGATCATCTGCTGTGTTGTGAAAGGGGCAGATGCTTTCTGTCTCAGCACCAGCTCCCAGGCCAAGTGAGCTGCAGAGATCTTCCTCAGAAGGGGGCTTTGCTTGTAATGATGCACACAGTGGGGTCGTAAGCCATGAGAAAAGGGAAGCAGACTATTTGGGGTTACCAGGGAGTAGATACAGTGTGTGCGTGCTTGCGTGTGTTTGTGTGCAGGAGTGCATTACACTGGTGATCTCAAGGGAGCTGGTTGTTTTCTTTTCATTTGATATCACACACCTATTAATCCTCAGCTATCAGCAGCAAGGCCTCCTTCCATCCTCCTAGCAACACTTTCCATTGCCATAGAGGCCAGCTCCCATTCAGGCTTCCCCAGTTTTCACTTCCTGAGGGGAGCTAACAGGAAAAAAAATACACCAGTAGAGTGCATGTAGTTCCCTTCCCCCCTGAATGCACATGCATATTCATTTTTCTGTCCATATTATAAAATCACAGGGATTGCTGTACTTCCTCATCCATTTTTCCTGCATTCAAGTGGGAATAAACAAGCTCCGAAGATGGGCTGGCAGGCAGAGCATCGCTTTCCCTGCCAGGCCAGACGCAGTCTAGCCCTTGCCTGTCTCTGGGGCGACTCGTCTGCGTCGTTTCTCGGGAAGTGTAGGGCGGGGACCCACAGCGCTACGGGTTCCGCGGAGCCGCCGGCCGCTCCCCACGGCGGGGCAGCACGCTGTCTCTGGTGCTGACGGGGATCTGCCCGCGGTGCTGAAAGGGAGCTGCCCGTGGTGCTGAGAGGAGCCGTCCGCGGTGCTGAGCGGAGCTCCCCGCGGTGCTGAGCGGAGCGCGGCTCCGCCCCGGGCTCGGCAGGGTTCAGGGCTGGAGACGAGGGCGAAAGGCAAGGGGGCACCTAGAATCGGGTTTGCCTCCTTTCCCGGGAGATCGCTTCCCTCCCACATCCCGACAGGGCACTGATGGTTTGATTCTCACCAGGAGCGGGCATTGCGATCTAGCAGTAATTCATGTTTTGGACCTGCGTAGACACTCTAAATCAAACTTTTCTAGCCCATCACATATTTACACTATGCGCTCAAGTTAAATGACAGGGAATTTCTGAAGAAGAATTCAGCAGATGGCATTCAGCTATTTTGGGGCAGTTTAGCTTATCGATCTCATTTAAAAATAATAATTATTAATAGCTTTTTGTTTCCTTTGGACCTTTTGCTTTCTTGTTCCCAAATTCCTTGAGCAGCTCAGATTCCATGTAAGTCACCAGCTCTCTCAAAGAAGAGAGCAAATTTCTACTTTTCTTCCAAAGACACCCCAGAAAGAACTGAGGAAGTCAAGGAGACTAAATGTCTTCAGAAAAGATGAGAGATCATAGAATGCTCAACTAATGTAACTGTTTAGGTAGAAATGGGATTTGGATGAGGTTCTCCTTGTGTTGTCTCTGTCTTCTTTAACTTCTGGTCCCCACTCCATTTGAATACATGATTTTAGCTACAATCATAGCCAATTGTATTGTGCTGGCTCTGGAACAACATTTGCCGGATGGAGACAAGACACCAATGTCAGAGAGATTGGTGAGTTGTATTCATATATTTACATTTTTTGTTTCTGGTCTAATACAGAAATCAGTCAGCCCCCCAGTCTTGTGAGTGCTTGTATATATTTTAAAGATCCACATGTAAACAAACAGGCATTGACCTGACAATCAGAAAAAATAACTCAGTGACAACAAGTATAACTCTAACCTCCCAGTCCCATGTTCACAAGAATGCTTCATCACTCTAGCCAGCCCTGCCCAATTGCAGACCTTACAGACAACTTAGGTTGTCTATAAACCAAGACATGAAGGGACTGCCAAATGCTCAGAATTATCTGCAGAATCAAATTAACTTCAGTGATATTTTCCCAGGAAGTGATAGAACAGAGTAACCTTTTAGGTTCGTATGTCTTTCAGCTCTCTTCCTGCTACAGCAGATATCAAGGACCCTACAAAGCAAACTTTGGGTTTAGATGATTACACTTCCCTTCCAAAAAAAGAAACAAACTGGCAGAGGAAAATAATTTACCTGCAGGCTTTATGGTAATGAGCGCAATTACCTTGTTTCAAAAGAAAATAAAAGAATAGCTTCAAAATCTTTCTTCCATTTATTATCACTAGAGGAAAAATGGGTAATATTTGCTTTGATTTTTCTCCTGCTGTTAATGATCTGGAACATCTTTCATGCCTAAATGCATTAAACCCGATGCATGTTCAAAGGATGAATAAATATAGATCCGTATGTGTTTTACCTGTAGATATTAAATTATGCAAACAAAAATAATATTAGGCTTGCTGCCAGAAGCTAGAGCCTATAAACGCTGGTCACAAGTTGCAAGTTGGTCCATACCAGTGGGCAACTCCCTCAATCTCATTCTTCAGAACCAGGGAAAAGTGTATAAAGTAATAGATCTAGAGAGAGCCTCAGGGTCAGCTAGTTTGGAAATGTATCCGCTGATGCTGGCTGCCCCCCTACATTGTGTTTGCTTGGTCTCTTTCTGTTTGAATTATTTCTGCTTAAGAAGAGATGAGGAAAAAATTAAGAACCTGCATGTATGTTGATGTTTCTGCCATGAAACACGTCTTTGTATGTTTTGGGATGAGCTAGCGAGGCAAGTCTGGGTTTGTGAGCAAAGCACAGATTTGGACCGAGCATAATGGTTGAGCTGGGGAAATGTCCTCCATAGTTATGAACATATGGACTATTGTCAGGGAAAAGTAGTTTTGTGGATGTTCTGGCTTGGTAACCCTTTGGTGATAGGTTATTTTAAGCAGCAGTAGGTAAGGTTAGTATGCTGTTTCTATGTTCCTCTATAACCCTAGATTTGTAAGGGGATCCTAGAGGCTTTTTATTGGTCATTTCCCCCATTGTATTAATTCTATTTTACAGCACCCAGTACCGCACACACACCTTCAGTTCCTGCCCAAGTCATTCCAAAGGGAGGCACTGGCATTGCCACCAAATAGTGTAAGATATTGGAATGAGTTAAATGCACGGTCTCCACCTTGTTGGCTCTGCTTTGGTGATGAAGGAAGAATTAACCCCTGATATTTGTCCCAAACACCACTGTGCAGCATTGTCTTTGTTCCAGATATTCTGAAGCCATTTTAACCACAGCACATTTGTAACTCTGAAGTATAAAGGGGTTTATCATGGAATAACACTGAGAATCTTTACAAGTCATGAAATATTTTCTATTTTCAACATATCCTGGAAAGATAAAGCATTGTGAATAAGAAAAACTGTCTTCTGATTTTCAAAGTGAAACCTCTTTAAAATGCTCCTGTTGCTCCCACAAACTGTAAGTTGTTTCATTGAAAATGTTACAAATCCATGCTAAACCAGAGTGGGCGAACACTCCCATACATTTACAGGTTTGCTGAGCCAAATTATAAGTCCATGCAGAACAGCAGGTGCTTTATTGCTGTCTTTGGCAAGAATGGAATTGGCCTTTTTTGGTTAATGATTTATGGATATGCCTTTCCTTCTCCTGCATTCGTTAAAATCTCCAAATTGGAGTGTGAGGGCTCATCACTGAAGAGTTAGTCAGATCTTAAGGATATGAGATGCACATCACAAGCCTTTTGTGACTGGGAGATGTAGGCAGAGTTGTTGAAGGAAAAGCAAAGCTGCCCAGATACTTTGCGCCACAGATACAAAGACAAAAATCTTAAGATTGCCTGTTTGTTAAAGCTGAGAAAAGGAGGAGTCCATCCAAACATTTTCATGATTTTTCTCTTCTAATCAAAATTTCCTTCTATGTATCTCCCCAGAGACCCAAGATAGGAACCTGCAGTGCAATCTCACTTGGCTCTTTTCTGTGCTCATGTTACTTGTTGAGCTGGGTTAATTAAGCACATGGGAAGGGCAAGTGATGTCTCAGTATATGCAATATTTGAAGAATTGGAATGGCTGAGTTATGAGTAATCTTTCTCTGTTGATTTTCTGTATATAGTTTGTAGCACAGAAAAGCATTACTTGGCTCTAGGATGGAAATTATGGTCAAAACCAGGGCTCTGAAGAAAACACCAGTCTGGTGGTCAAAGCATTTAGTGGTGAACTGGAGCATTGTCTTCAAGTCTTTGCTCTTCAGACAACAGAAATAAGCTCATTCTTCCACTAGCAGCATAATGACTTACCCCCTAGGCTCTTGCCTGCTCTGAGCTGGGAGTTTTGTATGCTTTGGATGCTGGAAGTGTTTACTTCACATCAGTAATTATCCATTGGAACAGAGATGCTACAAACTTGCTATTGTCCATCTCAGCTGAGTGCCTTAGCCAATAGGTTGTAGAGTCAGTCTCTCTCCATCCCAATAAATATTGCATTGTTTGTACACACTGGAGTGATGCCAACTGAAAAGATGCTGAGGGAGTTGTACTGAGTGGCCCAGAGCCTCGTGGTGAGAGCTCTAAATGTGGCAATGTGAGTTTCACATCTGAGCCCCAAATGGCCTTGCAGGTGGATGCCTTGCTCATGATGCTCTTGGCTGTCCAGGCTGAGGCACGCTCATTCTTTCCCTGTCTCCTTCCTAATTTCTCAGTTTTTCATGAGAAGCTTCAGTAGACCATAGATTTGTCCCAACCTGACAGAGATCAGAGCTTGCAGGACAGGAAACCTATTTTCTGCCCCGCTCTGGGGCATGCCCTCTTTGAAGACACCAGTGGGTTTATAGGATGTTCAGCTGCATGCCACTGCAGGGCTCTGAGTGTTTGGTTCCCCTGGGTGTTTTTGATGTGAGGACAGAATATAACTTTTCTCAGATATTCAGCATGACAGCTCTTGCACTTTGCTAATGGGTATGATTCTTTATACTATCCACAGGCACTTTGTGCAGTCATATGTGAGCTGCTCATATTAACCTTTGCGTGAACAAAGCCTTACACACCCAAACCTATCGAGGCTGTCACAACCAGAGGCCAAGGAAAGACACTAGGACACAGATTAGGAATAGTAATGACTTTCCAGACTCAGAAGTTATTTCTCATCTGAAACATATTGATCAAATGTGTATTTGGCCTAGTCTCAAGCTTTGCTGTGTCCACAGCAAACAACCTGCTGGCACAGCTCTGGCTGCTGCCCAAATTCTCCACCCTCCTTCCATGCACGCACGCACACTGATACTCATTATCACCTGCTTTCCCACTCTTGAACCCAAGCAGCAACACGGCCTCCTGTCTGAAGGGGACTGCAGGGTGTCCCAGCAGTAGGATTTCTGAGCCGACAGCAGTGCCATTTCAGTGCTGCGCAGGGCGTGTCACCCATGTCCTTGCCCTCCAGCTCCTTCCATCACGCACAGTCATGCGAATCCTTTTTTTCAGCAGCAGGCACCGCTGCCTAATGGGGCATAAATTTTATTTTTCATCCTGTTGTTACTGCCCCGATTCTTAGTGTAAATTTAGACAGGCTTTAGGAAAGACCCTCTTTCTATCCCCTCTTATTTCCCCAGCTACTCATGGCCAATCCTACAGATGACAGTTTTTCTTTGTAATAAATAGTCAAGCCCATCTGTGAGCCTTTCTGCTTCCCTAAAAGCTGACAAGAACTTCTTTGACCCACTTCCTAAGAGCTCCATGTAGTCCTAGCTTTGGGAAGAGCATATTGCCAAACCCTTGAGTACCTGAAGCCTGGCTCTTTAAAACAGGGAGCTGTAATCGCAAGGCACCTGACCTAGATTGAGCAAACAACTGGTAACAGACTAGATATAAGGCTTCCAGGAAGTGAGGGAGCAATGAGGGGGAGTGTATGTGGGTAAAGGTATATATGTATATTTTTTTTGTTTTGGGTGTGCTAGAAGAGCTATTTTTAAAGGTATGCTAGTAGTCGCAGGATGGAAATATAGGATAGGCTAGGAGGCCTTTGCTTGCAAAGATTTTGTATACTTGTTGGACTAGAAGGTGTTGTGGGTTGAAGAGCAGGCAGACAAGCCTGTTAGAGTTCTCCTGTGTGCATAAGGGAAAGCAGAGCAGCACTAACACAACTTCTCCTGAAATCACATGTGATGTTTTCTGACCCTCTCTTCCTTCTTTCCTGTTTTCTGTACTGGGTTGGATGTACTGTACTGGGATGCCTTTAGCTCTTGCTGTGGAGAAACTGCTGGAAGACTATTATTGTAGGATTCTGTTGAAGGTCATAAAAGGTCTGATGGCCTGGCCTTGTTCCTGTTTCTCTGTGGGTAAATAGCACTGCGATAGGTAGCTGGAGTTTCTCCGTCTGTCAATGACAGCCTCTATCCTCTGAGCAGTGTCAGTGAGGCCCTGTGGAGGGGCAGAGGGCTTGGAGGTGCTGCCATTTGTGGAAACAGATCCTTGGCTGGAGAAGAAGCCGGTTTGGGATTGTTGTGTTTTGGTTTGGTCCCCCCCCCCCGGCCCCTTTCATTTCAGTCAAAGGCCTACACTGGGACCTCAGCAGTCACCTGCTCTGTTTGGCTGTCTGGCCAGTCAGTATGTGTGTGTGATCTGCAGGTGATGAGTTGTCTTGCTTGGCCATATGGGAATGGGAGGTGGACCTGCTGGGGCTGTGAGGTTAGGAAAGGTGGAGTGGAGTAGAGATGACACAGGGTGAAAGATGAAGTATGTGGAGGAGCTGGGGTCACTGAGGTCTGTAGGGATATGGTGTGCTGCTTTGTAGGTAACAAAACTTTAATTCAGGCACTAGTGGAAAAGCCTGTCCAGAAGCAGTAATTTCCAACAGCTTGGAGGCATCTTCAGTGATTAGTGCTTTGTGGTTGACTTGCTGAGTTGGGTCTGCAGTGTAAGCCT
Source organism: Stercorarius parasiticus (assembly GCA_013396915.1). Taxonomy (NCBI): domain Eukaryota; kingdom Metazoa; phylum Chordata; class Aves; order Charadriiformes; family Stercorariidae; genus Stercorarius; species Stercorarius parasiticus. Next base: position 302,397 of record VWZL01004800.1, on the reverse strand, counting down.
CTTTGGGAGGCGTATGCTATTATATTGGCCTTTTAGGTGCGACAAACCTGGCTTTCTGTAACAAGCAATATGCCTAAACCATGGGTCTGTGTGACAGTGCTGGGTCAGAGTCAAGCAAGAGTTATCAAGCTTGTAAAATAAATTCTTGTATCAAAACTGCTTCTTTCTTGGTTCTGGGGCCACAAGACTTGACATTCATGTTCTTTCTGTAGAAGAGAACTAAAATCACCTTTTGTCATTAGTATAATTGCAAAATGTAAACAACTGTGCATCAAACAGCAGCTCAACTCTTTGGCTCCTTATAGTCAGAAATGCCAAAGCCACTGGAACAAAGATTTCTGATCTCTTAATTTGGAACTTTGCTTCCTTTTGGGTAGGGCTGCTTTGCTTCCATTGACTTCAGCTGAAATCAGGGATCTAAGGCACATTTGGAAATTGGTTACAGGTGCCAAAGCTGATTAACATGTTCTTGAAACTGATGCCCGTTGCTTTCACCTCTGGCTTTGTTCCTATTTCTTGCCTGCATCTTCCTTCCAAACATGACTGCTTCCATTTGGCATTGAATTTGTGTTGAAACTCTTACTGATAACGTATAACACTGAGGGATCTGGTGCCATAGATAGAAAAAAATGGTTTAGTGAAACTGTGGAGACTAAGCTTGATTTTTCTCTCTAGTGAGCTAGGACACGAAGCTGTGATCCCGTGGTAAGCTTTAGTCTGTACCAGGGGCCTGAGACAAACCTTACTGGTTCTGCTGTTAACGGAAGGGAATGGGGATTCCTCCCTGAATCAGATACTCAGTGAAAGGAAAACAAATGAGACTGCAACTGTAGAAATTGAGAAAATGGCGGAGAAAGAGTGAAGGAAGAACTGATGGAATAAATGATAAATAAATAATTTCCTGCCAGTGTTTGCAAGCTCACTGTGCTGACTGTTACTCCCTAAGATATCCTCTTGTTTCAGTTTCCTGGATGAATTGTAAAGCACGTGGGTTTTTTCAGTGTCAATAACTACAGAGCTTTGTGATCTCAAGTTTAAATATACCCTTAGAGCACAATTTCAGTAACAAAATTCCCTCCGGAATATTGAATAAAGGTGGAAAGTGTGGGGTGAAACAATTGGAATGAAGTCAAATAAAATTTCCAATGTGAAAAAAAACAAATTTACCTTTAGAGAAATAATAATGAAATTCTTCTCTGTGCTTAGTTCCAGTAAACTTAAACTTTTTGGCTTCAACTCTGGTCAGAGAGCTGAAGAGGGCATGACATTGGTGCATGTAGTTGCTTATATGACTTGCTATCAGTGCAGAAGCATAGGTATCGCCTTGACACCTTTGATTTTTATTCTTTTCCAGGATGACACTGAGCCGTACTTTATTGGAATATTTTGTTTTGAAGCTGGTATAAAAATCATCGCTCTGGGGTTTGTTTTTCATAAAGGCTCTTACCTCCGAAACGGTTGGAACGTGATGGATTTTGTCGTGGTCCTCACAGGGTAAGTGACCTCCTCTTGCCCTAGGTTTAAGGGGGACTCTTGCCTTGATTTGTGTTGGTTTTTTAACTGTCGGTTAGGGTGGGACTGATTTTAGTGAAATACTACTAAAAAACTGTATTTCTGACCTTACTGTCTTTAAATAATGGCTATTGTGCTGAATGAGTCACCCTCAAAGCGTTGTTTGAACCAACTAAGAGGAGGTTTGGAGGAGATTTGTTTGTATATATGCTGGCATGCATCTTATCCAGACACTTACTGACATTTCTCAGACTTTGCAGGTTCTAATTGCCACTAGGTACTTGAACCTGATTTAAATCAATCTGTCTTCTGACATTACAGGCTGACTTTAAAAGTCAACATGGAGTGAGCTAACAAATCAAACGCATCCCATTTTCAAGCTACTACAACTCAGATCAGGGAAGTCTCTGCAGGAATGAATTTGATCTGCCAGAAAATAACTTTTCCAAAAATAATTCAAAGAGGGTGCCTGTCTTCTAAAGGATGGAGCTGAAAATGTTACCTGTGTATTTTGTAGCCTGGTTTGAAATGATATCACCAATTTCTTTCTTGGAAACGCTTACAATATTTTTATGTTATACATTGCAACAGTTACTATATCTATTTATATAAATGTAGTGTAATGCTAGAGCATAATGAAAACACAGACATTAAGTAACACTTATGGTCTACAAACTGTGCTTCAAAGCTCCAAAGGAAATGTTCCAAAGGTCTGTGTGAGGTCCTGATCTTGCAGCCTTCATCTTGGAAGGATTTCAGTTACTTTTTCCCCCAGAAGATTGCAGTCTGGCTCTTGTTATTAATATGCACTCATTCCACACACCACCTCTGCGACTGTGTGTGATGAACATATATATTCTTTGGTCTGGTTAGTGGTGCAAAGCTGTTAGGAAAATGCTTGCATACATATACAAATGTATTCATTAGATACATTATCACTGTAATTCTATTTGCATTCAGCGTACCATGTGATATAGCAATTGAGAGGCCAAAGGGAATTCTTTACGTATTGAGAGGAAGAAAATAAATATGCAGGGCTTGATTCTCCTGCTGCTGGGGCTGGGTATTTAATCAATAGAAACTTCAGTGGAGCCACAAGGCGAATCAGATTTACATACCTGGAAGCACAGGGGGTACCAGGATGAAAAGAGAATTAGCACAGATGCTACAATTATTCGCACCGATGGTATGTTCTGATTCCTAGTTAGCACTATGCCCTTTTGTGTGTTTAAAAAAAAAAAAAAATTAAAATAAAATCAAGGCCCTGATTCTGGAAAGGCCTTTGGCATGTGGTTTAATTTATCCTTCAGCAAAGCATTCAAGTACACGTTTGAATTCGGCTGACTCCACCGGTTCTGTACTTAAGGTTATACATAAAAGCTTTCCTGAATTACAGCCATATAGTTATTTGTTTAGGCATGTTTTAGATTTGTTTTTTGTCTTCATAAACACAGGCCAAGAATCAAAATAGATTTTTTCTTTTAAACTGCCTAGCTGTGACTGAGACATGCAAAGTTTTGCAACAGCATCACGTGTGCGTGCCGTGCTTGTGGAATCGCAACCGACTGTGCGATGCTATAGGCGTGACACCGGCATCTTACTGGTGCCGGTTTTATTGTGAGTGCTGTTTGCAGCACTGTTTGATCTCGGAGCATAATTGTGGAATATTGGCTTGATTAGACAGCTGTAATAAGGAACCCTGTTGCCATCTGCAAACACACGTATTCTTTTGAAGTACAATCCTGTTAACGTCAAAGCTGCTGGTTTCCAATGGTGATACTAGCTGGGCTGTATTGAAATTGTCTTGTACATGGACTTCCCACCAGGCAGGCAATGCAGGGAAGGCAAAGTGTAAACTGCTCGACACTAAGTCCAAGAGTCATCTCCACTGAGGAAATCCGCAGACCTCTAATCCTGTCATTCCAGGGCTGGATTTAACAAGGCGCTTGAGCTCGTGCTAAATTTTTGGTGCCCGTGGGGCGGGGGGGAGGGAGCTACTGAAAATAAAAGGGTTACTGGTGTGCTTGGTTAGATAAATGCTTTCCTGAATCCGGGGCTGTATTTCCAAACCCAGCAATGAGGTGGAGGGACCTATAGTAGAGAAATAACGTTGAAAGATCTGCAGCTTCACACAGGGGACTGAATTAGTGTTTTCTCTGTAGCCTGTTGTGTTTTGCTCTGAATTTCCTACATCCTTATTATGTTCTTAGCTCACTCCTGTGTTGCCATGGGTCTGTGCTAGAAAGCAGGAGCTCCTTTTCCTTGGGCTTCCTTCACCGGCCAAAAAACCCTTTCATCTGGCCGTTGCCCGCCCGAGCTGGACTAAAAGGGGGATTCTGAGCAAGGCTGTTTATTGGAGACAAACAACATCTTGGCATTTCTGCACTGAGACTTTAAAGGCAGGTTGCTGAGGAAGAACATTTACTACTGACAAACCCGGTTGTTTCTCCAGGGAGGGGCTGTGAGGTGGTGACACGACTGGGACCTTAATTTTCTTTTCTGTGGAAGGTAGTCTCAGATCCGCGTGTTTCAAAAAATAATCAAGGAGGCTCTGTAATTTATTAGAGAATAATAAAAAAGGACAGTGCTGAACTCGTACTTAATGTGTTCTTATAAATATAGATAGGTAGGACACCAGTTTTTGAAATATCATTTCACTACTCTATCAAAAGCTTGCCTTTGCCATATGTACAAGATTTCTACTTGAAAATGTTACTTTGTGTTTCCCAGGCAGTGATCAGTGTTCAGTTCCTGAGCTCAGTTTCACATTGATCTTCAATATTATAGAGGGATTTTGAGTTCTCTCCCGCCCCCCGGTAAGCATGAAAGATCATGAAAACCTATTTCATGATACCTCATGCAGAGCTGTACACCTGCTAATCCTGTTGAGTGCACAGTTTTATTAAGGTAAATGGTGAATGTCAGGAAATCTGATCTCATTTTCAGCTTTTAGCTAAAACCCATAAAAGCAAAGAGCAGCTTTGCTCTCGTTAGCTGTTTCCATAGGAAGAAGGCCAGCCAGTGTCTGGGTGTGTTTTGGAGGAGGCTGTGGGGGAAGGCTCTGCATTTATTGAACTTACCCTTATGTAAATATTACAATGATCATGCAGCAACCCTTTCCACCTGTTTTTTTCCAACCTCCTCTTTTGCTACTCGATGCCTGAACACCAGCATTATTGATAAATATGGAATTTTTTTATTTACCTGCAGTGATGGACATTTTGTTTGTCAAAGTAGAACCTGTTAATCAGAAAATATATCAGGGCTGTGTTATATGCAGGCAGGATCAATATCCTATTGAGCTAAACTGGAGTCTAACAGATAGTGGCCCAAAAGGGCTTGGTTTGTTTTTCCAGAAAATGCTCCCTCAGTTTCTTTCCACAGCAACGCTGTGGTGCCTTTTTCTCATTTACTTTCAAGGAAGCATGCTGATCTGCTGTTAATAAAGGCCTGGGAAAATAATAGATTGCTGCTCCTTGAAAGATTTTTGTTTCCTCTGTAATTTTTTTTTAGTTATTTCTTGTAAACTCCTCCAGTTGTAGATGAGTATCGAGGAAAGCTGCCCTGCTGGGATATGCCTGTTGCTATCGTGGAGAGACACGTATATTTTATAGCTCCTGCTCATCTTATTTTCACATTTTTATGGGATTGCATTCGCTCCAGTGATGACATCACCCATTAGCTGCTCTAAATCACACGAAAATGTAATTTCTCTGCTGGCCTGGGACTATGTGATCTTAATGAACTTTTCCCAAGGTAGGAGCAAAGGGACTTCTTATTCTATTGCCTCAACCTGTCTTGGAGTGGAAACATCAGAAATCCACAGTTGTCTTGGGAACAAAGTCCTTCCTGTATCCAAACCCCTCAGATGGCTGTGGATGGAGCTATGAGCCTGGATTCAGGGCCTTGAGGATTCAGACCTGTTCCTGTTGGAGTTCATGGGAAGACTTCTCCTGGTGTCCTGGGCTTTGGATACGATAGCATCCAAACTCTAAACTACAAGCATCCTCTCTAGCTGGAGCTGGTGCAACGGGGTGGCTGCTAAGGGGAAGAATGCAGGACAAGGCATGGATAAATTAAACCTTATTTTCTTGATTCCCCAAATCCACATTTTTTCTCAAAAATCCCTAGACATCTGAGTCTGATGTGTTTTAAACTGTGTCGTCCAAGGGGACTGTACTCCTTGGTTGTGTTTTTGAGCCTGTTTATACTTTTGGCTTCATTATATTCTGGGTAATGGGTCTCATGCTTTAATTACTACAAGAAAAAGTGCTGCTTATCCCTTTTTTTCATCACTAGCTACCTGAGATTTCCATTGATGCCTTCTAGATTTCATATAGTACGATCTGGACAATAATAATACCTTTTTCTGCATGCTCATGGTTTTATGAGCCTCCAGCATTTCCCTGGTCTCCCTTGACCTGAGGGCTTGTCTGCGCACCACTGAGCTGTGCTGTCGCTCTGGTCCTTTCTTAGTTCTACCGTATCCCCTTGAAGGCAGTGACCACAACTGTGTGCAGTGTTTGTCCAACACGCAGAGTTGCTGAAGAATGGTATAAATAAATGGAGCACTTGAAAGGATCATGCTCTGTCTTTTATGGGCAGAGTTAATTTTTTTTTTTGGCTTTCAATCAGCCTGGGTTGAACTCTCTTGAAGAGTCCTGGTAGCTTCTTGAGCCAGTTGGATCAACTGCCTGGATCTCTGGGTGGGACTGGCAGAGACAGTGTGTGCCAGGCCTGGAGCTGCCAAATGATGTGCACAAAGTCTCTGTGCTGTTACTGATGTCTCAGGCTGTCGGGAACAAATTACAAAAGCTAGAATTATTTTGATTGTCTGGGTGACTGTGAAATGTGCTCCTAGCTCCTGGTGGTGCTAATAATTTCGAAGGTAACTCATTTAGCAGCATAATAAAGACCTGTTCATCCTTGATGTTAGCTTTGCTAGTTACCAGGATCGTCTTAGTATGTGGGCAGTCTGAGATGCTATTCCTGGTGCAGTGTATGAGGAGCAGCGGCAGCCTTGGTTGCAGTGATGACTGTCAAAGGGGGGGGAGGCATAAGAACCATCGAGCCTGGTCTGCGCAGCAGGCTATGGACCTCTGATCCATATTCAAGGTGGACGTACCTCCTAGAGAGAGTGGGGTGTAACATGACCATGAAATATTTGAGAATTGAATGTCTACTTGAGGGCTGGGATCCTTAAAGCTGTCACATATACACAGATGCCTGTAGTCTCTAGCATTTTTTTCTCCATATGCATGTTCCCGGGCATTCAAAAGCCCTTAGACTGGATGTCTGAATTACGGGGTCTGATGTGACTGGCTCTTGTGTACTCCCCAAAACACCTCAATCTTCCCACCCACAAATAACTATAGAATATCATAATTTGAAAACCAAAATTAAAATGAAATAAAACTCCTTAGATGCTTCCAGCATCATTGCTGGAATGCTCAGTGCTTTGTTTATAAGCTTTAGATCCAGATACCTAGGGAATAAAGGGGCTAGGAGCAGGGAAATGTGGGTTTATCTCTGCTTTTCCAACACGGAACTTTTGGCAAAGCTGAGCAGCAACAGGAGTTGGAAAAATGGATACTTTAAGAGGGACAAGCTTCATCTTGATGAGTTATCACTAGGAAAGCAAGTAAGCCTCTTTGCTTGGTTATACAGTATGGGTGGTGATGGACTAAGGCTGATTGCTATTAGCATTGTGCATGAGTCATGCTAAGAGCAAAGCCTCTATAGATTTTAATGGAGCTGATCCTTGTTTTCAATTTCTTTTATGCTCCAATGACGGATGGATACTTGCTGGCTCAGAAAAGCTAAGAGTACCTTCTGAAATCAGATTTAAAAGAAAAAAAAGACAAGGTAAAGGGAATTTACATGTTTTCCTGAATGCAAGGTGTTAACAAGAGATCTGGCTGGAGTGTGGGGGCCGCAATGGAGGAAGGCAAGTAACCAAATTTGTTTTTTTGAGGCAGAGAAAATGAGTGGTTAGTAATTGGAAGGGAAGAGAGTGTGTGAGGTCTCAGTTTGAACAGTCTAAAATAGTTTGAAATTCTTCTATTTTCTGTCCCTTGGCCATCTGGGTTCTTGGGGAGCTGAAGAAACAGTTTCCTTCAAAGGAGAAGGTGCTGGACAGGGAGGAAGGATTTCTGGGCTCTAAACCCACCTCGGAAAATGTCCCTATTTCCTTTTATGCACAATTACAGTCAGTTTTGCCCAGTGGGGCAGCAGGTTCCTTGGGACTGGAGCGTGCTTTCCCTCTGGGCTTGTTTCACCTAGCAAAAGGGGGTCCAGGCCATGCTGAGTCTGGTGGAATGTTAATTAGGGCTTGTGTCTTTTTTTGTTACTTATAGTGGCTTTTGTGCATTGATTCTTGGTGGGGGTGGGTAGAGGCAGGTTGAGTTAAGCAGGTGGGTGTGTAATTGTGTGGCTGGCTGCTAAATTAGAAGGAGACTTTCCTGAGCAGAGGAGGACTCAGGGCTGTGCTTAGAGGAAGGCTGCAGATGGTCACAGATCCTCAAGACCTGCAGGTGGGGACGGCCCTTCTTCCCTGGCAGAAGTTATCCTTGAAGCATGGCTCTGCTCTGGTTGTGGCAAACCGAATGTTTCGGGTCAGAGTGCTTCTCAAGGGCAAATAGATAATGAGATTGACGTTCTTCTCTCATACTTTATTAGAAGTGACTGCAAGGTATTGAACACCTGGTGTGTGAACGGATAAATGATGGTACCGCACAACAAGAAACGAGAAAGTTGAGGCACAGACAGATAGCTTTTCTCCAGAGAGAGAGGAAACAAAAGCATTTCTTCAGATTTCCATCTTCTGCTGCTTTCCATGTTTTGTGCCTGTTTGTGCTTCTTTGAAGCTTTTTGCTCACAAAGAGGGGAGTGTCAGACACCGTCTGAGGGCGCTGACATCTCCCTGGCCCGCAGGGCCTGAAGACGGGCAGCTGTAAAGTAAAAGTGGCCATCCCAAGCAAAACGGAGGTATGCTTTCTCATCACAGCCAGGGCTTTATCAATGCCAGGCAGGATCAGGAGTGCAGAGTCCAGACTTTTTTAGCTTTTTATGGCTCTTGAAGGGAGGCTGGTGGTAGGGAAATATTATCTCTTGTGAGGGGGCCAGCTGTGTCGTGCAAAGGCAATCGGGGAGACTGTGGGTGGGAAGAGGACTCTGGACCTCATGATCTGCTCCTAATGTCTGATCCTGCCCTAGCAATCGTGCAGGGGGGACATCTGCTTAACTGCTTGCTCCTCTCTATAGGTGGGAAGCATTGCATACCTAGCTGCTATTATAGCTGGGTATGAATACTAGGAATTCAAAACCAAAACAGCAAATAAAAATGCAGCTATGAAGTGTTCCGATGTTCATTTACTTAATGCTTCCCAGTTTAAAAACAACAAACAAAACCCCCCCCAGAACACCCAAGTCCTCTGTGCGGTGTTGAGTGCTGTCGCATGATTAGATGAGGAGGAGTGTACAGGATTTCTCAGGTTCCTGTTTCTCAAAATGTTGCTTTTGCTCCTGTGTCCCAGTTCCCAAGTGGCTGGCTTTTGATGGCAAAGTGCCTCTTATCTGAGATGTTAAGAACCTGGCTGTGGTTGTTGAAAAGAATGAGGATTTAGAAAATCAGCCTAGTTTTAATTGTAATCTAATCTTGAGTGCCAGGAGCAGCAGTGTCATGTTTGCACACGCATCCTTGGATCCAAAATTCACCCCCAAGGCTTTGGGTGCTTGGGAACCACTGCCGTCCTCAGGGCTCTCTGAAAACATCCGGGAAACTTAGTGGAGGTGGAAAATCTGTTTTCTGTGTTGTTTTTGCTGAATGACAAGGTGTGTGGGACTTCCTGGCTGGGGCAAGGCTTCAGTGCTGGAAGCTGGAACCAGGAGCATGAGTGGTTCCAGGTGTCTGTATGGGTAACCCAAGCTCTAGGTCTCTCTGACACCAAGGCTAGGCTCTCTGTTAAACTTCAGCTATTTTGAATCTTCTCTGTGCCGAAGGAACTGACTGAATCAGGATGGAGGGAAGGGATCTTCTGAGAATGAGATCACTAATACCAGTGGCTGCAGGATGAATGGGGCAGAGTGTCCTCTGCATGAACTCCTGGTGGCATGGGAAGGCTGCTTTTGTGCTACGGGGAAGTCTGGCAGCTTAGGTTGAGAAAGAAGTCCCGCTTCCTACATGCGGCACGTGTCAAACATGTAGCGTGCGCTAGAGGGTTCATAAAGTTGCCTGGTCCTCACAAAGGAGCATGGCCACCTAAACAGTGCTCTTCAAATACGTATGAGAATTCTTTCCTCCCTGACACGGTCAGATTTGCTAAATCAATGGCTGACACTAAATATAAGGCTTTGTGTCTCCTCCCTCCTCCATTTTCCTGTACGCTGGTGGACAGGAAAATCACCTTTCATTGTTTTTTGGTTAAGAAATGAACTTATTTGTTCAGTGGTCTCAGGGTGGAATATTGAGGAAACAGGTCATTTTTTTCTGGTGGATATTCTTATCCTGTCAGTGCTGGAGAGGATGTCTTGGTTTCAAGAGCTGGCTACAGGGGAGTGTGTGTGTAGGCGGTTCTCGTGATCAGCTGTAGACTTTTTAAAAACATCCCTCTGGAGCAAGAAGTTCAGGCCACTCCTGAGTTAAACCCCAGGTTTTAGCCAATAAAGGGTTTAGCTGTTGCCTCAGTTCAAGGTAGTTTGTGTTGGTCTGTGTAAGATTTAAGCAAGAAAAATATGAGAAGTAGAGATTGGAGTGGTGCTGTGCTTCACTGGAAATAGAAATTGTACTTGGGGCTCTCAAATGAGAATAGGACTGCTCCCAGCACGTCACATCTGTTTGCAGATGCTGTGCAGGTTGTTCCTTATGGATGTTTCTGGAGAGAGGCTGAAGTTGACTCTCTCCCTTTGCCTTGTTAAGTTTGTAAAAATTCCCTGGAAGGGTCTGCAAAACAGGAAGCACCCAGTGTAGGACTAAGGGTTTAGGAGCATGCTGATGGTCCATGGGGTGATGTTGAGGTAAAGGAATGATGGACAGAAATGGGCTGCTTGGAGGAGGCTAAGACTTTCAGCTACAGAATGTCCCTATGCTGAAGAGCTCTCAAACTAAACTGATAATCAGAAATACTTAGTTGGATGTAGCTTGGTTCTAGTTCAAAGAGGACTTTTTAAAGAACTTAAATTGGAGCTCTCAGCTTATTTTCCATTTAAAAAAAAAAAAAAGGAAGACTGAAAGATTGAACTGTCTTTTCGCTTAGTTCCCCATCTCAAACATCCTGAACTGAAATCCTTGAATAAAGCTTGGGCATGGGAGTTTAGGAAGAGGCTGTGAAAATTATTAAAGGGTTGAAGAAATGTCCATTTACAGAGAAATGAAAAGGCTGAGAGAGTTCAAATTAAGAGGAAAGTCTCATAAGGGTGAGAGAGAGAAAGAAAAAAAGAGAGGAAATCATGTTTCCCTATCTATTTTGGTAGGATTCAAAAAGCATCAGTGAAGAAATTGAAGTTTTAGAACTTCTTTAGTAATGGAAATGTAATTAACTCATGGAACTCATCACAAGAATTTGCTTCAGCTGAAATGGTCTGGTTTGGGTCTTGAGACCAAAGGAGCCTAGAGATCATCTACAGGTTCATCAGAGAGGAAATGGATTTTTGAAGGAGGATGATTAGGCCCTTTTCCTGGTGCTCCCTGAAATAAGTTAGGTGGAAATGTGAACAGGCTGTTTCATAATTGTCCTTTTCTTTATCTTGTAATTTCTTCTGAATCATGCTGGAGACATGACTCCAGAGCAGCAATCCTGTCTGTTACATCATGACCTGTGAAATACAGCAGTATATGTCAAGGCTAAACTTTGTCTTTTTATACATGAAACAATATCAATAGGAGTAGTGGTATTCCATCACTTAGTGTCTGATTTAAAGATCAAACGTCTTCTTGCAAGCTGTGCTACAGCTTAGAGAGAAACTTCAATACTCCAGTGCTGTGCTAAGTGTGCCCTCAAAACCTGCAAGCCGAAGCTTCAGGGAAAGATCTGGGTTTGAAAATTGTCACTCATTTAAAGTGAATCCAAGGTGGTTTCTAATAATGTAGATGCCACTTGGATAAAGGTGTTCTGCTTTTGTAGAGGAATGAGGTCTGGCACCATGAGGCCAGGTGCTGCAGAAGTGCTGCTGCTTTGTTCCACGGTGGAACATTGCCTTGACCTTGCTTTGGGTGGAGAGGGCTCTCCTCGGCTGTGGTCTCCAACCTTTGCAGGGTTTGGAACATGGAAGAAGATTCTGGAAGGTGACATTTTCGTGTCAGAGAGTGGCCCTGTCCTGAATGAGGCTTCAGTCAGACCTGAAAACATATCCAGCTGCCCAGTAGTCAGGCATCAAATCTCTCCCGCTGAGTAGGAGTATTAACAAACTTCCCTCCCAGTGCCAAAGACAAATCTCTGCTGCTTTTCTGGCCTCCAGTGTTGGATGAAGGGTGGTAGCCAAAAGCTGTGTAAAGTAGCAGTGAGCTATTTCTGCACTGTGAAGAAATATGCAGTGTTGGCTGGTGCATTTGATGGTAGATGGGTAGCACCTCTCTTGATGGTCATCAGAAGTAGGTCTGGGGAAAATACGCAATGAAAGCCCCAAGTCTTGGCTTGATAATGGCATGTACCATTGTATCCTGGCTATTGTGGCCATAGGACAAAGATTGAAGTCCAGCAAACTCCTTAAATGTCTCTTTAATCCCATTCTTTTCAAAAACTCATAAGCATGTTCTCCAAGTGATGCTGTATCAGTCCAGAAACATTTGTCTGATAACACCTATATCCTCATCACTGATCTGTGCAGTTTATATCTATCTCGAGAAACATGTGCTGAAGCAAAAAAATTTACCTTCCTTGTCTTCTGATGCCAAATCCCAACCTTGTTTACCCGCTTCCTGGGCAGAAGCACTACAAATTCCTGAAGTTCTGTGATCAGACTTATCTCCAAGCCTGGACTGCGTGGGTGAATTCTGAGCTTGTCGCACAGTTTAAATTTCTTTTTCTATAGTAATGAATAAAATACTTAAGTTACTTACGTACAGTGTAAGAGGATTTGGAAATACTAAACATGGCTACCAGTTGTGGAAAAGATAAGACCGCTTCATGATTCACTAAGTCTATTATTAAAAGAACACTGAATTTTTTTTTCCCTCCCAGGTTACAACATTAAAGCTAATTATAACAGGTATAAAATTATGGTAACCCCTGACTTTGACAAGAGGTGAAAAGGACAAAGGAAGCTCAGCATGATCCAATTTCCTTGCTTTAATTGGAAGGCATGAAAAACGTGAGACTATAGCAGCAGATGATGCTGTGACTGAGACAGATCCAGGATAATACAGTTTCAGTTCCCTTGCCTGGCAGATTGAGCAATGGAGTGGGATTTTGGGTGTCCTGTTTTTCTCTTCTGCCCATGTTATTGACTAATAAAGGATTTTAGGCCATTGCTTTTCTCTTTTTTTTTGTCCACGTTTCTACCTCTCTAGAAATCAAGATAATACCCGAATTCATAATGTACTAGTGAAAAGAATGGTTGACAGTATTGAAAAGAAGGGAGTTTAAAATGTCTCAAAAGAAGTAAAAATAAGTCTTTAAAAATGTTGAAATCAAGTGAGGAGAATTTGAATCAGAAGCAAAATAGATGGTAACAGCATAATCTTCTAGAAATGCAGATGCTCACTCACAGTGAGTGGGAGAATCTTGCATGGAGCTCAGTGTTCGTGTACCACGGGAAATGTGTTAAAACGATGGCGTGCCACACAGGGGAAATTGCAAATGTGGGTGTCTGTCAGATTTTAACCTGAGGAAAGATTGGACCTTTGGGGGAGGTGACATGCTTTGAGTCAAAATGTCCAGAAGTATTGTCACTGATTTTCTAGAGAATAAAAAAAAAGAGTGGCTCCTCTTCTGCCGGAGCAGAAGTGACTGAATAGAGAAAGAGGAGTGTCGTCCATGGCAAAGTCAGTCTTCAGGGTGACATCTCGGCTTTAAATTGCTTGGACCATGGATAGATTTTGAAAATATATGACTTGTGGTGCGTAAAGAAAATGAATAAAAGTGAGAAGTTGGAAGTTTTTGCCTGATTCTCTTTCCACAGGAGAAGGACAGAGACTATAATGGTTTGCTGCAGCACAAGCCCTCATGGGAAAGCAGCATGGCTGAAGCCATCGACTATAACCACTTGCCAGGCTCAGCTGTTTAGGTTTCAAAGGCCTGATCTGAGAAATCAGCCAATGGCTGCTTGGCATGAAGGAGCCCAGAGACCAAAAGCAAGCAGGACGTGTATTTTATTCTTCTTCTTTTCAAAACCTGGAAGACCTCCAGCTCATCACATGACACTTCTGGTTCTGATCCCTCTGGGGTTGGCCTCTGGTCTTGCTTGTGTGGGAAGGATGGGAAAACCTTCCCTTGTATTTACAAACCTCTGGTCTCTTAACAGTGGTGGGATCAATGCTATGTGGGGTACAATATGGGGAATTAGTGTCCCTTTTCCCCAGGTCACTGGATACTTCCTTGCCCATTAGCAGGAATGGAGTAGCCCCCTTTGGAATCAACTCTTTGGAAACCTTTGTTCCTAGGGAGGAAAGTTTGGGTGAGGCTCAATTTCAGTCTAATAGCCTGTTAAAATCTTCACGTCGTTTCTTTGAGAATGCCATTAAAAACCAATTACGTTAATGGGGCTCAGTTGGAGATGTTCTGAAATATGGATAGGATCAAGAAAAGTAACTTTGCAAAACAGGGTCCTTGGTGCTGCAGACATTTGCTCTGCTGGATCTTCCTGGTCATATGCATGGACCAAACCTGATATTTTATTTTTCAGCTCTGCAGAAGCCAACCTAGCTGTTCAGGAACAAGTGGTAAATGTCACATACCGTGGTGTAAACCCATTGCCAGCGGGGTTAGGTGAAGGTCATTCTCTTGCCTTATTGTAGATGATGCCCCAACAATATAGTTGAGGTGCTTGCCTAAAATTATCCCAGCATCACTCTAGGACCTCCTTCAGGTCTTGATCATCCAATTCCAACTGTACAGCAGCTGTCTGGTACTCATTGCTGCTCATGTCGTGGTGCATCCAGGAGCTTACCATGTCATCGTGTGGCAAATGGTCCATGTTCTCACTCCGGTCCCAAATAGAAGGCCTGCCTGTTGTCTGGACACTAGCTTGGGTGAATAGAGATCAACCTTACTGCATGATGGCCAGCACTGGCTGGGTCACTTGGCCCCATCTGGGAAATAATGGCACTGCCCAAGTGCATAAGGTGTTGAGAGGATGAACGTGTTGGAACATCTTTAATAATCACGTCCTCTAGTAATGGAGGCTGCCAGAGAAGTAATGCTGTCCCCATCCTTCCTGCACTGAACAACCGCCTTCGCCTCTAATTCCCAGTTTACAATTCACCATCCTCTCAGATCTCATTTTATGCACAACTGTGAGCTACTATTTTTCACATGGAAAACATGTGAAACATAGGTTACATGCCTATTCCTCCTTTTAAAAAGCCTGTTTTTTTTTTTTTACTGGCCAGGTGATCTATCTTTTTGTTTAAAAACTCAGAACAACTTCTGAGAGGTTTGTGAACAAGCTCTTTCAGGCATCAGGAGATGGCATCTCCCCAGCTTGCTGCTTCAGAGGTAGGAGACAATTGAGAGAAACAACCTTCTGTCCATGGCTAGGTTATTAAAATCGCTGTAACGCAGTTTGTGAAAGACGATCCCTACCCATGGAAAGACTGCGATAGAGCGAGGCTTGATATCCTTGCAGGAGTGGTGCAGGCAGTGCGTATGCTGTGGGAAGGTGAACCACCTGGGCACCTTGTTGTGAGGCTGATCAGGACCTTGTATAATGGAGCGACAGAGAGGACCACCTCAGCTGCCAGTTCCATGGGGTGTGAGTTAATGAGTGCCCACCCTGTGCTCAGGGCTGTGCTGGTGGGGTCAGAGACCCATTTGTTTTGCCATGCAGCTTGTTTCTTGCAATGGTGGCATTGCTTTGGCCCTGCTGCTTGTGTAGGAAGCACAGTTGAAGCTGGGATTGCAGTGAAAGTGGAGAGGAAAGCTCTTTACCTGGAGTGTCATGGCACTAGGATGGATGGATTGAGGCAGGGCTGGGAAGGAGTCTGCAGCAGCCACAGTGACTTGGGGTGAAGAAAGCACATGGGAGATGGACAGAGCATCTTCACCAGGAGAGAGACAAGGCCTTTGTCTACATCCCTGCTGGGCATTTTCCATCATATTTTGAGACTGCTGGCTCTTTTTGCAGGGATATATGTAGGAAAGGAGGAGATCAGTGAAATCCAGCTGCCTCATGCCAGCGTTTCCAAATGGTGTGTGGGCAGCTCAGCTGCAGGCAAGTGGTCTGATAGTCCCATGGTGTTTGCAGCCAAGTGTTGGGCAGTATGTGGGTGTCTGTGTGAGGTGCCGGGAAAACCTACAAGTTTTGAGTACTGCCTCTTGTCCATAAGAAATTTGTAGCTGCTACTGAGTTCTTATCTTTACCAGGAACCATGGGTCGTACTTACATCTGCTTTCCTTGTTAGGAATGAGGGACTCGAGCAAAACCAAAACAACAAATGAAATCTTTAAAACATTGGCAGAAATGGGGTGAGGACGCACATGGTTGCTCTGTGTGCCTTGATTGAAGGACTTACAAGGTGTAGCTAAAAAGAGCCATCTGTTGCCTTAGCTAAAGCATTGACGTAGGGTGATGGGTAAAAAAGTGCTGATCTGGTACCCTTCAACGGAGCTGCATCCTGTGCAAGGGCTTCAGTCAGTGTGTTATCACCCTTAATATCTCAGGGATGAAAACTAAAACTGCATGGGATCTCCTGGGGCTCCGTCCCCTCCCTCGGCATTGCTGCCTGCCACCTCGAGCAGCCTGCGGATCAGCCGGGGCTCGGCATACTTAAGATACTGCAGATCCTGGGAAGGTGACTTGGTGGAAACGACTAGCAAAATACTTGGGGTTTGCTTTGCAGCTTGAGGCTGGATAACTGCGGTGTGCCTTGCGAGAGACGTGAAGGAGTGTCATTAAAGCTGGGGCGTTAGGTAGCTGGCTCCTGCAGCGCGTGGAGCTGAGCTGCAGTCTGTGCCGGATGCAGATCCTCTTCCGTTATGCTTTGACTAAAGCAAATTCAGCAGTGCAAAACCCACCTCTTGCCACTTCCCACCTCATCCAGCCCCAAGGCTGGTTTGCGTGCGTGTGCGAGGAGGATCGCTAAATCCATGAGCTTAATATGAGCATAACCTTGTAGCAGAGAGATGGAAAGGCTGTTGCTAGAAACTAGCCCCAGCCAGACTAACAGTGCAGCGTTCTTGGAAATGAGCTGTGTTTCAGGCAAATATCTGGGAGCCGGGGACTTTTTTTAGCCTGTCTCTTGCTGTTCGTTTTCTCCCTGGCACTGGGGCCGCAATTCCAGGAACCCTGGATATACTTGAGAGACCCTCTCAAACATGGATAAAAGTAATTAAACCTGTCAGCTTTCTCCTTTTTACACTCATTGTAGTTCTTCAAACGTAGATTTAAGATGGGGACAAAGTGTACAAGCAGAGATCTGACATCCTGTTCCAGCATCAAGCAGGGGAATGAAAGGATGAAGAGACTATTCAGAGGGTTCCAGCGCCGCTCCTGAAGCAAGGAGAGACGGTTGTTTGCTGCCAGGTGCGGCCTTTCTTACTGTTCCCCTCTTCCCCCCTCCATAATTAAGCAGTTAAATTTAGCTGTCTGATAGGTATGGAAATGTATGTGGCGCGACCGCTTTGGTTGTGCAAATAACTGGTATTTTGGCTTGCTTGTAGCGCAGAAAAATCAAGGAAATTGTTTCATGCTGTGCACAAGCACTGAAAGAACCGAGTTTCAGATGAAAAGCAGATTAAAAACGCAAGACAATTGGGTAAAATGAGGAGTAACATTTTTGTCTGGTCTGGATTAAGAAAATTTTTTGAGCTCTTAATGGTCTCAATAACTTCAGTTTTATTTGTGAAATTAAAATGTAACATCCTTCCAAGTAGAAAAGACCAAACTCTAAAGGTTTCGATTTAACAATGTTGACATACAAAATGTTCTTCATGTTCCCTTCCTTCAAGGAAATGTTCTGGCAAACTTAGTGTGAGTTTCTGAAGTGGTGTGGTTGACCTAAATCTATGTGGGGGGCGAGGAATTTCTCTTATGCTGCTGCAATACTCAGTTCCTGGGCAGGTGGGTCCAGCAGACAGAGCATGCTTAAAGAAGTAGCCTTTCGCTGAAATGTCTTCTCCGTTAATGAGTCTTCCTGATTGCCCTGTGCTTGCTGGCATGGAGTGATGGCCCAGCCCGCAGAAGCTGAACTTCAACTAGCTCGGGCTAATTTTAGGGTTGCACACTAGTGTTGTGGTCCTTGGAATTGTTTTGATCTCCTGAGAGTCTCCATCGCCCAGGAAGCTGGGCTGCCCCAAACCACCCTCCTGAGCCCGTCTCTGATGGAAAGCTGTTGCTTAAGCTCATCAGCGGAAGGGTGTGAGATGCCTGCAACGGAGTGCATGCATTGGGTGAGCATCAGCCTGGGCTCCTGGTGAGATGGTACATGCCGGGCTGCTGGGGCACAGATGGTGTACTCACTCTGTTGAATATTAACTTGCATCTCTATGGCACACCTGCCCCTGGAGCCTCTTATAACCCGTGTGTGCAGCACGTACATGATGAGTGGCATCGCAGCTCTGCTTGCTCTCGGTGCTTTGCTCCTGTGGGGTACAGGATGGTGGGGAGGAGTGTTTCTGATCTGCGTTGTCCCATCTGCACCTGTGTCATGGTGGAGAGGAGATGGCCTTCCTGGGAGCACAGAAATGCTCAGTGGGGATGCTCCTAGGAGCAAGGACATCCCACCAGGCACCTGGTCTACCTCCAGGCTGACTTGTCCTGTCGCAAAGCAGACTCGATGCCCCAAAATAATTTTCTGCTCAGTGAGCAATTAGTCAGAAATGGGGAAATGTTGGATAGAACCCTGTCTGGCAGTGTGTCTGTACCAAGCTGGTCTTTGATCACCCCCATGCTTCTCCGCTGGGCTCCAGCTTTGTTTGAGGCTGCAGAAGGGACTGTGCTAATCTCATTTGCCATCTTGATTGTTCGGTGCACAGCCCTGGGTCTTATTTACAGCTCACCATTCAAACCGTGGGCTGAAGATGGGAACCTTCATTTCCTTCTAGGCCTCTTTTTATGAACCTCATTGCTATAGTATGAGTGCTTCACACAAACATTAATTCACTTTCACAACACCCCTGTGAGACAGACTTTGATGTTTCTTATTTTACAGTGGAAAGGGAGGTATAGGAATATGAAAGACAAAAGTAACCATTAATTTTCACTTAATATTTTCAAAGCATGTTTTTGGGAACAGTGGTAGGCTCGTTTCTCCTGTATGTGCTCGTTCCCTGTTGAGTTTCAGGGCACCAATCCAAAATGAAAGATTTCTAGGGCTTTTCGTAACATCACTGGAGTTTCCTTATGGTCCTCCTTGATTTAGGAAAGGGCTCTGCCACTTCATCAGTTCTGAGGAACGCTCAGACACCTAGAAAACTCCACCTTAAAAGTAGAAAACTAGAAACAATAAAAAGAGGTGGGAGTGTTTGGCTTTAAGTCTGTTGGTAACTTCATGTACTTCTCATCTCATGATGTGTAGACGCACACAGGAAGAAAAAAAAAATCACGTAGGTGACGGTGGTAAAGAAAGTCTTGGTGGACGTTTTAGCTTAAAGATGACAGTTTATGCAACTTGTACTGAATGCTCATCTGAAACCTTCTACCACTCATCCCATGTTAGCCCTCTTTGCCATCTGTTAGTGAAAAGTGATTTTTTAAAGTTGTTGGTGATATAGCTGTAGTGTGGAGGAAAAAAACCTTAGTGGTATTATTTCTTTACTTGGTATATATGTACTTTAGGAGAAAAATGTCCAAGAATAATTGAGATGAATCAGTTTTCTATATGTGGATTGTTCGAATATTTAACATCTGAGGTCTTGTGAAGCAAAAGGGGCAAGGAACAAACACTGTTTATTTTTAGGACTGGAAAGTCGATGAAGCTGCTGGCCTAGATCGTGTACTCCTTCCAGGAGGAGCGAGGGAGAAAACAATCAGAAGCAGAGCGTGTCTTTGTGTGGTGGGGAGCATTTCTCATATTTATTTTAGCTGACAAACCCAGTTTGTGTTCATGTTAAATTGTTTCAGTTGTGTGTGTGGGGAAAGTAAGAAAGGATTTATGTGGAAACTTTGAATAAAATCTCTTCCCTCTTTTTGGAACTGGTTTCATTTCAGTTGTCCAAATTGAAAGTTGTGTGAACTACTTGTATTTAAAAAAACTCCAACAAAGTAAGGGAAGATCTTATCTCTCACCACCTCTTCCCCCATCCAAGCCCTCATCAGGAATTGTGAGCTGCCTGGTGAAAAAGCTCCCCCAGAGCCCCATTTGGGCCAGAGCAGTCGTAGATGGGATCGTGCCCTGGGACTCCAAGGCCACTATGGGCCTCTTTGTTTCAAGGGGCTAAACGTGGGTACGTTGCATGGCATAACACAGGGAGCTGGTTTGGTACCCACCTGAGAGAGGGGATGGGGCGGGCTGGCATTGCCACATTCCTGCTGATGTTCCCTGCTGTCTGCGAACCTGCTCCGAGAGATGCTGATCTTCACTGGTGTTATTGCAGTGTTTTGGGGCCCACAGCCCCATCAGTGCCAGGCGTTATACAGACCAGATGGTCTGATGAGACAACAGCTCCGCAAGGTCGATTGTAACCCTCAACTGGTTAAGCACATTAGTGGTTACAGTTGCTGCCTTAAAAGTTTACCCTTTTGACCAATTGGCAACAAGGAGATTCATCTGTGAATTTAGTGGCTTGGAAAACGAACCCATCCTGCCATTGCCCTCTGCTCCACGTTCATTTGGGGAACAAGGCTAAACTGTTCAAAGATTAAACATGTCATACCTGTTCCCTTGGTAGTAGCTGCTTCCTTGCTTTCCCAGCTGCCAAATGTAAATATCTTGGGAGTTTTATGGGCACTTTCCCTTCTCCTCCTCTCCCCTGTGCCATTCCTGGCATTTTGCACTTGGTTACAGTGAAAGACGCAATTTTGCTACTGACCTGCTCACGGAAATTCAACTGTTTGTCAGATGGGTTATAAATAGTCTCCAAATTAAGCCATAGTTACAGGTCAGGAAGAAGCCTGTGCTTTCTCTGCAGTTCTTACTGGGAGATATTGCTGTTACTTTAAAATTAAAAATAAGAGCAAGATATACTGAAAAGATGGAAATAAGTGGGGAGAAAAATTGCCTTTCAGCTGAGACTGGAAAATTTCTACCCAAAAGAAGAATATTTCTGGAAATGACAACTCAATGGAAACGTAGTTCTCTAATACATTCACTGTTAAGTGAACCTTATTTATATTGGAGGAAAGAAACACAATGTGGCATAAGTTATTTGGCTGTATGCATTAAAAAAAAAAAAAAAGAAAATCCATGAGCAGACATTCATAATTGGCAAGTGGGGAGACTGGGATACAGATGAGATAAAGGATGAAGACTCCAGACTATTGCTCTTGTAATTTGCGTTTTGTTGGTATGTATAACATTAAATTACAATTATATTTGTTTCGAGGAGAAGCGCTTAGCAGGCATAGGAAAAACTGTTGGAAACATTAAGCATATATTCAAATTAGTTTTCTTGGAATGAAATCATTAGGAGTAAATAGCTGCTCTTTTCTTGCTGAGGTGGGATCGTGTTCTTCATGTTGTTTTAATAGCAAGCCTAATGCTGTTTTGGAGACCGTTTTTGGAGAGGCAACACATTCTTAGCCATGTGATCCTGCAAACTGCGGTTGTTTTATGTTAATGCTTGGATGCTTCTTGGTCCAACGCAGAGATGAAACCCCAGCTGACTTGGGCTGGTTTGTGTGATTGACAGGTGGATTCAATTCTGGTGCAAATCCAAGCAGAAGTTTTATTCTTCCTTCCCTTTACTAACCCTTCTAAAGGCATTACGATGGTTTGTGTCCTACAGTTGTGTGGTGGTGGTGTTCCTGTAGTGTGGGTTCTGCATATGCCTTGCTGGGACCTACAGGTCCAAGGATTTTTGGTGTGTCGGGTTCTGCATGAAGATGAGAGAGTGATGGGAAGGTGAGGGAGCTCTCAGTGATCCTCCTCTTTCCCAGCTCAAAAATGTTCCTGTGTACACAAGAGGCTTTTCGACATGTTAAAACTAGATGTTAAACTAGAGCAGGACAGGTTTAGATTAGACATTAGGAGGAAGTTCTTTACACTGAGGGTGGTGGGACACCAGCCCAGGTTGCCCAGAGAGGTGGTGGAGGCTCCATCCCTGGAGACATCCAAGGCCAGGCTGGATGAGGCTCTGAGCAACCTGACCCAGTTCAAGATGTCCCTGCTGACTGCAGGGGGGTTGGACTAGATGGCCTTTAGAGGTCCCTTCCAACCCAACATGTTCTATGATTCTATGTTCATCCTCACTGCAATCTCTTGTGATGGTACGCTGGATGAGACCCCTTCCAACCTGCTGCATAGCTGGTTTTTTTTTCAGGTGAGTTGCACACATCTTTGGAAAGGGCCTTTCCTTTTGTCAGTGGGAAAGGCAGAGGCTTTGTGTTTAGGATTTAGCCATATGCTGTAGGTGGTTGGTCCTTAACACTCTTATTGCCGGTTTCAGTTGTTCCCAAAATCTCTTGACCACGTTGCAGTATGGAATTCCCAGCTTGGGACTGGCTTGGTTGGTGCAGTTGCTGGCAGAGGTCCCGCTGGTTTCTCATGGGTCCGCAGATGGTTCAATGGGGTGACGATAGAAGGCTGTCACTTTTGTACAGTGCAAAGAGATGGGTCCTCCCATCCCAGGGCTGGTTGTGCTCACCTTGTCCTTCCCTGTTGTTGAGGACTGATGCGCAGAGATGGGGGCAGAGCTGTGCTGTTTGTACACCCTGAGGGCAGGAGGTGGGGAGACACAACATTGCTGGTGGGGACCTGCCAGCTGCTGCCTGCAGGGCAGCCAGCAAGGATGGTTGGGTCTGCAGGGCTCCCGTTATCCTGCCGAATTATTCCCTCAGCAATAGAGTCAGACTGACAGCTAAAATATTTTTTTTTCCTCTTTGTAATGACTTTTTTACTCAAAATTTATGGATCCCTTTATGCTCATAAAACATAGAAAGTATATTCCCCGTCCTAGTCCAGCATCACTTGCGTAAATTTGAATCCATCACTTTGAAATGATATCATTGCAAATGGGGTGCGGGATGAACAATGAAATATCTCGAACCCTAGGAACTTCAAATTAATGTCCTTTACTGCAGAGTAATTACTGTCCCATAAACTAATCCTTTGTACCTCTGAATAAAGCTTTCCAGGCCCTCATGCCACAAAGTCCTCCCAACTGTCCCTTTCAAGCTGGTCTGAACCAAAAATATACATAGACTTCAGGTCCTGATAATTTTTCAGCCCTTTTAATTGGTTTTGTAGAGCTGTTTGAGGCTGGGAGTGTGGCTGGAGCACTTCTCTGGATGACTTTGTCCTGGACACCAGTGTGATTTGCAATTGCCCTGTTGCTTTTTAGGTCTTCCAGACAGCATGCCAATTTTGCAGCTCGTTCTTGACCCTTTTGGAGCAAATAACAAATTGTTGCAGTCATCTTTTGTTGCAGAGATGTTCTACCCTGCTCTGATGGCTGTGAATAGATGCTTCTAGGAAAACCTCATGATGGGATTTTTGCTGATGAAAGGAGAGGAAAAACTCCAACTCCAGGTATAGACTAACATATCTCATGTCCTTCTATGTGTCAGGTTTGCTTCTGTTTCTCATTGCCCGTGGCATAATGAAGGAGAATCTGGCCCCAGTTATTTCATGTGCAGCTCAAAGAAACAACTGGTGTCACTGAGTGTCTGGAAATTTCAATCATCTGCTGTCTTCCAGGAAAGTCTTTTCTCCCACTTCACCAGTGCTTTATGATTGATCTTGCCGAATTCTTAAAATTGCTCTCTTGGTTATAGATGAGGGACTGACTCTGGTGTCTGAAAGGAGCCTTAGCAACACGAATACGTCTCCACAATTTTTAGGATGATTACTCTGTCTTACAGGCTGACAATCAGATTTTCCCCTGTTTCTTCTTTTGTGGTTCGTGCTGTTACGTTTTCAATTTGTCAATTTTTATGTTATTGTTCTATCTATTCTGTATAAATCTGAACCCTGTGATTGCTCTTTTTGCACTTTCTTATCATTTGAAACAAAGATCACGAGGACAAAGCCATGCAGACAAGTTCTCCCTATCCCACCCCAGAGCCTCTAAGGATGTGAAAGGCTGGGCAATGGAGAGCCCTGAACCTGTTTGTGGCCTGATGAATCTGCTCCACAATTACTTCATTTTGTAATAGCTAGTTGGTGCCAGAAGCTTCAGGAAAAATCAACCCCAACCTGAATGACCATCAGTCTGTGTCATTAATCAGAGACTGACCCAATCAACCAGAGCTATTTAAAAATTTAAATATAATCTCTTGGGTGTCTGTCTCTGCGTGAATCTCTAGAGGCTGCAGATCTGTCTTGGGTCTTCTAAGAGAAGTTTTCAAAAAAGATTTAACTTCTCTCTCTCATACTGAGGATCACAAGCGAGATGGTCCTGATGATCTAAGTAAATGAATGTGCTGCTGTTGGGCCATTTCATCTTCATAAGGGCCATTTAGCACTCTTCTATTTTTTTCCGCTGGTGCAAAGGAGCTCTTCAAAGTAAGGGTCAAGGAACTTGATGCAGACAATTGATGCCATCCTCCGAGCTGTCCTTGCCAGCCACCCAGCTTTAAATATCTCAGATGACACTGTGAAAGACTCCCTGCAGGGCTGTGAGAATCCAGAATGAGTGAGTATCCTTGGATTAAATGATGATTAAGTGGCTGACGAAATGGGATGAATGAGGTGCTGCAAGGCAAGAACTCCTCCATTATAACAGCTGACCTCAGGCCAGATTTCCTCTATTTCCCCCCATCTGTAAAAATGGAATTCTATTGCGTCATGAACTAAGATTGAAGTTAGCGCCTTATAAACCAGCTTGCTCTGGAGGGCAGAAATCACCTTTTTGTTCATGGCACCTACCCCAATATTTCCACACTACTAATGATCTTTAGTAGAAACTTTCATATAACAGGCTAAGAACCGAGGTGGGTTTTTCCGTAGACTGAAATCCTTTGTGTGAGCCATGTACCGGCTCAAAATGGCTCCACAAAGACGTCCCCGAGCAGGTTTTCATGAGGCCTGATGGAGACGGTCATGCTTCCAGCTTCTGTGCATCTTTCATCGAAGAGCTTGTAGCAGCTGCCAAGCAGACAATTTTTGAATATCTCATGAAAGATGAGAAACATAACTATTACCCATCTTCTAGGAGAGGAAATGAAGGAGGGAGGTAGTAGAATGGTAATAAAGCAACAGAGAACAAAAATGCAGTCGTCTTGATGTTTGATTTAGGCAGCTGCCTGCTTTTTTAAGACCAGGAAGGAGAGCTGGTACAGAGCATGCTAAATTCCTCCTCCTCTAGAGCTCGGTGTGAAGTTCATTGCAGATCTTCCTAGAGCAGATATAAAAGTAAGGCCCCAACCCAGCAAGGTCACTAAGCCCACATGGCACTTCTAGCTGAACTGTTTTTTTTTTAGTCCTAGCATTCTGGCAATGACACATCTTAGCATCTGCCTCCATAAGTCTTCCTTGCACCTTTAATTATATGGTTTCTTCTTAGCTTCCTGGCCAGATCTTCAGAGCACCATTGTACATTGGGAAATAGCTCCCTGCCATCCATCCCAGTGGTTACATCCGTGTGCTATGTGAAGTGAGTGTTACAGGTTGTAAAACATCCTGGGTTCATCAGCAAGCACAAATACAGGCTATGCAGAGAATGGATTGAGAGCAGCCCTGAGGAGAAGGACTTGGGGGTGTTGGTGGATAAGAAGCTCAACATGAGCTGGCAAAGTGCACTCGTGGCCCAGAAAGCCAATCGCAGCCTGGGCTGCATCCCCAGCAATGTGGCCAGCAGGGCGAGGGAGGGGAATCTGCCCCTCTGCCCTGCTCTGGGGAGACCCCCCCCGCAGTGCTGCCTCCAGCTCTGGGGCACCAACATACATGGGACCCCATGGGGACCCCAACAGATCCATGTCCAAAAGGACACGGGCCTGTAATTCTTCACTGTGAGGGCTGTGCGACACTGGAACAAGTTGCCCGGTGAAACTGTTGAGGACATATCCCTGGAGGTGTTCAAGGCCAGGTTGGACGGGGCTTTGAGCAACCAGGTCTGGTGGGAGGTGTCCCTGCCCAGGGCAGGGGGTTGGAACCAGATGATCTTTAAAGTCTCTTCCAACTGTAACCATTCTATGGATCTATGAGTTTGCTAAGAGAGGTGCTGTACATGTTTAGGATCATGATTGTAAAGTCTGTGGTGTCTTACCTGCACAGTTTGGTTTTACATAAACCCAATTACTATCTGAATGATGAGAGAAATGGCCCATTGCAGGCTGGATGAAGAATCCCTGGCTCTTATAAAAGCTCAGTGCTGTCACTGGGAGCTACTTGTTATGTAAATCTGGAAATCTGACAGATGAAGTAAAGAAGTGGAAATGTGTTTTCTGACAGGAAAACTACTTTAATTCTTTACAGTCCTTGTGTATGTGAACAATAGTGTTATCTGGGGGTCTCAAGCACAGCAGGAAGCGTCTCTGCTATTTCCTGAATAAGCTTGCTGGCCCCCTTCCAGCTTTTAAAAAGTAGGGGGGGGAAGGCAAAAAAAAGGCATGCTTAGCATAGGTGTATGACATTGGCAAATACCAATGGTGTTCTTTTGTATCAGTGTTGTAGATTTTATGTTTGCTTTCCTGGAAGTGACAGTTTCTTCCACAATCAGCTGATTCACTTATTCTTCCTGGATGATGTTATTTTCTTGAGCCTTGAATGCACTCCTCGTCAGGCGGAAGTACCAGATGTGACTCTGGTCTTGTTCCCTGGGGTAAGTCATTGCCATCAACAGAATCTTGTCACCCACCTGGATGACAAGTAGAGTCACAGAGACCCCTCTTTTCCTGTAGTCCAATTTATTTTTGTTAGTTTGGACCAAATATTTAATGATCCTTTTCTTCAGAGGAAGTCAGAGATCTCCCTGAGATTGCTTTAAATGAGCTCTACAAGGTTCTTCACCCAGATTTCAGTCTGTGAGCAGTTTTCCTCGCAGCCTAGGTGGTACTTTCTGCCTCTTTGCACAGACAAGATGTTTGACAAACCCTCAGAAAAATCTCAGTGAGTCAAAGGGGAAAATGTTGACCTGAAGTAACACAAGGGCACGGCAACTTGGTGTGTGGGACAGGGAAAGGCATATGGAGATACTCAGGGTTTGGTCTGAAGGGCTCAAAATGGTTGGGACCAACGTGTTTTCCTCAATGCTGTGGAGGCTGGTGGAAAGCTCTGCAGTGTGGTTCATCCAGACAGGCTGGAAGGGATGGAAACTGAATATCAGAATTGCTTTTGATGTCAGATAGATTATTCAGATGGTCCTGGTGGCTGGAGATGGCACAACTGAAAAATAACAGGACTACTTCTTATGGGCAGTGTTACCGCCCTTTCACATGCTCATAGTGCTGGATAAAAGTGGGTGGGAAAGGCTGTCTGCTGAGCTTTCTCAGCTAAATATCTTGTAAAAACAGGGACTGCCAGGAGAAAGATGATACTGTCTTTGCCATCTTCAGGAAAATGTGGTAGGAAAAGGGCTGGTTTTGCAAGCAATGATGTTTTATAAGATTGGATGCTTGGTGAGTTTGACAAGAGGTTGTTATAAGGCTGTTGGCCACCTGGACTCTTACCTAGGAAAGGCAGCATGAAGTCTCTTAGCTGTGGTTTAACCATGCTTCAGGGGCTGGGGCACTCAAGGTCTCCTTCATCCACATTTTCTAAATTGTGTTTGTAAGAGCTATTTCAAATTTATTCCAGAACAAGCAACGTTCACCCATTGCGCTGAACACAGGGTTCTCCAGAAGTCCAAAGAGATGGTTAAGAGCATGCATAGGGAAAGAAGCAATACCATAAGGGAGGAAGATATGAGATTTCTTTTTTAATCTGTTAATACACTTGTTGAAAGATGGAAGTTTCAACCCAAAAATGGGGAAGGAAGAAAATTAAATTCCTTCATTTCAGAGGCCCCTAAATATATTGCTTTTCTGTGTTTGAAATTATACTCTTTGACTTTATGCTTTGAAATATCACTGATCAAAACTGTAAATAAAAATTAATTAAATGACTCAGACATCATAAATCTGTTACTTTCTGGTCAAATTAAATATTTGGTTGACCTAACATAGTTTCTCTCGGATACTTTTCCCTAGGAAAGCCCATTGTCTGGCATACCTTTTTCTTAAGTTTTCATTTGGATCATCAAACCGAAAAGTTCCCTTATCTAACTCCAGGTAGCAATAATTATTTTTTTTCTGTTGTTTCTACACCGAGAAATCTATTTTTTCCCCCCAGGGAAGTGTCTGGAATCAGGATTTTCCATTGCTAGTCTCTTGTGAAATGCATTCTTCTTGAATTAGAAGGGACCTGCCTGCTGGCATGGGAAGTACTTAAGCCTGCCAGGGAAACAGAACAAAGTAAATACAGGAGAATAAGGAAACTAAGATAATGTTTCTGATAGCACCCTTGCACCGAGCCCTGAAAGAGTATTCTATAGAAAGAAGGGGTCTAGCATGCTGTGCCAAAGAAGATGCTTTTATTCTGTTTATCTGGACTGTTTTGATACCTCTGTTGAGGAAGGATGTTGATAGGAAGAATATTCTGTTACACAAAGCAGCATCCTGTCTCTGGTCTTCTGTAGTCTGTGATGCCAGAAGAAATACGTGGAAGAAAATCGATTCCTCAGTGTAGCATTTAGGCACTGCTGGTGGCAGGTCTTGGCTGTTAAATTCAGTTTAAAGCATCTGAAGGGTCTACTGAAACAGTTCAGACCTTAGAAGGAAACAAAAAAGAAATGCTGAAAGGTTAAGAATCCCCTACCGGCATTTTCCTGGAAAACATAGAGTGTTACGGGCGCTGTTGTACAGAAAATAGAAGGTTGAACAGTCTTCAAACACTGGCAATCAGAAAAGGCTGCAGTCAAGTAGAAGATGGACCCTACCCAGGCAAGAGTCAGGAAGATGCATCCCTAAGCAAAGTTCCCTGGAGATGAAAGCAGAGGTGGCTCTTGCCCCAGAGGCACCAAAGCCTTTTATTTTCTCTGTTTTCCTTGGGAAAATGTTTTAAAAAACCCTGCACTGATTATTTCAAGCCTGAGAGGTTTAGAAGAAGGTCAGTTTGTATTGTTAGACCTCCCTGTTCCTCCTAGGATAGATGAATTGCTGAAGAGGCATTTGAAGATTTCATTCCATTTTGGTATTCCCTCATTGTCTTCAGCCTCTACATTGATGGGGAGGGCACGGAGGGGCCCCCAGCTTTCTCTGGATTTCAATGAAGTCATAAGAAGGCAGCCTGCTCTTCATTTTATTTTTCACAAAACGCTTTGAAGGTTTAATGCTTTTTGTGACAAGCCGCGTGCTCATGAAATGGGGCTCTGGTGAGCAAGGAGAGGAATGAGCTTTGAGGCAAAAAACACTCAATAACCACCCCCTCTCTCAAACCAAGGATTCACGTGTCCCCTCTGCCTCTCCCCGAGAGGGAAAAGGAGCTGAAGCTGAGTGAAAAATGATCATACAGTTTTCAAAACAAATTCCTGGATTGAGTGTGTCGCCTGCCAATCACCGCCCCGAACGCGCCGTATGCTTGTCTCCTTTTGTCTGGTCTTTTTTCGGATCCGAGCTGTGTGCGGTGACGGGATTGTCTTACAGCCTGTTTGTACACTCATCTATAAAACAATTTGCCTGAGATGGCCCTGGTCCAGTTGTAGGCCAGGAAGCCCTCAGGAAGGAGAGGAGGAGCTGGGTTGTCCATCCTTTTCCAAACACTTCTCTACCTGGGGTTTCTTCTGCCCTCGAGTATGTGGTCATATATATATATTTTTTTTTTTTAACATACATTTTTCTTTTGTTTTGAGCTGGGAGGTTTGATACATTCATACCCTTATTTCTCAGGATCTCTTATCCCCTGATGCTTGTCCCACCGGTTTCACCTCTCAGCTCAGGGAAGACCAGGGAAGGTTTTATCTGACTTAGGAGGAGGAGCCTAAAAATCTTGTTGAGAATTGTTTTTCCAGTGTTTTTTTTTTCCCAGGGTTTAGTCAGTTGTATACCCCATTCGGGACCAAGCGCTTCTCTCATTTCACATTAGATCTTCCAAAGAGGAGCCATTTCTAGAGCTGTTAAGGTGGCAAAGTATGTTTTTATATATATATACGTATCTATATGTGTACATACAATACCGCTCCCCCTGCACATACAGATATCTTTGACCTGAAGTGCTTTCTTTCAGCGTTCCTAAATTCAAAGCATCTGAAAAGAAGTGCTTTTGATTTAAGTGAATTTCTTGTTACAGCTTTCCAACAGAAGCGGGGCTCAATCATGGATAATCTTAGCTCGCAATCATCGTGTCCAAAATATTTTAATTTAAAAAATTATTACATACCATTTCATTTTATTAACCTATTTATCTACATTTGTAAAGAGCCCACAGATGATCCAGGACTGCATTATACTAGGCCCTATATAAATATGAATTGGATCTGAAACCAATTAGAGGCTCAATTTCAACATGTAGGTCAGTCATTAATCTCTGGTTTGCCAGACAATATAGCTACTTTCTCCAGGACAATAGCTACACAGCTATATTTTGGGAATGGGATTCAGAAGAAATTAAGCTTCCATGTAAGACTGTAATTGTTGCATCTCCGCTAGCAGGAAACACTATCAGCATCTGGTTTAACACAGATGTATAATGTATTTGTTAATGGTCCAGAAAAGTGGGTTGTGAAGATGCAAGGGTCAAAGTCTCATGTAATTAGTGAGATTAGCCAAGACTGAAGGATTTCAGGAGGCGGAGACCAAGCTAGCAGGATGGGCAGGATGATAACAGGTGGAAGTCAGTGCTGACAGCACCGAAAGACAGTTTATGCCATGGAAGGGATAATTTGAGCTTCTGGTATGATAACTGCACCCTAAGAGAGTGGTAGCTGTGGGGAAGAGGGGGCAGATCTGGGTGACGTGTTGGAGATCGAGTGGAAAATCTGGCATGGCAACAGTGAAAATAGTGATAAACGTATTATGATTACAGCAGGATAAAAAAAAAACCTGTGTCATAATATCAGCGAAAGACCCTTTCCTGAGCTGCTCTCTGATCCTTGCATCTAATAGAGTGTATGGAGTAGAAATAGAAGTTGTCAAGATGACAAACAGTAGAACTAAAGCAATATTAATGAAAAGTCTAGGGTCATTTAATGTAAAGAGATGACTAAATGGGGACATGAGAGATGTAAAATATAAGAAATGATAGGCCAGTGAATCGGCGGCTCCTTTTCTTACTTATGAAGCACAAGTAGAAATTGCATGTAACTATTGAAAATAGTAATAATAAAAAAACATATGCAAGAACCATGACGTTTGTACTTTTTACAGAGGACAAGAGCTGGGGAGCTTGGTCTCTAGATATCATCAAGGCTGAGGACCTGTGTGTGTGACTTCTCAAGACAGTTCATCATTGCTGGTGCTGTGTTAAAGACATGGTGTTATGGTTGTGTTTCATGGCACCTGCAAGCCCGGAAGGGAGGGAAGGAGGCGAGTGAGAAACACTCTGGGATTCCCTGACTTTTCTCCAAAGCATTTGGTTCCAGGCTGCAGTCAAAGATGGATTCTCTGTGGTACCTCTTCTCTCCAAAAAAGCCCTTGTTGTGCACTAGATTTCTCCAGGCTGGGGAAGGATTTAAATTTGTGCTGTAGGTAGAAGGTTCAGGGCTCTGTGATCTCCCAGATCATTCCCTTCCTCCTCTATTGGAATATGCAGAGGAAAAGGGCTCTGTCCCTGCTCTGCAGCTGTGGTGGGTGCGTGCGTGGCGGAGGTGTGCAGGACCAGGCAGCGTGGCACAACGGCAGCATCTCGGGGGACGTTGTGTCGCAGAGGGGTGGTGGGCGGCTGGGGAGGAAGCCTGCCTGAGGCTAAATATAAAGCCCGGAGGGCGGGTGGGGGGATCTCCCCACAGGCACACAGCTGCTCTTGGGCTGGCGCTGCTCCAGGCTTCCTTCTCGCCTACCCCACCTCGGACCAAAGTGGTTGGTCTCTCTGGTTGCTGTCACGTTGAAATTAGCTGGGGAGAGACACCTCACCCATTTCCTCGCCTAGTTTCTATGGTGATATTCCACTCAACTGTTTTCAGCAGGTCTGAGTTTATTTCCCTGCAGATAAGGCAGCCTATGCTAATATACCGCAGCCTGGGCTCTATATCTTGGCAACAAGCCGAGGGTTCGTACCACTGAAATTAAATGGCTCTAGGTAGAACGTATTTCACGCTGGCTTTGGCAAAGGCTGGCATTGTCTCATAAAATAATATTTTGATTGTTTATTGCTGCTGTTTGACACCCTAAGCTGGAAGGCTGCACATGGAAATGTGCATTCTCATGTTGTTCTTCTGTGCTCCCTGGTGCAGAATGCTCAGGGACCTCCAGCTCTGGCTTGGTGAAGGCTGAAATACAGTGCAGGATGTAGGAGGAAAGATGTGTGAGAGAAGGGTGTTGGAAGCAGTGGGAAAAGGGCTGTTCTAGGGATGTTCAGGCTGGTTAGATCTGCATAGACTCCAGGTGAGTAATTCACACCCTTTCCCTCTGTGAAGGAGCTGCTGCGGTTCTCATCCCCACTCCACCTAGAAGGTCTTTGTGTTTTTCCTCCACCTGCATTTTTCTCCAACATGTCCCGAATGCTTTGGCAAGGGAAGGTGATGAATGTCTCTCCATGCCCAAGGGGGATGATGGGGATCACTCTCTTGGGGCTGGTGTGGTCCCATCCACGCTGTTTGCTGAATACCTTCCCTTATGTTGGCTGACGGGGCTACAGCTCATCCATCCCTGTAGAAACTAGAAACTGTCAATCATTGAGGTCCCCAAGGACCCTGTCCTTCACTCGCACCCCAGAGAAGGTTCGGTCCCACTGCTTGGTGCACCAAGTATTGCAGAGGGTTGTGCAGCAGCTTAGCTTTGACTGCGGTGCTATTTGGGAACGGAGATGTTCTCTTTAGCCTTCTCCAAAGAAAATACGGTTCCAAACCTGCCTTTGCACCAGCACTGTTGCTGTGACAGGACTAGACTCTCCCTTTCGCTGTGTGAAGTGGTTTGTTCCTGACAGACAACATGACATGTTTACTGAGGCTCACCTACCTGGGTCGCTCCGTCACGTTTGCTGCAGAAGGCAGGCAAATAGACTTGGGGATAGAATGGAAACCCCCAACCCAGCAAGCCAGACTGTGGCCTTTGAAAGGACCTGAAAAGCACAGACAATTATTTTAATTATTTAATATAATTTCCTGCAGGTGGGTAACCCGGGGGGAAGAGGAAGGCTGGGAATATTGTAGCGGAGCTCATGGTAGAGTGATGCTGATGATCATGGTTTTGCTCTGAGCAGGAATATTCCTGCCCAGCAGGAAAAAGTGGACAGGCTGTCCCAAATGTTGTGGCTGTGCCTTGGGGCCCGGGGACATTGCAGTGCCTCATGGAGCTGGCAGTGCAGCTGAGACCTTGTAAAGTGACAATACCTTGAAGGCCATCTCATTTTGCCCTGGTGATCATTGGACTGTCAGCTCACGTCTTTCTCATTACCACTTTTTCACCTCCATGCCCCCAGGCTAAAGCCTGCCTCGAAGGGCTGCCATCTTGAGAAATGTCTTGGAGTCTCAGTAATGCTGACTCTTCCCCACGGTTGCTGTGTGAGCAGGCAAGAAAGCAGGTCTGTTGTGGGCTCAGACGGCATCTGTGCCTTCGCAGGAAATGTGGTGGCACCATCAAGTCTCCTGCGATGTGACGCAGGTAGTTGGCTGCTTCCCTGATCCACTTCACACCTCTCAGAAGTATGACTGATCTCACCAGTGGCATTTTAACATACCCACCACCAAAGCTCGGGGCTGACGTTTCCAGCAAATTCTCTTCCTTTTCAAAGGGCCGCGATTTAGAGGAGACCTGTGAAAATAAATGAAGATTTCACTCAGGAAGTTGCAAATTTAAGCTCATCCCAGGCTCCCCCTGGAGATGCTGCCCACCTCCCACAGTTGAGGTGACTGAGAGTGGAGCATCATCAAAGCACGGGCTCAGCTCCCACCACCTGTGATCAACCCTCAGCTCCTTGGCCAGCCTTGGCAGCCAGGGACCCTGTCTGTGGAAGGGAGGTGTTAATCCCGCCCCAGGTTGGAGAAGGGATTTGGGGAAAATTGCCGCTGTTTCTGATGGGCTCAGAGCCCACTTGCAATGAATGTTATAGAAAACCCACAGCACACCTTACAGAAGCACTTGGTCCCAGGCCGGCTCCCTGAATGTCCTGACTCCATAGGGAGTACAGGCGTGGTCTCCTTCCTCTATGTTTTTAAGAACAAAATGGTTTCTTGGACCCAAATAGAGGATATTGATGTAGCGGGTAGGATTGGACAGTTCAGGAAACCTTCTAAATTTACTCCAAGGTTCCAGGACACTTATGGATCCAGAGCACCGTCCAACTCCATGTTTTATAAGGAAAGTTTAGCATGGTTATAGCCACTAGACAACTACAGGCAACTGACCTGTGTTGCAGCTAATTGTGCTGCTTTGGTTTATTTTTGTCCATCTCAGACTAACAGCTTGTATGTCTGACAGAAGCTTGCTTTTTCTTTTCCCCTTCCAGTGAAGGATTATTAATAGATGAGGCATCAACAAAGAAAAGACCATTTGAGAAATAAGATGGGACACTTGCTCTACAGTGGAAAAAAACAACGGCACACACCCACATGAAACATTCTTTTCTTTTTAAAGAACATTGACAAGAAAGCCCTCTTTCCTTCGGGAGGCACTCATATTCCCCAGAGTTCATGATTCAGCCAGCATTTCTGCCCTCTTCAAATAGATTAAAATCCAAAGGACTTTTTTTTCCCCTACCGTGCTTGAATGATTTTAACTTAGGTCAGATGCTGACTTGCAAAAGGCTGGGCTTGAGCATCATCTCCTTTTATCGCTCCTATCTGAGACTTCATGGTCTCTTTTCAGGCTTTAAATAAAATGGGACTAAACATAATAAAATCCTGTGCTTCAGGGCAAAATGTTATTACCTGAAGGGAGCAGGAAGAAATTGTTTTTCTCTTGTGAATACCACTGATTGATGCAGTGTGGGTTGATGGTGCTTCTTTCTGACGCGCAGTTATGGGCTACCACTGGAAATGGACTCCATGGGCCAAAGCTCTTTGCTTGTGATATGCTGATGGCTTGTTTCTTGGGGCTTGGAAAGTGGATTCTGAGAAGCAAAGAAACTTTATCTTCAGGCTCCAGGAGACTTTTGGATTCAGAGATGAAGTAGGACTTCACAGCAGAGTAGTACAGAGGAGCTAAAAGTGTTTGCGGAGAAGGAATGTGCTGCCTCTGTTCAGGCACTGAGCTGTTCCTAGGGTGCCACCACCCATGGGATGCTGCTGCCCTGGCCACACTTTCCGTTTGGCCTCCCGTGAAACCCAAGTGACATATTTGTCCTGAAAACTTGGTCCCTGTGGTGCCATAACACATTTTCTCTCAGCTGGACAAGCAGACTCCAAATGCAGAAATGGTTTCAGAGAAGAATTTATTTTGTCAATGCAGAACCTGCCCCATTTCCGCAGGGATCCTGGTGAAAGATCTCCTTCATTAGGTAAATGGGAGAGTATTGGGAGCACTGATGGAAAAATTGAAATGTCACTGAGTTCAGCAAGAGAGGTTTTATTTGAAAACCTTGAGCTACCTTCAGCACGGCTACCAGGTGGGTAATAGCCTAGAGCTGATCTTTGCCAGGTGGCTCAAGCCCTAATTGTAATCCTGGGACCAGGTGAGTGAGGGGAAGGTTTAAAAAGGCAGAGGATGAGCAGCCCCTCCACTGGTGCCAAAGGGAGAAGTTGCTGCTGGCTGAGGCTTGTGTGCAGAAGGTGGCTGAGCTGCGATCTGGCTTCACCTGTGGGGCTGAAGACGTGCTTGCTCTTGAATTCCTCCTGTCTGTGAAAAAAGGGTAACAGCACATGTCTGGTCTAGGTCTTTGTCTGTTGTGTCTCTTGAGAATGCAGGTTTCTTGGGGCTCAGTATGTGTCTTACACATGTAAAACTCAATGTTTGTATGAGGTATGGTGGGGTGTTGACCAAGACGAGTTTGCTAGGGCTGTTGTGGTGTTGCATTATGTGTGGTTGGAAGGTGGCTGGTTTCTGAACCTCAGGCTGCTGTTCCCATGCTGTAGCATCACTTTGGTTGAAACTGCCTGTTATTTTCCCATAGTGACACAGATATGACTATTCATTTGACAGATAAAGCTTAAGAAGCCCCTTTGGAAAGAGAACAAAGGCTCTGCCATTATCTTTAATGGTGAGCCATGAAAGCCGCGTGTTATGTGAAGTAGGGAAAACAGCAGAAGTGCCAGGCCTGCCTGCCAAAGGTGGCTGAGTTTGAGACATCACTGTTAAAGACCTTGTCTCCTGGGTTAAACTATGTATTTCCTCATAGAAGCAGAGTTTCACTTGAACCAGGCCTCAAGTCCTCCATAATTCGGGAGTGCATGTTGGAGAAGGGGGAGCAGGCTCAGATCCATGTCTGGGACTTCTTGATTTACACAGTAGTTGCATGTGTAATTACAACTTAGTCATCTAGGGTCATCCAGTCCTAGTTTTCCCAATTGTCCTGTTTGCTGCACGTGAAAAGGAAGTAGCCGTACAAGCAGCACATTGATATATCCCAGGACCTTCTGGTGTGACGGGCTGTATTTCTTCTCTGTCCTGTTGGCTGCAGATAATCGGTGGCTCAGGTACCATTAAAATTTTAAAAATCCTCTAAGAAAGGGATATAAAAAGCCCGTGTTATAGTTCCGGAACTGGTATCTGAGTTTCACAGGAAACAAGAAACATAATGTCTCCAAGTTATACATCTGAAATGCAGATATCTGCTGAGACTCCAACCGCTTTCCCAGAAGTACAGGCACCAAAACTAATAACCTGCTGGCTATACGAGGACCTGCACAAACAAGAAGGGCACGTAACAGTGGCTGTGGGATTCATAACTTTGCAAACTGTGTTTTTTCTTGAAGTTAAATCCTTAATCTTATTAACAGTTTTATTTATAAAGTACCTTCTTGGAGAAGCTTAAGGTGTTGCACAAGCTATAAAAATGCACTAATAAAGAAAATAGCCTCATAAAAACAGTATAGAAATGAAAAGAAGTACTAAAAAGGCACTATTGTGAAGATAGCAGCGGTTGCAAGTCATATATTGATG
Organism: Stercorarius parasiticus; assembly: GCA_013396915.1. Classification (NCBI taxonomy): domain Eukaryota; kingdom Metazoa; phylum Chordata; class Aves; order Charadriiformes; family Stercorariidae; genus Stercorarius; species Stercorarius parasiticus. The sequence goes on along the minus strand of VWZL01004800.1, from coordinate 265,464 downwards.
TCAAAATTGTCCCTTCTTATGCTGTAAAGACTAATACTTTGCCACTGGGACCTCAGATGCCACAATGATGGGACCAGGGTAAGGTTTTGAGTAGAGCAGGAGAGATGGAAAGAGTGAAGTCAAAGCAAAGGATGCCTTGTCGACTTTGTGAAGTGAGGGAAGTCACCTGCTGTGTCAGCCTGGACCAGAACAGTGTCCTGTGCCCCTGAAGTGAATCGGTTCCCACCGGGGCTCGGTGCAGCTCTTCGTTATGTACCTGCTGTCCTCCCCTGGGCTGTCTGGGGCCAATGAAGTGAGCACAATAACTGGTTTTTAGCCTGAAGCATTAATGAACAGAGCACAGTGCTGTAACCCCCGTGCTTACGTGTGCACGCAAAAGCTCTGCCCAGCGAATGCAAAGGCGTCCTCTTGGTATTTGTCTTGAACCAGGGATCTTGTCGCTTTGCGCTTACTCAGAGGTGGAAAATCTGTGCCGTCCACTCACCTGTTCCTAACCATCCCCATCCTGCAAAGTTTCTGGTCCAAGGATTTCCAGAGCTGCGGTTCCTGAGCACCGCTGCTCTCCCAGGTTGTGATAAAGGCTGTGTTGTCCTTGGTGTGCGTTTAGTAACGTGCGATGGCAGGGATGTGTGGGGTCTGCAAGCTGTGCTGGGGGTGTAAAAGGTTAGAGACAGGGGAGGTGTGCAAAAAGTGGCTTATCCGGTTCCCTCTGCTGAGCCCAGAGACAGCCTCGACTATTGCACAACACTGGTGGCACAGCAAATTGTGCCTTTTGTAAAAAAAGTGGGTTTTTTAAACAGTGGCAATTGCTATGTGATTTCTCAGAAAGAGGAGCAAAACATACCCCCGCTTCCATCCCCACCTCCGTTTTCAGCCCCCAGTTTATTCTGCCTAGTCTATTTTTGACTTCCCGGAGTTACTGGGAGAACAGGATTAGCAACTGATCATTTATGCTGATTTTCTAAGTGCTGAAATGTCTTTCATTAGAACTGTCATTCAAGAAAAAACGTTAAATTGTGCTTTCAGTTTCATCGCGTGCTGCAACTACAGATGCAGCTTACATCCATGTCTCCGCGATGGAGAAACGTGGATGCTGCTGGTTGGGATATTGTCTTGTCTTGAAAGGAAGAGAGGGGCCAGTAGAAGCAGCTGGAGAGGTAGTTGCTCTGAGCTGTGCCTGATGACATCCCTCCATGGTCCCTGAAAGCTGTTGCCTGCTAGAATTAGTTGCACGGAGCAGGAGCTGTGTGTCGGAGTGGTGCTGTGCATAATCCTTGCTTTTGTGCAGCCACAGGTGAAGATGCTCACAGGGCCTGAAGAAAGCAAGGGCTTGTTTATCAGCAGTGTTGACATAAAGAGTCTACTTTTACCTTGGTAGAGGCTGTGGAAAATGCTTCCCAGTGTCTGATTTAGAGACATTTACGGTCTGAAGATGGGGGTGTGCCTCTCTCCAGGATGGAGGTGATGTGGAAACGTGCCAGCCCAGTAAAAGCTTTCAGCAGGGCTCCCCGGAGGCGATGCAGCAATGCTCTCCCCGCCGTGCTGGGGATGGGAGGCTGAGAAGGGATCTGGCCTCCAGCTCATCCCGCTTGTTAACCCCTCCGTGCCAGGCCAGGCATCCCGCTCCTTCTCCTTGGCACTTGGGGGTTTTTCTGGAGGTGTTTCCCACTGCTCAGCTCCAGAGCTGCACACAGCTTTGCCAATACTCCACCAGGTGCTCAGCTGGCTTGCTCTGCCCTTCCAGGCTTCAACAAGGGTGCCGGGGTTGTACATGGCAAATAATTGGGCCTGGCCTGTGATCACCTACTTCATTCCCTTTGTAACCGCAGGCAGCATCTGCAGCGTTGAAAGGCTGCTGCAATTACCCACCTTGCCACCCATTGCTTCTCTCCGCAAGCTCCATTTTGATCCACGCTACTCCTGGCAACTTGTAGCATTACCTACCCGTGCTTTGATGTTCTGAGACTGAAGTATGTCGGAGGCACCATAAAAATTGCATGTAATTATCCTTGGTCTGGGTCTGTGGGAGCAAGAAAGCATCAATATTGATGTGTGACAGCATTTATGTTTTGTGTGCGAGCATATATATCTCCTCTCCTCCGTATTCAGCAGGAGTTTTTGATCGCTGCCTGTGTGCTGCACCATTACAGCTGCTCCCGTGCTGTTTCCTTTCCCCCTGGGGCTGGGGGTTGGATGCTGCGGTGGCCTCTGGAGCTCATTCCAGCAGATGGAGCCCAGCCCTGGGGTCTGGCAGCGGCTGCGCAGCCGGGAGAGTGGCGACAGCTTCCCAAAGTGTCTCTGCACCGGGTCTCTTGTCTGTCTGTACTTCTGTACTGCCGCTGACATCGATGAATAATTCAGGCTGAAAGATGGAAGAGGGAGGATGAGTGCTCTTGTGGCTGGGAGAAGGGAGGTGGTGGGGAGAAGGGAGATGGTGGGAAGAGAGGAGCGGTCACAATCCTGCAACGGCCACGGACCAGGGAAGGGAGGGGGTCAGGCAGCAGTGTGGGTGTTGGTGGGGACATATCCACTGGTGCAGAGACAAAAGAGAGGGCAGTGTTGTCTGTGGAGGGAACTCAATCCCCTCTCCTCAGCCTGAGGATGCAGGGGGTGTGCTACAGGGGAAGGGACGGGTGGTGCAGAGAGGGGCTGGTTGTGCTCCGCAGTGTTTGGACACATAGCACCCCACATGGGAGAAAATCCGCAGCGACTCTGGTTCTCCCTGGCTTGCCCTTAAATCACAGCCAGGACCAGGCATTTCCCACCTTGCTTTCCCTTCTGCACCCAACTGGCAGCTCCTGCTCTGTCCTTTCTTTGCAGTGTTGGCTGTGTTTGGACCATGTTGCTTAACAGGCAGCTGGACTTCAGCGGGAATTTGTGCCCTGACTGCCTTCAAATGTCTGTCCCCTAAGAGGAGCGTGCTGGGCAAACCCTCCCAGGGCAGGGTGGGATGGGGGACCACAGGGTAGTTTGTGCAGAAGAGGCAGCAGTGGGGCTAGCGGGCAAAATGCTGCAGCCCTGATGGACCACATGTGCTGGGATGGGCCAGGGAAAGCACCCCTGGCCTGGGCTGTGCAGGGTAGGTTTCCAAAGGGACCTTCCTATGTCCAGTTGTGATTTGCTCTGAAGCAGAGCAAACAACAGGGAACTCCATCTGAACATAAGGAAAAACTTCTTTGAGTGTGACAGAGCCCTGGCACAGGCTGCCCAGAGAGGTGGTGGAGTGTCCTTCTCTGGAGACATTCAAAACCCACTCAGACACGTTCCTGTGCCACCTGGTCTGGGTGACCCTGCTCTGTCAGGGGATTGGGCTGGATGATCTCCAGAGGTCCCTTCCAACTCCCACCATTCTGTGATTCTGGGAGCCTGGAATGAGTCTGGATGAGCCATTTGAGAGGGTTAAATAATGAAGAACCACACAACAGAGGGAATCTGTGGGGTAGTGGCATCTTCCCCTTTGGGACAGATTATGTGTGTGTAGGGTAGGAAGCATCAGGGAAGGTGGGATCTGCCTGTCTTCTCACAGCAGCATTCTTGTAGCACCGCAGCCTCAGTAGTACTAAAGTAGCTGCACCTTTAAGGCTTCCAAACCTTTTGCAGCTTTAATGAACCTGGATCTTGGCTTGAGAGAAGCCCTGAGGAGAAGGACTTGGGGGTGCTGGTGGACAAGGAGCTCAACGTGAGCAGGCAAGGTGCACGTGCAGCCCAGAAAGCCAACTGCATTCTGGGTTGCATCAAAAGAAGCGTGGCCAGCAGGGTGAGGGAGGTGATTCTGCTCTGCTCTGGTGAGACGCCACCTGGAGCACTGCGTCCAGCTCTGGAGTCCTCAACACAAGAAGGACATGGACCTGTTGGAGCGGGGCCAGAGGAGAGCCAAGAAGATGATCCAAGGGCTGGAGCCCCTCTGCTGTGAGGACAGGCTGAAAGAGTTGGGGTTGTTCAGCCTGGAGAAGAGAAGGCTCTGAGGAGACCTTATAGCGGCCTTCCAGTACGTTAAAGGGGCCTACAGGAAGAATGGGGAGGGGCTCTTTATCAGGGAGTATAATGATAGGACATGGGGTAACGGTTTCAAACTGAAAGAGGGTATATTTAGACTGGATATCAGGAAGAAATTTTTCGCTCTGAGGCTGGTGAGCCCCTGGCCCAGGTTGCCCAGAGAAGCTGTGGCTGCCCCATCCCTGGAGGTGTTCAAGGCCAGGTTGGACGGGGCTTGGAGCAGCCTGGTCTGGTGGGAGGTGTCCCTGCCCAGGGCAGGGGGTTGGAAGGAGATGATCTTTAAGGTCCCTTCCAACCTGAACCATTCTGTGATGTTGAATCTTGTGCACTGGGATCTTGCTGACATCCCTCCTGCACGTGGAAAACAATCTGGTGTTTCTGAATGGGGCAAGGCTGGTAGGAGAGAGCAGCAAATCGATGGTGCCACAGGACACGAGACATGGGCAGACAGGCTCTGATGGCTGTGGAGTGGTCCTCTGCTGCATGAGGCTCGGGACTGGCATTTTGTGATGCCTTGGGACAATGAAAATATTTAAGCCATGCTGTGCATGGGTACATACCCGTGCAGAGGTCACGCTTACACCATGCTTCTGGCCCCCTGGGTGTCTATCCTGGTGATTAAAGATTTGCTGTAGTCTTCAGGGAGCTGTGCCCGTTCCGCACGGCCGTACTTGGGAAGAGCGTCTGGCCCGCTGAGCATGCTCCACGCACAGGATTTCATCGGCTTCTTCCTACTGCAGCTCATTATTCCTATTCTCAGCTCTCAGAGGGGTGATTTGATGAGAAATGCCACCGCTCTGGTATTTGTAACTGTGAATGGTGTCTCCCAGGGGAAGCTGCCATTTTGCTAATACCGCATCAAAACGGATTTCCTTCCCAGATATGAAGTAAACCACAGAAATAGCAAAAAAACAAAAACAAACAAGAAAAAAACCCAAACCAGAAAAAGACTCCCTCCTAGTCACTATGAAATTTATACTTCTCCATACATTCAAGAGGGAAATGACATTTCCTGTGCTTTTTTTTTTTTTCCTCCTGTGGTCACTTTTAAAACGTCCTTTGCTTGAGATGGCTATATGACTTTGGCCCTTTTAGTAAATACAGTGCAGTATCTATTTAGCTAAAGCAGATGTGGTCACGGTACATCATCAGGTTGTCAGTGATGGCTCCTCTTTAAAGTTTTCCTAATTACAATCGAGACACCCAGAAACATTTTTTTCGCAGCTTGCTCCCCTTTGTTGAAATTAGTTGCTTTGATGAGGATGAGCTATTATGCTTCAAAGATAGGTTGGGTTCTTGTAAGTAATGCTGTAAATTGGGTACCACAGGGGCTGCTCGCGTCAAGTGAGAGCTGAGGATAGAGATTCTACCCTTAAATTAAACACTAGTTCAGCTTCCCTGGACAACGCTGACAGCTTTCCTGGAGTATGTTTGTTCACTATGACATTTCCAAGAAAAATCAAGTAATTCACAATTATTTTGAAAATGTAAAATTTTTGATGTTGGACTTTGCGGGTTGAGTGTCCCCCGCTATCTTGTGGGAGGAGGATGGAGATTTAGGTGGCTGATCTCAAGAGCTTTTCTTTGCTGTCCCTGGTTTGGTGGGTTTATTCCTCTACTCATAAATCTAATCTGATTGCAAACAGGCTGACACCGAATAAGTATTGTTTTTGTTTTTTAAAAAAAGCCTTTCTTCCCTAAAGTGCATAGTTTTAAAGAAGATTACGCTTGATATTTGTCTGGGTTGATTAAAGCTCTAAAGAAATAACTTTTTGCTTTCAAAAAAAGAGACAGCTACCAACAGCTTTTATTTCCAACATATTGTAACGTGCTTCGCTCAGTTAAAAGCAGTCTCTGTTGCAAGGCTCTCACTGAAACCAGGACCTAGGGCCGAGGTTAAACAACCATTTTGCAGGTTTGTCCCTGTGTTGGCATATTTGATGTATTGCTGATCCAATTAAGTTTTCACACAGTGGTTGCATTATTACTGCAGGACTTCTTTGTTTATTAACCTTTTTAGTGAGAAATTCCTTCCGTAACCCTCAACAGATTGGACATATGTTAATCTCGCACAATAGAGAAGGAGGAGGGTCAGAAGGAGGTGAAGGAGCTGTGGTTCTGCTGGAGGAGGGAACCACGGCTCTACCAGGGCTCAGGTTAGGGGATGCAGCAGTTTGCAGGCTCATAGCGGCTGTTACAAAATTAAATATTCTGGATGGTAATATAACTATGTTTTATCCATCTCTCCTTCTGTTAAAGCTTTCCACGTTAGGGGGTTTGCAGCCTTGAAACATCCGTGTTTTTGTGGCAATATATTTTGCTCTCCATCTTGTCGCTGTTGGCATTTCAGCCCAATTATGTTTGTTCTCTATTACTGCGGACTAATAAGTCACTTATTAGTGACTGTGATGTTGTTTCTGCTCCTTGACTGGCTTGTGTCTGATATGTTGGAGAAGCTGCTAAGGGAGGGCACCTTGTCTCCCAGGGACAAGTTGGTAGGTGTTGCCTGTGCGTGCACCACACCACAGTTGAAGCAACAGGGGCTTGTATTCCCCTGGGCGAAATTGGAAGGGTTGTAAGACAAGGGCCGGAGGTGGGTGGTGTGTTTCTCATTGCAGGAACTGCATGCTGGCTTACAGAGCCAGGAAATTGATTTTGACTTGCTGGTCTCTGTTTCATGTCATTCATCAGGTATGTGTGCTTAATAACACATCTGATTTACTTCTCCCCGGAGCCTGTACCTAGAACCTCTGGCTGTTGATGCACAGACGCCCATGACTCAGGCTGCAGAGCCAGCAACGATTCCGTGGAGGGGAAAATCTCCCAAGCCTCTGTGCCTTTTTCAGCCCCACGGAGGAAGAAATTTCCCCACGGCATCTGTGTGCACTCACCGCCCCTATCATGTATTACCAGGACTTAGGCTACGAGAGTTTGCAGAATCACTGTGTTTGTGTGTTCTTTTAATATCCATAATGGGTTTAGTTTCCTGCCGCTGTTTTTCCCATCCAAATTCTGGCAGGGCAAGAAGTAAACCTGTTGTAAGATACTAGCGAAGCAAGCCTTCCTCTGCAGGTGCCACAGAAACAGCAACAGGAAGGGACTTTGGGTAACCCGAGCTTCTCTTTATCGTAATTCACTGTGCACCAAGCAAGGTCTCTGTACCAAGTCCAAAGCACATGCTTGACTCCATCCCCAATCAGTGAAACACTAGTAACATATTTAAACCAGCGGGATTTATTCCTGTGGTTAAATGCGTGCTTACAGGCTTCTTTGGATCGGGGCCTGCACAAATAGTAACAGGAAAAATGAAAGTTGTGGATGTAGATTGCTTTCCATAACTTTAAACAAACCCCAGACTTATTTCCTCTCGGTTTTGTCTGGTAGCCAAAGTTTTCTGCCCCTTTTTCTTTGTTCTAGTGCGTCTACCCTGTAGCAACTTGCAACAGCCCAGACTCTCTGCAGCTGATTTCCCAGCTTAGATATTTACTGCCCTGCAACAAGCCCTATAGGAATCCTTTAAGCAGCAGCCTGACTCTTAGCAATTTCTGAAGAGGGGGTGAAGGATATTTGACTCGCCAGGTGCTCTCTGTGACAAGGAACAAAAGTAAATAACTTCTTTAGGCTTTATTCTAGTGTTTGTTCTGCTTTGACTGCTTTCTTTTTGAAATGGCACCTGTAGTGTCTATGGTATCCTTTGAGAGCAGACTGAGCTTGCTGAAAGAAGAAAAACGTTGGAAGGGACTGGAAAAGAATGAGTCTGGCTCCCAAACTCAACGTGCAGTTGTGCTAGACCATTTAAAGAGAGTTATCTTTCCTCTAGTGACCCCTAAAAATACGGATTATTAGTTCCAACGTACCAACTACATTGTTCATCAGTTTGGGAAGCTGGGCAAGAGGGACAATGCTTCAAACACCTTGGGCATTCTTGGCAATTCAACAGTCTTAACGGCAGACACGTAGCAGATCCCATTTCCTTCCCTTTGTCTGTTCATCACCAGTAGCTTTCCTCTAACATCCCGATCCTATGGGCTGTGCAATAACATGGGCAGCTACCAGCGCACAGTGAACCCCACGAAGGCTTGAGGGGAGTTTTGTGCCTCTTAAGGACCTACAGTTCTCCCAGTGCTGCCCTATTTTTTTTTTTTTTAATGCTTTAGATATTTTTAGATCTTGAGCGACAAATATAGTTAATGCATTCAGCACTGACGTCAAACCCAGAGCCAGTGGGTAGCTGGAATAGCTAACATTTTATTTAATCATCTTGGTAAGCAATTTTTTTCCCCCCCTTCCTTTCTTTTTCAGTTCGAGAAGGAGGATCTAGAAAGGCAGTTTGAGCTGGGCCAGACAGTGAGTATAGGGAAGGTTTCTTTGTTTTGGTCTCCAAGAGGAACCTCATTCTCTATTTTGTTGGTCTTCAGGCAATAATTGAAGTTGGAAAAGTGAGACTGAGATGCTATCCTTTGGATCTGGCATCATCAAAACATTGCTCTTGAAAACTGGTTAGATATGTTTGTCCCTTTTTGTGCCCAGGCCGCAGAGGATGTGAATTATGGAGTAATTACAGAGCTCTTGTGTTTTGCTCTGAAAGTCTCTAGTTTAGACCCAGGTGTGTTGATTGCTGGTATTTTAGCCATACATCCCTGCCCGATGCAGACAGTGCTGGATTAAGCTATAAGCTTTCCATAGGGTTGATGGAGCTGTGACCTTTCCCATGACATGAAGCACATGGAGAGCTAGCGTGGGAATTAATCCAAGGTATATCTGAGCAAGAATTAGACAACATCCACAGGCACCAGAAGTAGCTGAGGTTGGCCCCAACCATGGTTATGCCATGGATCTCCTGACGTTGTGGTCCTCAGCATCCACCATGCTAAATGATTGAATGGTAAGAAAGTGTTTAAAAGGGCTTTTACTGCTTAGATTTTGGTATGAGATAAACACGTTTGAAATGTTGGTCAGAGGAAAGGGAAGGATGGGGACGGGCAGGGCCGTGGGGCTGAGAGCCCAGAGCAGAGCGAGGTTTCACAGTGGCTGCATGTGTGGGGCTGCGTGCCGCAAGGAGATGGGTAACCTCTGGGGTGGCTTCTCGCCCCTGCCCCAGGGCAATAACCACAAACCCACCTCTCATGTCCTTAATGAAGATAAGACCCATGGAGGTCTGTAAGGGAAATTCCTGCCTCCACAACCACTCCAGCAGGGCTGGGGATGGGACAGGCCATCCCTGTGCAGGGAGAGGGTTCAGGTCCTGGCACTCCCCAGAGATGGTAACAGCAAAGAGGAGGGTTCTGGGGAGGGTGGGTCCTGCCTGCTGTCACCCCCAGGGCAGAGGCAGTGCTGCCTGCTGGGGGGGGGCTTAGCTCTTGCCTTGCGTTTCTGTGCCCTGACAGAAAGCCCTGACAAAAAGCACTAGGAGGGGAAACGCTGTGGGTGCTGTCTCTCTGGGGGATAATGAATTTAATGGTGCTCAGACCCTGGGCCAGAGTCTGGTTATTATTACTGTCCTGTTTTTTTACAGCTAATAGTGCCATGTTTGAGTCCAATGTCTTCATGACATAGAGCAGCGGTGAGAGAAAATCAAAACTCTTAGCTGCTAGACAGCTCCAGCTCTGGTTTATTTTTCATATGTAAAGTATTTGATTTCTTGAGATCTGGCCTTGGAGCTTGGCTCCATGGGCTGACACTGAGGACTTGGCTGTTCCTGTGTTAACCACTCAGGCTCCGTGGTCGACCTCTGCCTCCTTCCGGAATGTACGTTCTTCCTGAAGAGATGTGGAAAAAATATTTTGGGGTGTTATTGTTTTATCTGTATGCAATAGTTCTGGCTAAAGTAGCATTGCTGATAGAAGAGGTTGAGTGACAGGAATTAAAGACCTCCAGTCATACAACTCCAGTGAGAGTACAAGCATTGGCCTGCTTAACGATGGGAAATTTTGTGTACATCTCTTTTTAATAAGTTTTGCCGTGTTCGACTCTCTCTTGGAAGGATGCTTTTAGAGGAGCAGCATATTTGGTTCAACTCTTCCGCAGGCTGGGTGGAAGCAGCAGCAACCTGTGCTTTGGCACTTGGCACCACTGTTGCCGTGGTCAAGTGCTTGCTTTGTCTCTTCAAATGCATCCACCCAGAAGAGGGGAACATGAGCCTTCCTTTGTAGGCGGTTGGAGAACTGAGCAGCTGTGATTGCAAGGTGCAGTGTGCTCAGAAATGGCTAAACCACAAGTTACATCCCATTAGCGCTCAACGGTAAGCCAAAGTAAAGTACACGAGCATCTTAATACTGTGAGTTAAAACTTGGAGATAATGCAGAAGAGATATGTTTCTACAGGTAGCTTTAAGGCTGTTTAATTGTTTCCCCTTAAAGCAGTCTGGGGACTTGCTAAAGCTTTGGCTGCGCTGAGCGTATAAGCCCATAAGTAAGGTTCTTATAAGTCATGTAATACCATGACATAACCATGTTTGCAGAGCACTGAGGGGATATCCATGAGACCCCTTTGCTCTTACCATCCAGCCAGAAGGTGAGAAAAGAAACTCTTAGGTGGCTCCAGGGGTTGGTTTGGGCTTGGTTAGTCCTGGTTCCCTGTGGTCCCCTGCTTCCCTGGTCAGCCTTTGCTGTGGCTGTGCCACAGTCGCTTGCTGTGAGCCAGTTCGTTATTCTGCTTGGTGACTTGAGGTTGTTTTACCGTATGTGGCAGAGAAGCAGAGCTCTTCCGTACTTCTGGGGCACCCGCAGGCTAAACGCGAGGCTGAGGAGCATCCACGCGTTCTCCTGGGAGATGGACCATGTTTCCCTGCTCCCTCTGCTTTACTGCCGCAGGGCAAAGCTGCGACTTGCTGCGCACAGCCACCGCCATGGTGGAGTCCGCAAGGCTCTGTTTATTATTTAAGGATGTTGGCAAAAGTGTCTCCAGGGCCCCTTGGAAGCAGGTTCGGCCTGTCCCTGAGACTGTTTTCCCTTCTGTGAGCCATCCAGCGCACCCTTCCATCTGCCAGCAGCTCCTGTTATTTCAGCTCTTCCTCTGGGCTCATTCTCCAGGTAACAATGTTCTTTCTCTGCAACAGTAAAACCAAACATTTATCTTAACGGACAGGCCTCTGTGCTATTATGTGATTTTTTTTTTTTTTTTTTTTGGCTCTGTAAATGAACATTGCTGCAATCTGTATTACAGAAGGTTTTTTGGGGGACTTTTGAGAATTAAAGGATTGGGGTCTGAGCACTGTTATATAGGGTACGTTGATCCAGAGATGAGCCAGTCTTGTGATTTATGTGCAGCTCAGACTAGATTTGGACCCTGACTGGCATTGATTCAGCCACAGAGCAATGACTTTCTACCCTAAATTGATTCCTATAAAGGGTTCTGCTGGGATTCCTCTTTTCTCTTTGCCTTCTGAACACACCAGGCAGGTGATCTTAGCTGAAGCCTGCCAAATATTTTAATTTTGCCCTACTCTAGCTGTTGCGAAGCTCAGCACGTTCCATACCGAAGCAAAGGTCAGCATCTACCTGCACCAACTTTCTTTGGCTCACCTTAGATCTCAAATGCTTGAGGAAGTATTTGGGGTATTGTGTTTTTGTCAGGAATCTTACAAGCAGAGTTTATAACGCTGCAAAGTCTCTCCAGGGTTGGGACGCCTGTAGGTGCCACTGTAGTATAAATGCCACTATTTCCCTCTTCTCTAGGAAAAGGAATTGGGCTTGTTCCTAGTTTTTCTGCTCTGCTGTGGGGCTGCGTGGCCATAGCAGAACAGCCAGACCGATTCTGGTAGCTCAGACCTACGCAGCACTGCTTAATGTCTTCAGCAAAGTGCTCTACATGGTAATTAAGTTGCATATGCGGCTCTGTAAGTAAGCCATGAAGTCAATACCTCCAGTTCCTCTGCAGACACCCCCTGCCATGGTATTTATAGCATACCTGCTAGTGGGTGGTGTGATTCTTTCTTGTATTTCTATTTTTTTTTTTTTTTTTTAAATTTTCATTCATGAAGGATGAGGCTGCACCGCCCACACAGGAGTGCTGCTGTCATCCTGAGCTGCTGCAAGCATCAAAGCTCAAATCCCTGCGCAGAGGTGCCCACTCTCTGCTGGGAGCTGGTCAAGCTGATGAGACTTTCTGCAGGGCACGGACAGAATCCCACCGCTCCGCATTGTCTAGGGCCTGGTGGGACTGTGGCTCTCGTACAGGTGCAGAAATGCTTTTGGCTTCGTTAGCCAGCCCTGGCTGGCTCTCCTCTGCGCGTGACACTCTCTCCCTGTGAATCTTTCTTTCTCCTCTGGTGTTGTCAGATGAATCCCAGCCCCCTTAGTACACCCTGGCCTGGGCAGACTGAGATTTTTGTACCTTGAGTTGATTGTTCAAAGGCTTTTACTCCCCTTTCTCTTTTGAAAATAAAGTCTGCTTTACCAAGTCCCAAGTTTTACACCCAGAATCCCTTCTTTTTGACATTACTCCACCCCTTCAGCAGCTTCCCCAGCAGCTCCAGCACCCACCCCTGCTCGCCCGCTGTCTCCCTTGCTGGCGTGTTCATCGCCCCCTTCTCCTTGACAGCTTCCCTGCCATTCCTGATGGTCCCTGATGCCTGCTTTGGTGCTTCAGGCCTACGCCACCTTCTTGCTTTTTCTTCCATGCCATGGCCTTCCTCGAGGGGAAAAAAAAAACACTTTGCTTAAGAAAAATAGCCTGCGTAAGACCTAACTCCTTGCTTTGCTTGAGAGCCTTTCACCGTGTTTCTGAACCACACGTGGGAAGGGAGCTGGGATAGCTGCAGCTTTGGGACTCTTTGCCGTGCAGCTCAGGTGCCTTTTGGGTCCAGTGAGGATGGAAAAGGGACGCAATGGAGAATCTGCATCACCCAAAGGGAATGCAGAGCTGCGGCTTTCTCAGCGCAAGGTGCCAGACTTGGAGCCCAGCGTCTGCCTACGGGGCAGGTGCCCGTACGCCTCCCTACCAGCAGACCTCAGAGGACCCCATCCCGCTCGTGCCTGGCGTCCGCCCAGCTTTCTCCTGGCAGGTGGTGGGTCTGAGACACATGGATACCTGCCCGCCGGGACCTGGATCAAACCCACTCGCTTCACGCAAGCCACCAACTAGCCGTCAGATGGTGGTTCTGCATCCCTGCTGCTCTGGGCTGGACTCGGACCAGCAGCTTGCGGGCTGGGCAAATGCCTGCCTCTGAGCCACTGGGGATGTGCAGGTGGACACGTGCTGGGACTGCTGCATGCGGACCCGCACAGCGCGGAAGCATCAAGGTGATATTTTTGGCCTTGCCCTTTCTTTAGGGATAGGGAATGTCAATACAATAAAACTCACTTAAATGCCTAATGTGAGACTAAACATCCTTGGAGGATGGAGTTATTCTGTAGGCTTTTTAGAGAGCTGCCGAGGGCACTGGAGGCCTCCCAAGTGCAGTTCAGAGGAATAGATGAAATTTTTTGGAAGCATATGACCCCAATGAGCAGACTGCTTTGAAGGAGTAAACTTCTAGACGCATAAGCAATAAGCCTTTAAATAAGCAAACCCAGGGATCACTCTTTACTTTTGCTTGTGTGACTGCACATACCATTCCCCTCCCCCCCGCCCCGAATCTAATAAAAGAAAACATTTTGAAAAATTAAGTCAATTTAAACAGTGTGTTGGAGAGAGAGCTCTTCCTACAGTTCCCCAGTCCGTCTCCATCTCTGCCAGGAGAAAGCTGAATGAAAATTATAGTGAGATGAAGTGAGAACAAGGCTGGTGTCCTGCTCAGGGTGGTGTGTAGGGCTGCTCCCCAAGTTGGGGTGCAGGTGGTACCTGTTTCTGAGCACTGTGACAGGGGATGGGCATTGCTCCGACTTGGTGACAAGCTGTCCTCCTCTTGGGCACCTTCTGTGGTCCTGCTCCCATTTCAGGACAAGCACTTTCTTTTGCGTGGGTGAATTTCTTTACCTGCATCCTCTGAGCACAAGGAACGAGAGTGGTAAATGGACACAAGGGACCAAGGTAGAGCTGCAGCAAGAGGGTTGAAGGGAAACTGTGAATGAGCAATTCCAAAGCCAACGTCATTCTGGAAGATGTTTGGGTTTGGGCAAAGGATTTCAGGAATTGAGGACAAATTGCCCCAATGACGAAGGAGAGCTTCAGCCAGAGCAAGTGGTTATATGTGGACTCGTGGCACTCACCAGGTAAAGGCAGCTGCTTTCAACCTCTTTTAGTTCCTGGTCCCCAGACAGGAGATGCAGGCTCCTGAATTTCCAACATAATAGACTTCCTTTTTCATCTCTTGTAGCCCCCTTTAGAGATAGATGAGATACCTTTTTCCTGGGAGGTGTACGGACTGCGTGCTGCAGGTGAGGGGACAGTGCGTGGGAAGGGTGGGACACTGCTGGCAGTGCTGTGCTGGAAACACAAAGACCTTCAGACTTCAGTGACGTTCCCAACCTCCCTGTCTCTGGAACATCTGGAGGGAAAGGTCTGTGTGTCACGAAAGCAGATTGAGCAAGATTTGGCTCCTCCAGCGCTCTGCTGAGCCAGATGAGTGAGTCTGGTGATATATGGACAACGTGGGCTTTTTCTTTCCTTGTCCACATGTTTCTGCATCTCATCAACCAAACTCGAAGTGCTGCCAGCAGCTTTCTACAAGAGAACGTGGGTTTTCTGTCTGATTAGTGGCATCTTTCTGGGTCCCACTGCCTGCAGTCAAAGAGGACTTGTTCTCTTAAAATATTTTCAGGTTATGCACAGCAGTTTAGGCTCATAGTTTGTGCCTGTTCCTGTCACTTGAGGAGTCATTTACTGTAGTTCAAAGGAAAGGAAAATGTTACAGCATCAGATGGGTAGCGCTTTGCACTGGGGCAGTGACGAATTAAGCTAGCCATGGGTTGTGTTTGATCTGGCACTCGCCGCCACGTGATCCTGGCTGGTTTTCAGCCTAGCACGTATTTGGTTTGCCATATTGTGCTGCAGTAAGTGACAGCTCGGAGCGAGACGTGGACTGGTTCCCAGTCCAGACCCTGCCCGAGCTGCGAGGTTCAGCTGGCCGGGTGCTGCAGCTCGGACTGGTTACAAGGGGAAGGTAGGGATGGAAAAGTAAACCTGTACCGGCCCCATTCCCCTCCTCCAGAGCTCAAGAAGGGTAATCATCATTATGGGTCGCTCCTATGGCACTGCTGAGAGAGCAAGTGATTTTCCCTGGTCCAGAGGTGCAGAGGAGGAGGGAGGAGATGGGCAGGTGCAGGAGAGGTCCTGAGACAGGAGAGCCCTGAGCTGGCACTGCAGGCAGGGGGGTGAAGCTGCTGCGCCCTGTGCTTGGAGGTCTGAATGGGATAATAGGACCCCAAATCTCTGCAGCGTGGGCATTGATACCCAGCACCTGTCCGCTCACTGGTTGCAGCATCACCAGCTTTTATAACTGCGCTCAAACTTTCTGCAGTTTTCCCTTCCTGTTGTTTGGTTTGGACATGAGCTGTTTCTTTGGTTTTCTTTCCTTTTGTATAAATGTCTCGTCTCCCTCGGTGCTCTTGGCCACAGAGTAGAGTTTAAAGCAGGACTGTACTGACTTAAAATGTAGAAAAAGAATCATTTTGGAACTCCTTTGGAAAACTCTCTGCCTTCCTCAGCCTGTCTCCAGCCTTGTGAGAGGGGCTGAGTGCTGAGATGCGAGCACATGGCAATGTCAGCGGGGTTACGAGCACAGACCCTGGCCCCGGAATTTGATTTCTAGTTTGATGTCTTAAGCGTAAGCTGTGAATTTCTGCCTGGAAGTGGCAGGCTGTCCTCCTGTGTCAATATCATTCTGATCTGGCATTGCA
Source organism: Stercorarius parasiticus (assembly GCA_013396915.1). Taxonomy (NCBI): domain Eukaryota; kingdom Metazoa; phylum Chordata; class Aves; order Charadriiformes; family Stercorariidae; genus Stercorarius; species Stercorarius parasiticus. Next base: position 249,688 of record VWZL01004800.1, on the reverse strand, counting down.
AATCCCATGCTATAAAAACATGATTAGGAGAAAGACAATAAACAGAGCAGCCATCATTGATGCCACATAATGCATCGTGTCCTTACAATATACATTTTTCCATTTCCTTTTCTAATTTCTAGTAATTGAGCTCAATGAGCCTGCTTGGAGCTGATTTCTCGATGCAGTTTTCTTTACATCTATTTCTGATTTCTGGCCTCACTCCAGCTGCTTGCTTGATGGGGCATTTTATTTTAGCTTCTTAATCTGCTGTTAGAGTTGCCAACACCATGGGGCCCCCTTGCTGCTTTGCTTTGCTTAAGTAGAGTGGATATATTTCTTAGATTAGTTAACCACTTGGTCGCTGCTAATGTAAAAAACCTTGCAGGTGTTATTAGAAGACACCTGCTGTGTTGGTGGCAGGTGGGTTTGAGCAGGCAAAGTGGGATGTGCCGGGTACAGTCAGGTAAGGAACAAGCCACAGACGTGGAGATGAATTTACTGGACTCATCCTCACATGCCCTTCGATTCTAGTGACGTCCTCGTACAGCTTGCAGCTGCCCAGCAACAGTCTCAAAGGACCAGCTGCAGATGCGGCCGTTGTCTCTTTCCCCATCCACATACAGGTAATTGCATTTGAAAGGAATATTATGGGCTCGCGAGCTACCTGCTTTAAGCACAGATCACTCCCATCGCGCATCTGAGGGGGTCAAAAATCTCACCCTTTGCAAGTCCGTGCAGTTTTGTTGAGCGCTGCAGAACAAGGTTGACCTACAGCTGCCTCGGCGCTGGCTCGCTGCCTTTGCCGTTATCTTTCGTGCTGGTTTTTGTTGATGCAACAGAAAGCATTTCCATCTCCTCTTTATCCAAGTAACAGACGTGATCAAATCAGGGTTGTGATGAGGCCAACTGAAAATATGAGGCATAAAACAGAAGCACAAATGCTTTTCCTTCATGATTTCCTTCTTCCCCTCGGTGGCTCAGGGTTTTATGGTTTTATAGGAGAACTTTACCCAGCATGTTTTCCTTGTATTCGCCATTTACATTTTGCAGGGCTTGGTTATGCAGGCGAAAAGTAGCTGTTTTGCAGGTGTCCTGATACATTTTCACTTTTCCAGAAGATCTTTTTGACACAGCATGTTCTCCTAAGCACTGCCATGCTATTGCTGGTTGAAATGTCCCAGCTGGTCTGTGTTTACTGCTGCCTGGATGTAAAAAATTGGTCCTAGAATGTGTGATCCCCTATGGNTTTTTTTTTTCTTTTTAAGCTTTCATATCGGTCCTTCGGTCGTGTGGTTGGCTCTTGACACTGGGAGCATGCTGGTGCCTGGTGGCTGTATAAGACATCTTGTTCCATTGCTCGCTGGGGAATCATCATTGAGAAAATAAAGCACATGTTTGTAGCCTGTTACTCCAATGCTGATCTGCTTCTTTGGCTGAATCATCACCCCTATGCACATAATCACTGTTTATTGTTTACCTTGCTTCTGAATTAATCAGCAAGTTGCCTTAGAGAGGAGAAAGGAAGAAGCAGTTGTTTAACCTTGCTTATGGCAAAATCTCTTTGGATTCCTCATTACTGCAGAATCACTTCTGCATCTTGGGCAAAATAACGTCCTTTCCTTTTCATACATGGGGCTCGTAGTCTAGCACACAGTTGTGACTATTGCTGCACTGGAGAATGGCTAATTATGCTTATTTTTTGTGTTATGTAGTGAGTAGGAATTAGAAAAAAAGAAGCGTGATCTCATTGCGTTGTGAGATATACTAAGGAATGGGAAAGAGTAACAATCCCTGCCATCGCTGTCTAGGTGGACAAAACAGATGACCAAGGCAGATGTTGTTACGCCGTGGGTAGAGTTTCGCAGGAGAATGTAAAGCTAATGATACAAGTTGCTGATACAAATTAGGCACTCTCTGCCAATGCCATCAATAGCACGGTTCCTTTTGCATCAAAGAAAAAACCTGCAATTACTTTCTGTTTATTAGCCAAAAGAGGATTCTGTTGCTGTTGTATTTTTCCCTTGCACACAGACATCTGCAGAAGATACACATCAGCCCACTTGTAGCTTGAATAGACGAGGATTTTGAGCTTGATGGTGATGGAAAAAACCCAACAATGGTTAATAGTTTCTAGCTTTAATTCTCTGCTGGGTGCTTGTATTGGCAAAGGCTGTCCACCCTTGGAGGCAAGTGGGTGGTGATTTGCATGGAAAGGAAGAGAGAAGATGAAGTTGGGATGCAAAGTAGAAAAAGAAATTGCCGTTAATTGGAGAAAAGCCTGGATTTGTCCCAGCTAACTTTAAGTACTTGAATGAGGTACCTGCATTAGAAGATTAGGCATCAGAAAGAAATGCCTCCAATTCCGCTATGTGGAACTGCCCCAGGGACATCCCTGTGTATTGGGGAGAGAGAAATAGGAGCGTGCATGGGCAGCTGTGTGCTACTGGGTCATTCTGCTCTGATTTGTCTTTGTGCAAACCCTTTCCCCCAGTCCTTCAAGTGGGGCAGAGAAACTGTATGTGACAGTAGAGGGAAACACCTGGATGAGATGGAGATCATGATACCAAATTAATTAATGGTTGAAAATAGCCTTGGCGCGTTGAGGTGGATTTTGCCACTTGCAATCCAGCCAGTGAGTCTCCAGCCATACGCAGGGAGTTGCAGACTTGGAGGGTTGGGGCTTCAACTACCATCCTTATGCTTCTCCAGCCTGGTTTCCGAAATCTGAGGAGATTGCAGCGTGAAGCTCTGTGGCAGCGTGCCAGAGAGCACGTGAGACGAGCGCATAGTCACGTTTTTTATGCAGAGCACGTAAACCAGTTTTTACAGCCTGAGGTAAAACTTTAATAGTTGTTTGATGGTAAATTTCCATGTCAGCTGCTCAGGAATTTGGTTTCAGGGCCGAGCCAGGAGAAGCATATTGCAGCGGGGGGATTCCTGGTTATGTGAGAGCCACAAATGTGACCCGGGAAGGCAGAGATCCAAGGGAAGAATGCAAAGTTTGAATGGTAACAGTTGCCTCATTCCAAGATGCAAATGAAACACCAAATGTTCAAGTTCAAGCTGGGGTGGCAGCTTCCCCCCCTTGAAGGATCTGGCCACCCCCAGACTGGGTCTGATGTAGTTTCTTTCTTGAACATATTGAAGGCAGAATTCATCATCTTGGTAACTTTTTCCATATGGCTGTTATTCCTCCTGGAAATAGTTCTGTGTTTGGCTTCCTGTTCCCTGGTCCTCCTTTCCCGTGTCTGATATTTCTTTTTTTTTTTTTTTTTTTTTGCCTTCTTGAGTGTGGTTGTGGGTCCTTTGCAATTCATAACTTGAAAATGAGCCTGTGTGGAATTTGGGATGGAAGATTCTGATGGAGCAGTTAAGTATGCGCAGTGCTGCTGTCGTAGCACGCACGTCTCTAGCCCACTTGTTCACTTAGACGTACTCGCTCATCCACATGGTTACCAGCACTGGGCTCAGTCATCGCAGCTTGCATGCACACACTCCTTCATGTCCTTTGCCAAGTCCTCAGCTCCACCTCGGTGTCAAAAAGCAGGATCATTAAATCCCAATAATTTTCCTGCCTCTCTACAGTCTTTATATTAGTGCACCTTCGTATGGATGCGCATTGTCACCGGTCAGCTACTGAAAGGGAAAGAGGTTAGTGGGACTCTGCTTCTCCAAGAGCTAATAAAATCAAATCAGCAACGTGATTTGTGCACCTTTAATAGACCAGTGCTTCTGGCTTTGGTTGCTGGGCCTGGGCAGGGAGTTTTGATTCAGAGTCCTGATTCTTTGCAGTGAATCCTGATTGGGATCTTACAGGTGTAATTCAAGCATCCAAAGGAGGGGAGGATGTGTTGACAATGGTGCTTTCACAGCCATCTCCATTCTGTGTTATTCTCCGTGACTAGCACCTGATGCTGAAGTAGATTTGATCTTTGCTGGAACATCCTTGAGGTGCTCTATTGATGGTGAAAATTCTGCATGAGAGCCAAGGACTGACTCTCCCAGAGAACTGCTCAGGGCCAAAAGCTTTGGGCTCTGTTCAGTCTGCAGGATTGCAAAATGACGTTTAGCAGCATAAGTTGGTTGCCCATGGAAAGAGCCGATGCTAACTCTGGAGAGAAAGGAACAGAATATAGGCTGCCTTCCCACGCTCTGCTCTGCCCGACACCTGTATCTTAAATTACGTTCATCTCGAAGGGAAGAGGATGAGGGCTTGCTAAGCAGACTGAGAATATCCATCTGAAAGCTCTGATGCTCATTTGATTTGTGCTGTCGTGCTCATCAGCATCCACTTCTCCAGTAGTGCCAGGCAGTGGTAGCACCCTGTTGGTGCCAAATACTGACTTCATTGGGACGTCTGGTATATCACAGGTCAAGCTCTGAATGTCCAGATGGCAGCAAATTGCCCATTAGGTAAATAATTGGGTTTTCTGGAAGGGAACAGGACCTGTGGCTGGCTTGTGTTCCCAAGAGACACTGCTTAGTAACCTTAGATGTTGGTCCTGGAGTTGATGGCCTTTGGGGAACACAGAGTCCTCCTGGCTCTCCTGGATGTTGGATAAACATGATACCCTCTGTGCATATGCGACCCATTGCAGAAAAGGCACTAAAGTATGTTTTTTTCCCTACTGGGCAACATTAGATGGGGCATGGAGACCAAGGAAAGCTTTGCTTTTGGAGTTGAAGCTCTTCTGAGCTCCTGGCTGGTGGAGCCCTGAGGTTCATAGGGTTTGTTATGGGTAGCAGGAACACGAGAGAATATTGTGTACGATGCTGAGCTCATTAGCACCACCTAGCAAACGATAGTGATTAAAGTCCCTGAGAGCAGGCTGGAAGCAATTTAAGGTAGCTTAAGGCCCCTGAAATGAGAAGGGAAGAACCACAAAGTGAGTTGTCTTGGCCAGAAGCCAGTTTATATGGTTGATCCCAGACAGGGGAGACTGAGAAAGAACCAAATTATTGGTACAGGCTTACTGGGAAATGCTCTCCTCCAAACCGCCCAGGCATCAGCTGCCAGCGGACAGGCTAGGACAGAGCCAGTGTGCAGAAACCACTTGACTGCCCTGGAAAAACTGGGTTTGGTGGGGCTCTGATGGATCCTCTCTTTTCTCATCTAACAGGAATAAATGCATTTAGAGCTTTGGGGAAACTGTCATGTCCTCACCCAAAGATCTCTAAAAGAACAAAGACTAAATGGTGTTTTTTTTTTTTTTTTTTTGCTTGCGTTCTTGGCAGTCTGTCGCCCCTGTAACCATGAGATAACCAGACTCTCTCCCCGTAGCTTTGACCATAGTGCAACCCATGTTTGTGTGTGGACATTTACTACCTTCCCAGCTGAGATGGGAAACACTTGGGAAGTCTAGAGAAGGGTGAGGGGATGGATGGATGGAGGAAGCCTTTCCTGGGCTGTGCCAGCTGACCTGTGCCCAGCTTTCCCAGATGGAAGGGGCAGGTACCTTGCCTTCTACCCAAGGCGTGTTTAATCCGCGGGAGGATGACACTGGCGCAGTGGCAGTCTGGATATTTCTTGTCAGAGCAGCTCAGGGCGCTGCTGAGAAGGCAACTGCATTGCCAGTATCTTATAGACAATGTACTTGGCATTATCCTTGATATTCAGCATTGTTGCATTAATTTTTCACATTAAAAGCTATTGCCCTTGTGTAGGAAGGAGGAGGAGTAAGGACAGACACTGATACTGCTGCTTTGCCATGTCCCAGCTCCCAACAGAGGGTCATTTCTCTCCAGACACAGAGGAGGACAGCTTTGTTTCCTACAGAACAGCTGCTCTTAGTACACTGTAGTTACATGGCAAATATATTCAAGTGCTAAGTGAACAATGCTACATGCTTTTATATTTTCCTTTACTGGAATATCTTGCAGTCTTGCAAGAATCTCCCTGGAGGTTGGACGAGCACTGGTGCTAATCCCTCTTTGTACAGCTGGGGAAATGGAGGCACGCACTGGCTAAATGCCTCCAAGAGCCTGTGTGTGGAGCCCCTTGCTGTAAATCACTGACCTGCTGTCAGATTTCCTTCATTCCTCCTCTCCGCCCTGAAGCCAATAGTGGATTTTGCACTCTGGGAGATGGTAAATAATGGCTGGCTGTCACTTGGTGTCATCCCCATGCGAGGACTGATGCCTTATTGTGTTGCTGTGATGCAGGCTGATACAAAAAGAAGCAATGAACTGTCAAATATTAAAATTTGACCTGTGACTCTTATCTTGGTGTACAGATGTGTTTGCAGACTAGGGTCCTCATTGTCTTTTCAGTCTTTACCTGGTACATTAGAGCTTTCCCTGACTCTACTAGTACTCTCATTAGGAGCTTTTGTTTTGGAACACGTGCAGCTCTCACCCAGTTCTTGTTAGCCAGACAAAGGTAGTATTTCAGGAACCTGCTAAGATCCCACGTTCCTCCCTGAAGTGTCAGTCTCAGCCATCTGTACCCCTTCCCACAGCCGGAGCCGATGCTTGTGCTTTTGTTTTCTTTGCATCTCCCACCCCAAGGCCGGAGCAAAAGCAGCCGGGCTCCAGCAGGTCTCCTGCGGTGGACCCACGCTTTTGTGCATGGATGATTCCCAGGTGTCTCCTACAACGCCTACGTCAACCAGTTCTTGGCCTTCAGCAAGGACTAAAAGCTAGTTTCACCGTCACTAGTAACCATTGAAAGATTAGTTTAATGAAGCATAATGAAGAGTACGTGTTAATTGCTGGTTCCGTTGCAGACGAGGTCAGTCCCTTGGTGCCTTGGGTTATTTGTGTTTGGTCTGGCCGTTCCCGGCTGATGGCAGGGGCTCTCCTACGGAGCCGTCTGATGTTTCTCTCCTCTCTTCGTGTGCCCATAGTGAGCAGCAGCATCGCACATTTCCCCCTTTAATTAGGCTAACTACGTGTAGGAGGCATCGGGGCTGTTTGTTCAGGTGGAGGGTCTGGAAGCGGAGCCCAAAGGACCAGAGAAGGGATGTTTTGATGTTGCGGGATACGATGCTGTGCCAGAGGGACCCACACCGGCATGGCATGAGCCCTGTGTGACTACACCAGTGTGACACCCTCCAGGGACAATGCTCTGGGCATCACCAGCGGGGACCATCCTGCCCTGGCTGAGATGCCCCTGCTCCCAGCAAAGTGTCGGCGTTTTTGGTTCAGGCAAAGGGGTGTGCTCATGTGCTGAATGGTGGTTTTGGCTCTAGAGCTACGTTGGATATTGTGGCATGGTGTGGCATTGTGTGGGGAAGTGTTCAGCCCCAGCAAGCATGGCTGGCCTCTTGCTTCTTGGCATCCCATGCCACAGGATGCACCGTGGTGACGTTGGAGAAATTTAGCTGGAGCCACGTCTAGCAGGTAAATGTTAAGGTGTCTCTGCAGGTGTTATGAGCCATGCTGGAGAAGGCTGACTCCTTGCAGATCCATCCAGTAGCTGCTTGATGCAACTGTGAACCTTGCTCTGTTTGTGCTGAAGGTCAAGGTTAACAACAAGCTCCTGAGTGATGTGCCTTGATTGTCCCCTCTGGCCCAAAGATTATGATTATTGCAGGATGAACTCTTGTGATATTTGGATTTGGAGTATTAACCAGTTTCTCAAAGGTTAATATTAAGCGAGGGTGATAAATAAGTAACGAGGCACACTGGTGGGGTGATGAGAGATGTCTGGGAAATGCCTGGGTCCTCGTGAATTACCCTTAGGAAGCATTATACCGTGTTGTGCTTAGCAAGTCCAGCCCTAACAACTGCTCGGTGCGTTAAGTGCCCCTGTCTCTGTGGGAGTTGACTCTGGCTGGTAATTTATCCCATTGGGATTTATACGTTTTTCTCCAGCGACTTTATTTCCTTGTGCTGGGCAAGGTGGCAGATGCTGTGGAAAGACAGACCATTCCTGTTTCTCTGCTTGGCACCAGCTCACTCTCATGGCCCTTCAGTTTGATCCCATCCCCATTTGCTCCTGTGGCAAGTTCCCGAGGGCAGGGCTGATGGCTGTAAGGAAGAGCTCGGTGTTTACTGATGTATGCTGTACATAGTTTTGGGATTTGCTNTTTTTTCAGTCTTGAAGGCTTCCACTAGCATGAGTTTTATAAGAGTTTGTTGTTAAATGTGTCCTTCTTGTACCGGTTGACTGTGAATGGGGAGCAGGCTGGGTTCCTGAGGCTTAACCCTACAGCTACCTGTGACCCTGTCCTAAAAGACCAGGACTAAATTCCCATTGATGGCTCCCTTAGTTACCCTTATTGTTAATAGCTGAGATAGGAGACACGCGAAGAGTTCTTTAGAAGGCTAAATTTGCTCTGGAAAGATAAGGAGAAGAAAGATGAGGATTAGGTAACTTGGCTGCATCATGGTGACTACTTGATGCCCGCCTCATGTGCAATGTTGTGTCTTGTGCCCAAAGTGGCTGTTTTGGTCCCAAACGGACACACACCACCTTGAAGGCCAAAGTCCTGCTTGGAGCAGCCCCTGCTCTGCTCACTGGATGTCAGCCAGGAGGTGGTCCCATCCTGTCCACGAGCAGCCCCACAGTGAACCAGCCAGTGGGATTTAGGCCAGAGACCAGAATCTGTTGCCATTCCCTTCAATATAGAAAGTTTCAAATAATCCCATTTTCTGCCTTCTTTTGCTTGCCATTCCCCATGCTTCCCAGCTGAGGGGTTTAGGAAAAGCTGGGGCTCCTAGTTCCCTGCACTGTGTTGCTTTTCTGAGCCCGGCTTATGCCAGCAGAGAAGAGGGATGCTTTGTATTGTGCTTCAGTCTTTCTTGCCGTTGTCCCCACAGTTCAGCGTGGTGCCTGCAGTGGGGCATCGGCTCTGCCACCCCCATGCCGGATGGGGACTCCTGCCCTGCATGGGACATCTCCTTGTGCTGCTGGTGACCACCCACACATGGCGCTGGGCCAGGGGACCAGCCTGGCTCTGGAGCACTTGCATAACGTGCCGAGCATCTCAGTGGGCTCTGCTGAGCCGCAGTAGGGCTAAAATGCTGCCTCTCATCTATAAATAGAGTGAGTAGGCCAGTTTGCCTTGAGACGAGAATCTTCCCTCCCCCGAGAGCATCCTAAACTTTTATGCCTGATGGAGCTGGAAGTGCTAAAGAAACTAATTCCTCCCTATTAATTGTCCCCCGGTCTCTCCTCTCCCTTTGGTTGGGGTTTTTAACCTCACCTGTGGTTTGAGTGCTCCTGTCCCAGGCAGCACTCTCCAAGTGGGGATGAGGATGCTCTGGCGAGGGATGCCTTGATGGGTGGATATTGGAGGATCCTTCCACAGATGGTTTCCTAGGCTAGGGGAAAATTTGAGACTTCACTTGAAGAATGCTTTTGCAGAGGTAGCTGTGGGCAATTTCCTTCTGATAAAGGCAGACAACGTGAAGGGCAAGCGGCTGAAGGACTCAAACTGGTTTGGAGAGCTGCTAGAAGCAATTCCAAAATGAATTCGAGCTGTACGTGCTGCCAGGTGCAAATCCCCCAGGACCAGCACCGTGCTGCAAGGGAAAGCTGTGCTCCGCTTGTCTGTCTGTGATGTCGCTTGACGTCCTCATCTCTTTGTATATGAGGTTTGGCACATCTGGACCCGTCGAGCAGGGCTGAGTGATGGCACAGTCTCTGTCACAGCCTCTGCTCACCACTGACCGTCCCTCCTCGTCCCCAGCCCCGCTCAGCTGCCTTCCGCCCCCGCTCTTGGCCGCCCTTCCAGGCTGCCACCTTCTGGGTTGTTTGTCATCTGAGGGTCACGCCAGCAGCAATAACCTCTCTGCATTGCCCATTGCTGAAACCAAAACTGAGATGAACCTTAAAAAAAGTTCCCATAAATTCTCTTGATTTTGTGTTCCAAGTTCAATCCCTTTGTGTGTGTGTGTGGTGGGTTTTTTTTTTTTTTTACTGCCCTCTTAATCCGGCCCCTGAGAACCTGGCAGAAATTTGGAGCTATGCCCCACTTTACCAGCTTGAAAATATTTCTCTATTAAAGGCTCCAAGTTGCTGGTTAAATACAGATTCATTTTCATTCATTCCTGCTGCAAGGGATAAACGAAGTATGCTGAGGAGCTAATTATTTTGGGATGTTTTAGAGCGTTTCTGCAGCCAGGTGTTCTGGTTCTTATTTCTTACTTGGCCCCAACTCTGCCTCCTGCCAGCTTCTCCCATCAGTGCTCTGCTCTCATGGACGAGGGTAAATGGTTTGGATTATGAAAGCGATGCTGGCACGGTTTCCTGGGTAATGTGGAGTCGGTGGCTCAGGTAATGTTTACTTAGTCCCTGCGTCCTCCGCCTGGAGCAGCACGTCTGCCCTGGCCCTTCACTGCCTTTCTGATAATTGTGGCTCTCTGGTTGTGTCCTCAAATGTCCTTCGTCTTTAGCAAATGCATCTTTTTAGGAATTTCTAAATGGGTTTTCAGGAGGAGGAGGAGGCCTTTGCAGAGGCAGCGCTGTCTGTAGCTCGGTATATCCGGCAGATCAGGTCTTGCTGATCTCGTACTGAAGAGAGAGATGACTCAGAATAAAGTATAAACCCCCTGTTTTCTCCAGGTGCCAAATGACAAGGGGCTGATATAAAAAATGATGTGTGTGTGTAAGAGTTATATGTATACACACACATGAACATGTAAAATCTGAGAAACTGTGAATATGCCTCTTGGACGTAAAAACAATTTTGGAGTCTTGTTCCTCTCTTGTCTCTTTGTCACTGGTCTGTGGCCCTCTGAAGGTGAGGTTGGAGGCAGAGGTTTGCTTCTCCCATGGCCGCGGGAGGACAGGGGTGAGTGTACTCCTCGTCACAGCTCCAGGAAGACATTCTCTCCAGAGCTGGCTGCTGGACAGAAGGGAGGCAGGTCCAGGCAAAGGTGGTGGCAACCACTGCCCGTTCCTTCACGCGTGGACATAGGATGCTTTGTGCGTTCATCATTCCTGCCTTGGAGGTGGACTTCGAGGAAGGCCCGTTTGGTGCCATGTCTAAACCAAAAAAGCTTGTGTGGTCCCTGTTGGGGTACAAAACCTTGCTAGGTGTGGGCGGGTTGTTGAGGGCTGGGACATGGTGGTGGGGCTGAACAGCCTCTGTGGGGACGGGGCAAGCCAGCTGTGGCTGTGCGTGTCCAGCCCAGTCCCTCCTCCAGGTGCCTTATGAACACTCCCAGTAGCACCATGAGTGAAGGTCGAGCTGAAAAGCCCATGGGCTCCTTTCAGAGAGATTGATGCTGTGCAGGCAGCTAGGGACGTGCCGGGCACCTTCTAGGTGTGCTCAGGAGGCAGCAGGGTGTGATGGCTGCCACCCCTGACCCCACCCGGGGGGGCTTGGGGAACAGCCTCCTTCATTTGGGTCAGTTGTACTTGTAAAGAAAGTTCCAGTCAAGGAAAATGGTTGTTCCTATTTTTTTTTCCTTATAAAATGCGACGACATGTGGTTTTGTATTTGTTTAACTTGTCATGCTTCTTTCTTGCTTTCATCCTCATTTCTTGTCTGTCTGCTAACAGGGCCTGGTTGTCCTTTAGGAGTTATTGCTTTTATTTTGCAGCACGGTGCTTGGTGTCCTCCAGACAAAGTATCTTAGGGATTAGAGGGTACATGTATTTATTTCGTGCTTCTTTCTCTCTGGCTTACTGACTTTAATACCTTTGAATCCCACTGAAACATGTTTCTTGCCCTGAGATTTGGAATTGATTCTGCTTCCTCCTCTTTTGGTGGCTTTCTTCACCAACTCATAAATTTTGCCAATAAATCCATGGGCGGCAGCTTTGTCGTCGTCAGCTGAAAACAGGTTTAGAAAAAATCTCTGTGTAAGGAGCCAGATCTTCCTGAGCTTTGATTCTGATATCCCAAGCCTGAAATTATGTCTTTCTGGTGTGGGGAGGAAAAAAAAGAAGTGACAAGATTGGTTTGCTGCTAGTTTTGCTTTGTCATCCCAAGGTGGATCTGCAGCAGTTACCAGAAAAATCCTCCGGAGATCGAGATGAATCATTTACCAGTTCAGGCAGGCACTGGTAGAAGCCTGCGTAGTCGGGGGATGCCGCGCAGCAGGGGCGTCTGTCTTGAGTCTCCTTGATAATAAAAACCTGTGGCTTCCTTTTGTGCCACTCCACAGCCAGAGTCGCAGTTGCACGGCACTCAGTGGACAAACGATCCGAATAAACAACTACTTGTATTTAGGCTGCACTAGCTGCATTCTTTCATTTCCTCTAAAAAACAGATTGAAATTTATGAGCCTGGTCCAAGTGCATGGTGGGACAATGAGCGTCGTTTGGGTTGAGTTTGTATGAAACCCACTCTAAAGAGCCTGGAAAACCATGGGAATTCAGGATATTCTGATGTAACTCATTTTCTGCTAAGTCTTGAAGGCTGCAGTGCACCTTGGAGGGTTATTGTTGTTCCTGCTATTAGTCGGGTTGGGCTCTGCTGCTCTTCTGGGGTGTGTGGTGTCTTTCCCCATGGCCAGGAGAAAGCCAGGTGGTGCCTTACTTTGATTGCTCATCACCTGGGGTCCCCGTAGCAGTGTGGGTCACCCTCCTCTGCTAGGTCTCTGGACCAGGGCCAGCCTGGTCACTGCAAGTCACTGAGATGGGTTTGAGATCACGGACCTGCAGGAGAAGACCTAGAGTTCATGCTAACCATGAGAGATGCCCTGGGCATTTGCTGGAGCGTTTTGCCGTGGCAATATTGCTGTAAGAGTAAGAGAAGAATTAAGCAGCACCTTGGGGGGAGCAGAGAGACCGAGGAATCCCAAATGGGACCGCTATCTGCAGCTCAGACACTAATTTAATGCGGTTGCTTTCCCTGCTTTTCAGCAGAACATCTGACCCCTTTGCTGCACGGCGATTTCCTCCTCTCCCCTTATTTCATCCCAAATGTTTCTGCTTTCTGTCATTTCATCACCTTCATCCCAGATAAAGCCTCCAAAGGTACTTGCTGTTCCCTGCTCCTGATGCAGCTGTCACCGATCTCGCTGACAGGCCCACCTGGGTGGGGGCAGCTTTGGGTGGCAGTAGGACATATTTTCTGCTGAGGTCTTGCTGCGGATGGAGAAGTAACAGGAGGAATGAGGGACTGTAACACGCACTTGGGAACAGCAGAGGGAGCTTGGAGATGGGTGCAGGATCCAGGCTGGGGGATTTTGATCTTTGGTTTGAAAGCTCCAGCTGGAGCCGGTGAGATCCCCCACGCCCGGACAGCTTCACCCAGGCGCTCCAGTGGTTATATGCTGCATTAGCCTTTATCTCCTTATTATTCTGGGAAGCCTTTGCATTTGAACTCCTTCAGTATCTCTCTGGTAAGCCCTTGAGCACAAACTCAACTCCGAGCATGTGCTTAAGCGCTCAGCGGAGCAGGGCTCCTCTCCCACGTCCCTCCTGGGGAGGAGAGCGAGCCCCGGGGGACACAAGTGGATGTGGCTGGGAGTGAATGAGGCACTCCGAGTGGGGAAAAATACAGGGACAGGAGCCAGATGTCCCTCGGCTCCTTCTCCCAGGTGTCCAGTGGCTTTGTTACATGCCCCTGGGCAAGGGAATTAATGTCTCTCTGGATTGTCTGCCCCGTTGGGAGAGAGGAACTGACACCGATCTGCTGGCAGCAATGCCAAGTGCCTGCGAAACCCCAACCCTGTCCTCAGATCGGCACCTGGGGGACACGTGGGTATCACCCCGAGCCCTGGCAGCGCCCGCTTGCTCCTCTCCATCCAGCCCACGCTAACAGTAGATTATCCTGATTTATTTTTCATGATAAAAGTTTGTTGGTTGTTGTTGGAAACAGACCCTACACGAGAGTGTTTTGTGTGTCAGACAAGGGAAATGATGTATCAGAGGAATGGCTCGGTGCCATGCTGAGGCTGATAAAAAGCTTTCTTTTCAAAGAACTACCCTATATCGTTCCTGGCTCCTGTGTTTTGGGAGTTCGTTTGTTGTTTTTCCCTTTGTTAATCTCTACTGATAGTTCTCAGTCTAATGATTTTTGGTTGGGTGCTTTTTCTCTTTAGGATAAAGGCTCAAAAATACCCCAAACCCTAATCAACCTGTAAAGTTGCTGGGATAAGCGAGGTCCAAAGGGTGGTGGTGCTTATGTGTGTTAGTGCGTGCACAAGGGAAACACCAGTGCTGAGCAATCTGAATGGCAAAGCCCTCAAAAGCTGGCTGGGTTTATTGTATGGATAACATAGGTGCCGTCTGCTTCCCTGGAGCCATGCTAAGTTGGGTCTTACTCATGCCGCCGCCGCCTGCATTACCGTGGAATTCGCACTCAGCACTGATGAACAAAGCTGGGAGCGGGTTTAGCGGGGTGGTGCTTACATTGCCCAGATTATAAACTGCTTATGGTGCTCGCCATATGAGTCCCCACAGTGGTGAGCCTCTGAGGAGCGGAGAGATCCATTCCCGGCTCTGCCCGGGGCACGGCTCCATGGGATTTACCGGCTGCAGAGGCTGGCTCTATGGCATAAGCTTATTGGGACGGTGGTGGATATGTTTATTCTGTAAGAAAGGGCAAGCTGCTGAGGCTGCAAGCGTGCGGCTTGTTGCTTTGTGTGGTGTTGCAGACATGCTTTTGCTGATTGGGGTGGGTTGGCATGAGAAATTACTGCCCTCAGCTGCAGGTTCTCGTTCCCCTTTTGGAAGTAACATTAGGAAAAATCATAGGAAAACGCACCATGTCTTTAGGGAGGAATAGAGGGAGGTGAAATAAGGTCACCCCAACCCAGATCCAGAGCTTGCTCCCGGCTGGCTGCAGGCAAAGCAGGGCAGGATGGCTCCATTCTGTCTCAACGGCAGTTTGAGCTGAGCTGCATTAAAAGCCGCATCCCCGAGGTGGGATGATTGTCCCTAACCAGAACGAGTTTCCTACCTTGTCCCAGTGGGATCCACAAGAACGTGTCTCTTCTGGGGTGAGGAGGTGGTGGCTCTGTGGCACCTGGTTGAGATATGGGTGCTCCTTGTCTCCTCTGCTCTGGAAGCCCCTGGCTCCATCCTTCTTATCAGTCATTCCACGGCCACTTTTAAAATATAGCGCTGGAAAAAATTCAGTGCAGACTTCAGCACTCCCGTCTATCTCCGAAACCCAGAGAGCAGGAGGGATGAAGAGCGAGCAGCGGGGTTTGGACCTGGTGGCGTGTCCTCTGCATTCAGCTTTTGAACCTGGAGCGTGGCTAATGAACAGGGTTATTGCAAAGGCAGCTTGGATCCCCCCTCTGTCTTAACACTACACGAAGAACAGGAGTATAACAAGGTCAGGCTGCTGTTTTTTGAGTGCAGCTGAGACTGATTTGTGTGCTGAAGGCACCAGAATTCAAAATAAATGCTTTTAATGTCTCAAAAATGGAAATGAAATGAGTGCCTTCAGAGTACCGAGGGAACGAGGCAAAAGGCAATGGTGAATGAAATAAACTGCGTGATGACAGGAGTGAGGGGGGAAAATGAAAAACAGGGAAAAGAACAGAGAAGACAGAGCAGGTGTAAGAAATAATCCCCAGCCTGATTCCACGACGGATTTGGTTCCTGGCTTGCCTTGAAACCAGTAGGAGTGAGATACATAAATAATGTTGTGACTCTGGTCCTCGCTGCCATCGGTCCATGGGGACAGGTCACAATCTGCATCCCCAGCTGGCTCTGCTGGAGATGGAAGGATTTTGCCAGTGGATTTCCAGTTTTCTTGGAACAGGATCTACCCGTGATTTGTAGCCAATAACTTTAAAAAAACCCCAACAACTAACCAACCAAAAACCCCACCAAATGCCAGAACTCCCAAATGAGGAAGTGTCTCTGTAAAAGAAGATATCCTCAGAGTCCCCCGTTCTCACTGAGAGGTTCAACTGTGGTTGATATAATTTTAAGAATTAAAACAAGCATTACAAATATTCTATAGCAACAGTTCATCCCATTTAACCCTCTTGGGCAAAAGGTACTTTTATCAGTTCCAAGTCAGGGCAGGACCTGGAGTTTCTGCCATGCAAAAGTATTTGAAATGTGAATCCTCCAGTACAATTAAAATAGTTTGTTTAGGAGTAAATCAAAATATTTTTATTTTGGTTTTTAGAATTTATTTTTGGCGTGAATCTTAATAAAAAGAAAGTAGATGTGGTTTCAAAATAAGAACAAACGTTCCACCCAGTGATAAGACAGATTGTGACTGTTCTCCTAAATTAAGTTCTTATGGGTTTGACCCATTCTAGCAGGAAATTTTGATATGATCGAATTGTCATTTTCTGTCAGAAAACTGTTCTTCCCGAAAATTTACAGCCAGTTCTAATCAATATTTTCCTTTCTTGTACCCTGGGCATCCTTGGAAATCGATGTCCTGGTGCAGCTCATTGTAATGTTTTTCTTACTCTTTGGGACATAATTTAACCGAATTGCACCTGGAGACAGAGGGAGCTTTATAACCCCCTTCCTGCCTCCCAGCTGCCTCCTCCGCAGCCTCCCAGCTCAGCAGAATTCTCCTCTCTTGCATGAAGCTGCGGGAGGAGCGGAGCTGCTGCTCTCCAGCCTTCCTCTGGTCCCTGCCGCTGTGCCCAGCCTGGGCTCGAACCTTTTAATGGACCCCTCTTGGTACCCTGCAGAGCCCCTGGAGCAGCCTGGGGCCACAGTGCTGCGTGTGGTCGGTGGGTTTGCGGGCTGGGTGCTGCCGGTCCTGGTGATGGCAGCGCCTGGCAATGGGAGGAGAGGGGAGCCAAAGCTTTGCGGGGGGCCGGCTAGGCTTTCACCAGCATCTCTCTGCAAGGGGAAGCGCTGAAGAGCCGGAGCTTTGCTAAAGAGGAGAGGATTCACGTGGGAGCCGGGCTTGGGTCTTTGCACATGGAAGTAGTTGCAGGAGTCAGTGGGAACTTTTGTGCTCGCTAAATTCCCTTCCTGTCTTTGATCCTTAATTCCAGTGAGGGTTTTTTGATGCTTGTCTGGCAGCGTGAACACTCTGGCCCAGATACAGGCATCTGGAGTCCAGCTCTGCCTCTGCCCCGTGATGCCGGGAACCCAGCTGGGACATCCCAGGAGGTGACGCACCGCATGGGGAGAGGGGTTATGGGTTACGCCGGCGGCCTGCCTCCCTCCATCCCTGGCTGGCGGTGCTGGGAGAGGGACTGGTGCAAGCCCCAGGGCACGTAGGCAGGGACAGGCAGGTTGTGCATCTCTGCTAGCAGCAGACCTTAAAGCCATTTTAGTCCCCAGCTCCTTCTGCCAGGAACAAACTTGCCTGCGCGTGTCGGGATGTCAAGCGATACAGGAGGTCTCAGAGGGATGGTGTGCAATAAGCCCCAGATGATGGCTGGCACCATGCGGTGCGGTGGGGCTGCTGGAGTTGGGGGGGGAGCATCTCTGTGGGGTGGTGATGGGGTGCAGAGTGACCTGGAAAGGGTATGAAGTTTGAGTAACTTTTATTTAACATCTATTGTTCTGCCTGAAATACAAAGCCTGAGCCTGGCAACCTCCCAAGCTAAAAGCAAGAATTTCCAGGGCTGGAGCTGAACTGTGGGGGCTGTTTGAGCAGTGGGGAGTGGGGGGGAGGCAGGTGTTTTAGAGGTGTAGTCTGCTGTTAGACCAAATGATAGAGCTGCAAAAAAACATGATTTTTTTTTTCTTTTTAATTTTTTTTATTTTGGCAATTATCTAATGGCGAATGAATTCCTGGAAGCTGCTCTGCTCTCCCTGATGGCCTAACAGGAACCATCACGTCTCCCACCAGCCCTGCTGCTCCTACCTGTGGTCCGTCAGGAGTTCAAGAGTTCTTCTATAACATGAAAAATACCAGCATTTGCCATTTTAATTGTGGCCTTAACAGACTGCTGGCCCCTGGCCCAGGCACCGGGGGGAATTATCAAACACATCCCAGGAAGTTAGGGATGTACCGCAGAGAACTGAACTGCCGAAGGGCAGCAGTGTCCTTCCCCAGAGCGGCACTGCCTGTGCAGCAGGACATGCTGCCAGTCGTGTGACAACATGGTCGTCACCTCGCACAGGCAGAGCCTCCAACAGGCGTGAAATCTCTGGGCTGTGGCTTTCACAGGGCACACCAGTCCAAAGGCAGCACTCTCAACCTGCACATGCTCACCCAGCAGCAGCTAAGGTGAAAAGATGCATCAATGCTGTGCTGATGCTCATCTCATTTCCCTTGGATGAGTGATCCCAGTGCAGCTGGGCACCGGTGTGCAACTGGGCAGCTATTGGAGTGATACACTTGTATGTCGCAGTGTGCCTCTGCAGGATGCACCTTCCAATTACCTCCAGGGTTGATGCTGGTGGGAGGAATGATGGAGCAGAATGACCTTTCCCGAGACTGGGACCAGCTGGGAGATTAGGAGTAGTTTCTGGTTTGGGCAACCAGCATGGACAGCTGAAGGTTTTGTGTCTTGGAGCAACAAAATAAGAACACCTTGTCCTGTTTTAAGACTCTTCTTGACCTGATCTGGCTTGGTGTTCAATTAAATGGTATGTCTGGTAAACTGGAATACAAGTGTCCTGCTGTAGGGATGAAAGTGTAACTGCTCGCTTTGATCGTCTCCCTGATGGTTTAAGGGTATTTGTGTCAAGAGGAAGAGTTCCAGGTGAAGAGGCACAACTTCTGCCCAAGAGGCCCTTGCAGCATTGTGCTCAGAGCTTTTGGATTCAGGAGGGCAAATTTAATATCTAAGCTCTGCTCGATTTTAGGACAGGAATCGAAAGCAGTGTTGCATTTTTAATGAGTACTCTAATCATCAGGCTGCCGGGCATTTTGAATCCCTTCTCGTGGCGCAGCTCTTCTGCTCCACAGAAACGACATAAGCAGCTGTTGAGGCAGGGAGTGGGGAGATCCCTCAGTGGGTGCTGGGGGCATCCACACCGATGTTGGCCATCTGCTGTCTTCTTCAGCACGGGTTCATCTGCATGAAGCAGCTGCAGGGGGAGGCATTGAGAACCACCCATCCCTGCTCTCCTGTCCAAAGACCCAGTTTTGGCAGAAATGAGGCCAGATCTGCTCAGGGCAGGGGGAGACAGGGGACGGGACACATGGCCTCCCGTGCCCTAAGCAAGCATGTCAACCCTGAGATCCTGGGGGAAGGGGTGGCATTAGTTCTTCATCCTTCTCTGGTGTTCTGAATTTCGCCCCCCTTTTCCCAATGCCACCTTTTCCCCAGTACCAAAATATCTCACCTGAGAGTCAGCAAACACAACCCGAACCTAATTGGGAGGTAATTCAGGAAGCTTTCCTCTATGCAAAGGTGCTCCAAAAACCATGCCCCAAATCCGCTGAAGACTTGTTTTATACACAGGTTTTCCCTATTGAAACATTAGCTCCTGTTGAACTGCAGCCACACAACAGGTGAGAGGAATCAGGTCCATGAAGAACAAGTGAAAAAGCTGGGATGAGGTGTGGCCAGTAACTCCTAAAACATCCCTGAGCCTTTGCAGCTCTGCTCAGAAGAAGAGCAGACCTGCCAGGACAGACTTACTGCCTGTGTGGGGAAAGCCCTGGCTTTTGGGAGAGATGGAGAGGCACGTTGGCAGCTCTGGCTAAGGAGCACCTGGTGGAGCAGGGAGCGATTTTTGCAGACTTGTTCCACCACTTTGGCCATGAGGAAGCTCTACCACCTTAGGTAAGACCAGCTGCTAATCCAAAAGGCAGCGAGGACACCTTCTTTGGGGTGTCTGTCACCTTGGAGCCCCTGCCACCGCAGTACAGCACACCAGGCACGGGCTGGCATAGGGTGGACTGAGTGGTCCCGGGGCTTCCAGGCATCCCTCTGAGCCTGATTTTTAGAGCTTGGTCTATTATTTTCCATTTCTGTTGGACAATTTGAGAAAAATAAGCTCCAGCATGTTTGGTGGACCCTAGGTACCTTTCTCATTGTTTTTTTTCACAAGAGGTGAAAATAAGATATGTTGCTCCATTTTACTGTTTATATATGTATATATTTTTTTTTAAAGCTCATTTATGCTGACATATGGAGAACTACTGAAGTTAAAACACCATTTTGAACCACCTAATTTAGCAAACACCGAAAGGAAATGTTTGATTACTCCTTCAGCGCTTCAATTTTTCCTGGCTGAGGCTATTTACTGTATTCCGCCCCAATTAGCCATCACTTTTGGTTTCACTCCACGTGCATTTTCCTTTGATAAAGTATTTTTCAGAAGGAGTTTGCTCAGCTTTCTTCCATTCTGAGTGCTGAAAATGAAAATAATATTTCTCATCCTCGGAGGATGTTGAATGGGAAACTCATGTTATTTAGGATGCGCACCAGGGCTTTTGTGAGGGGAAACCGCGGGTTTGGATTGAAGCGGCTGTAACGTATTGTGTACAGATTTTTATGTTCCTCTAGTGATAGTTTGTAGACAAGCTAGGGATTTGCACGTGTGTGCTGGTAAACATATTTTTATGTGTGCCCCAAATGGCTGTTCGTCTGAAGGAGACCTGACTGGGGGTCTGGATATCAGTAGCTGACTCTTAATTTTCCCTTGGGCAGCTGTAGAAGATGAGTTTCTCCTGTTGTTAATATTGAGGCTAAAGCGTACCAAGTTAGCTTATGTGTATTTAAATTTTTATTAGGGTAATTACTGTAAGATAATTGAGAGTCTTGCTCTGGTTTGACCTGTATCAAATTAATTTGTTTTCCCCTTCAGCATTAAGAGGATGGTGCTCTCCACCATCTGAGGTATAGCATTTAAAAATACATTTTCCGCTCCTTCTGATGTGCTGCTGTGATTTAGACGGAAGGAGAAGGCCCTCTCTCTTTATGGGTGGTTTTAATTGAAATCCACTTGCCACACAAATGCTACAAATCTCCAAAGATGCTAGCAGTTGCTAGCCTCTGTGCGGATTTTATATATGTGGGGGTTTTTTTGTGTGTGTTTTTTTTTGTTTTGGTGGTTGTTTTTTTTGGTGCAAGATAGAAAACTGTGTGTTAAGCCATTACCTGTCTCTGGGACAGGCGGGTTTTGACCTTGGCAGGGATCTCTCTGCATTTCAGGCAGCCAGACCTGCTCTCCCGTCTGAACATTCAGCAGAAGTATTCTTGTGTTGCCTTGATTAGCCGTGCTAAAAGAATTAATTTGCACTTGTGGGTGTTTGCGCACGGCTGAGGCAGGTGTAGACAATTTTGGCATCTTCCTCGTTCCTCTCAGTGCCACCTCACCCATTGCAGTGGGTGCTGACATGGGTCCCCATGGCATCGCCGGGGTGGTTTCTGGCAGCAGGGAGGGTGCTGGGGAGGGTGGTTGTGCTTCTGCCTCCCCAGGGGTGTCCAGGACGCATCCACCAGCCATGCTGGGGGGTGTGCAGCAGCCCCTTCCCCTTGGGCTCCCTAATTCCCTTCCTCGGTCCCTGGGGTTTTTTGCGGGTCGGCCCCCGGCCCTGGATGCTGCATGTGAATCCGGCTGCTCCTGGAACATGTTGGCTTGCTCAGGGGTAACGAATTACAGAGCGATTGCAGTAACGTTGTGCTGGCTCGCAAGCCCAGGAGCTGGAGTTCTTATTAGCCCTGTTATGTATGGGTGTGCTGTGCGTGTATATCTGCCGTTTGTTCTCCCCTACGCCTTTTGAAGATGAAAAAGCTCTCTTCCATCACTGTAGCCGTGTGCCAACCTGCTGTTTGGGGAAGTGAGGCGAAATGTGTGATGTGTGGGGTTTGAGGGCATGTCTTGTAAGCCTTTATCCCACTGGGTAATGCATTGCTTTTGCAAGAGGATTTGGAGGGGCTGAGGGTGGGGATGGGATCCCTGGGATGCTGGGCTGTGTCTGGGGATGATGCAGTGCTCTCATGGGTGCAGTGGGAAGGACAGCATGCCCTGGAGATTAGAAGGGAGAGAAGTGAGTTATATGTTCAAGGGTTTCTCCCAGACAAAGCAGGGAAATGGCATCTGTGGGGCAATCTTCTTAGAAATGCTTGGGGTCTTCTAGAAGAGATGGCAATACCAGCCCACCTCACCTCAGATTGCTTTATGCCTCTTCCCAACCTCCGATGTCTGATGAATGGGCCTTGGGCATCACCTTTCCATGCTCAGAAGCCTCCTTGGTGATGGCCAGGAGGGAGCCACTGCTGGGGGGCAGGCACAGGGGGGAGCAGCTCGGCTCCTGGTGGTGAGCAGGTCCCTGCCAAGCCCAGAGCCCTTTTGCTCTGTACCGCTTGGAAGTGAAATATGAACAGGCATCAGCTGCTTCTCATTAGATGTCATTAATATCCAGAGCTGGAAGCTTTGGAGCAAAGGAAAACTGCTCAAACCTGGGTAATATAATTCATAAGGAGCATTGGTACTTAAAGTCTGGAGAGGGGAGATCAGCACATGGCTCCTCATGGAAATGACTGGCATAGGCCATGGAGGTAACCTCATTTGGTGGAAGACCCTCTGTGTTGCTCCTCTTTGCTGGGTAAAACAGCTAGCACTGCACTTCTGTGTAAATGATTGCTATTTCTTACTACTATAGATGCATTTCAGACTTTGCAAATCCATTGCCTGAGCCCAGGCGAGGTGGCCAGCTTGACTTGCCGAGGAAGAGGAGCTGCTTTCCACGATGCTTCAATCCACCCATCCTGGGTGCTCCTCATCTTGATGAGTGGCCATCAGGGGATGTGTGTAGAGGGAGCCTATAGAATTAACTTGGATTTTGTGAGTTTTGAGGATCTTTTAAGGCTGGCTGAAATGAATCCTGTGTACAGGGAGTGACAGTCCCTGCCTGGAGGAGCCCCAGTGCGGAGGGATGTGTTTGAGCTCGGGTTGGTTCTCGTGCAGGGGATGCGTTGCGTTGGCTGCACAGCACCATCGGCCCGCTCTGCACCATCACCTTGCCCCAGGGGCTCCTTCAGGCCTGAAAGGAGGGAGCTTTGCAGCTCAGTAGTCCACATTCACCAGTTCACCAGCTCCCGCGATGGTTTGTGGTGTCCCTCTGCCCCACTGCCACTGTTTCATGGAGCAAAATCCCACTTGGCACCACAGGTTACAGGTTAGGGACCTTTTCATGCTCTTACAGCCTTTGTATGTCTGGGGCTTTTAACATCTCTGGTAGCACAAATATTGTCATCTCTCTGGATCCATCCTAGAGGGCAAAGGAGATCCCTTGGGGCCATGGTGGGTCTTTGCAGAGCTGATATCTCTGGCTGACCAGACTTGCTGGGGAGGGGGTGGCCTGGCCCTGGGACACAGGAGCTAGGACAGCCTGCGGATGCTGGCCTGGCCTGGCAGACGGCAATAGATGTTGCCCAGGGATGGCACAGGTCTCCTACACAGCTGTCTTGTACTGACTTCAGGATATTTGGAGGTTTATGCTCTATTTAGTTATTAATATTTTATTGTCACCAACTAGACTCTGGTTATAAGGGGCCAATCTCACTGATAAGTGGATGTTAGGCTCAGCTTATTTATCCCAGCCTGAGAGCGTGTGATGTCACAGTACTGTAGAAACTGCACTTTATGATTTCAGAATTAAAAGACAGATTGGAGATACCTGATGCGGAGCAAGCTGGAAATAGCTGGGTGTGTGAAAAGGAAGGCTTATAGTTCCATGGGCAGCGCTTGTAGATGCGGAGTGTAGGCAGGCTGCTGATAACAGAATCACAAAATGGTGGGGGTTGGAAGAGACCTCTGGAGATCACCCAGTCCAACCCCCTGCCACAGCAGGGTCACCCAGAGCAGGTGGCACAGGAACGCGTCCAGGCAGGGTTTGAATGTCTCCAGAGACGGAGACTCCACCACCTCTCTGGGCAGCCTGTGCCAGGGCTCTGCCACCCTCACAGCAAAGAAGTTCCTCCTCATGTTGAGATGGAACTTCCTATGCTCAAGTTTGCGCCCGTTGCCCCTTGTCCTGAACATCTCACAACCCTGCTGATGTGCCTGTGAGGGTGTTTTTGTATGACTTTTAAGAGGGGTTGGGAGGAAATGTGGTACATAGTGTAGGGCTGGAGTTGTGCAATGCATGTGTGTGCATAGCCTGAAGGCAGCGGGGAAGGTGTGGAAAAAATGAGTGCTGGTGCATGGGAAGGGTGGGCTTATAAGTTGAGGGAACGAGGCAGCAGGTTCTCCCATGTTGGAGGGGTAAAAGGCTTCAGGTCGTCCCATGTTGGAGGGGTAAAGGGCTTCAGGTCAGCCAAAAGAGAAAGCCCTTGGGACAGGTCTCTTGGTCCGTGTGCTGCCCACAGCCTTTGCTCCCTGTGCTCGCAGTTCTCCTGCCCGACGGGAGCATGAAACCAGCCGTTTGGAGCCCCAGAGCCCTTCCATCCTCCGAGGCTCCCCGGGAGCAGCACAACCTTGCAGACGTGGCTGCTCTTCAGTGACTTTTGGTG
>VWZL01004800.1:200488-225484 GCA_013396915.1 Stercorarius parasiticus | reverse complement strand
TTTGGCAGGGGGAGAAGAGAAGGACAGGGTAAAGCTCTAATTATAAAGCTGCCTTGCCAGATACTTCATGCTCCTAATTGCTGACACAGGCTAGTTTGGGACGTTTTTCTCCTTCCTTTCCTGTTTAAATAAATAAGTAAAAGCAGGTTAAAGGATGCTCATGTTTCAGAGCAAGCTGTGTGACAGATGAGAGGGGAGATTTCCACAAGTGCTTGGGCCTGGGCTTTTCACGGCTGCACTGAAAACCACGGCGTGAGGGTGGTAGGGATTTATTGACTGGCAAGGGTGGCACCAGGCAGCTTGCATTTTGAAGGTGCAATTTGACTTCAACTTCCCAGCCCAAGGAGGACATGAAAGCCTATGGACGAATCAATTATCTGAGCTGCAGGCGAACGTGGGCTGAGCTGCGGAGGAGGATTTGCTGACCTTGCACCCCACCGAGAGGCTGGATATTGTGATGGAAGACGATCCGTCATTGAGGTGGGGAGCACGAAAAAGTGCTGCCGCGGCTCGACCTGGCTGGAGGGGAGCATCTCCCGGGGCCGGCGACGGGAGAGGAAAGCCTGTCCCAGGAGAGATGGTGCAGCGAGTGGCTGCCACCTCTTTGCTTTTCCAAATTTGCTTGTTGCGTGGTTGCGGTGGACATGCTGACACCGGCCGTGCTGCAGGGAGGCACTGACTCCCCTGTGGCTTTTGCCTGGGTATCAAGCTTGGGGGATAAGGATTCTCAGAGAAGTAATTTAATATATGCATTTTGAAATTGAAGAATTCTCATCAGCTCCATAGCCCTGGGCCTTTCAAGCGTTTGGCTCTGGCTCTGGTGTCAGTGCAGCGCTCGATGAGATTGTGCCTGCGAAACGGCAGTGCCAGGGTCAGGCAGCTGCAGGCGAGCCCGGGGGCTCTGCAGTGCCCAGACAAGAAGCAGAAAAATTTGTCTGTTCTGTGATTCCTGTGCTACTGCCAGTGCCCCCCTGGAAATGATGAGTGGGACAGATCTCTCAGATAAGTGAAGGATTAGAGAGGTATTTCTGTAAGCGCATGGGGCTCTAAACCGCTGCATTTGAAGGCAGAGGGGAGCAGTGAGGGCAGGTGGAAGGAACATCACAGAATGGTGGGGGTTGGAAGGGACCTCTGGAGATCACCCAGTCCAACCCCATCCCAGAGCAGGGTCACCCAGAGCAGGTGGCACAGGAACGCGTCCAGGCGGGTTTGGAATGTCTCCAGAGATGGAGACTCCACCACCTCTCTGGGCAGCCTGTGCCAGGGCTCTGCCACCCTCACAGGAAAGAAGTTCCTCCTCGTGTTTAGGTGGAACTTCCTATGCTCAAGTTTGCGCCCGTTCCCTCTTGTCCTGTCACCGGACACCCCTGAAAAGAGCCTGGCCCCATCCTCCTGACACCCACCCTTTCAGTATTTATAAGCGTTGATAAGATCCCCCCTCAGCTGTCTTTTTTCCAGACTGAAGAGACCCAAATCCCTCAGCCTTTCTCCAGAAGAGAGGTGTTCCAGTCCCCTCATCGTCTTAGTAGCCCTTTGCTGCACCCTCTCCAGCAGTTCCCTGTCCTTCTTGAACCGTCTTGAACTCCAACATCGTGCTGGATGGCACAGCTGATTTTATCTGCTGTTCCTTCTTCCTCTCTGCTTCATCCAGACTCATCCAGCTGCACCCAGCAGCTACCTGGGGAGAGCTGTTTACAGACTGAAAGTTTTAAACCTAATAAAGCATTATCTCCAGCCAAATCCCCTCTCCCAGTGGCCCCATCTCTACACATAGCTGGTGGCAGGCTCCTTCCCAGGCAGATTCTAGAAGGAGCTGGCTGGCTTTTGGGAAGCGCATCCTGCAAAGCTGTGAAAGGCCGTTGCTGGAGCCCTGCACTGTCAGCAGATGCTGCTGGAAGGGCAGGTGTGGGATGCGGCAGGCGCTGGCTTCCCACTGCGTCCTCCCACACCACAATCATCCTCCGTCCCTCTCTCCTGCCCCGGGGATGTGGCTCCAAACCTGTCACTTTCACACAATCGTTCATCAGGGAGCAGAAACTCCCCCAAATGTCCCCTTGCTGCCTCAGGTGTCCTCCAGAGGGTCGCCGGTGCACAGGGAGGATGTTATAAGCCGTTTGGGATGGGTGCTGTGTCCTTGAAGGAGTTGGGGGGGGCGTCGGTGCCAAGCACAGAAAAGCTCTGATGCTGCGAGGACTCTGCGTGTCGCTGTGAAGATGCACGTATGCAGCAGTTGAGATGCTGAGATGTGTAATGGCACAAGCGAAAAATTAAACCCCGTGTTGCTGGGTGGGTCATGAACGCTATTGAGTGGGAAGAGAGAGGGAAAGGTCATCTGCTGGTGCCCATCAGAGCACTGGTGGAGGTTTAGACAATGTCCGTGCTGGTTCTTCTGTGGTATCTAGAGATGTTGGGTGCTGGATTGTTTTTTTTCTGAGGGCCAGGACCAAAGTCCTGGGGTAGTTTAGTTCCATCTTAAAACGGGAAGCACTGGAAGTGGGGAGCAGTGGCCCGCAGACACCAAACTTTCAGTCCTGGTGAAATTAGTGCCAATTTTGATGTTGAGGAAACTCAGCTGAAACGTGTTTTCGCTTTTGGCTTTCTAGGATACCTTTCCAAATCATGAGAGCATTGTTTACCATTAAGGGACAAAACATCCTCTTCTGCAATGGCATGAGACAAATAGCGCGAGCTGCTGGGCTGGGTGGGAACTGATCCTTCTGGCAGCTTTTTCAAAGTGCTGTCCTACCTCTTAATTTGGGAAGGTAGAAGAAACTCTATACTATAGAGGACATCATATGGTCAGTTTTGCATTGATAAAAGACAGTAATTTTTCAAAATGTTCCCAGAAAGATTATAATTAGTACAATTAAGTGTCTTGAACGATAATTTTATTCCACTCAGTAATAGTACAAAGCACAACCCCCCCCCCCACTCTATGAAACAATGCACCCAACATATGTAAGCTAACATCTCTGTGTTGTGATCTGTACATTGTGTGCTTGTTTATATTTAGCTCATTCAATTCTGGATAATTTCTTGTCTGCTGGAGAAAAGCCCTCGTGTTGCTTCCGTGCTTAGAAACGTGAGTGAGGATGGCTCATGGGCCAAAAGCAGTTTTGGTCCAACTTCACATAGAGAGACTGTTTGGGTGGAGTTGAATGTGAGTGAGGGCTGGGGGTAGCCGTAGTCTTGCATTGAAGTCCTCCTCCCACTCTGTGCCTCAGTTTCCCTTTCCGT
The DNA here is from genome assembly GCA_013396915.1 of Stercorarius parasiticus. NCBI lineage: Eukaryota > Metazoa > Chordata > Aves > Charadriiformes > Stercorariidae > Stercorarius > Stercorarius parasiticus. Next base: position 222,247 of record VWZL01004800.1, on the reverse strand, counting down.
TTGTAACCTGCCTTCTACAGCCAACAACATAGTGAGCTGGTTTGGTGATGGTGGGATGGCAGTCTCCTCACTGCATTCATCAGTGGGCTCAAAAAGTGAGAATGTCATGTCATTTTAACATCCCTTTAGCCCTCCTGAGGGTTCAGAAACAGTCTGAAAGAGCAAGATCCATAGAATCACAGAACAGTTAAGAGTTGGAAGGGACCTTAAAGATCATCTCATTCCACCCCCCTGCCCTGGGCAGGGACACCTCTCACCAGCCCAGGTTGCTCCAAGCCCCGTCCAACCTGGCCTTGAACACCTCCAGGGATGGGGCAACCACAGCTTCTCTGGGCAACCTGGGCCAGGGGCTCACCACCCTCACAGCAAAGAATTTCTTCCTCAGATCTCATCTAAATCTCCCCTCTTTGAGTTTAAAGCTGTTCCCCCTCATCCTATCGCTCCACTCCCTGATCAAGAGTCAAGAAGTCCCGTTCCACAGGGCAGGTGCCTTGAGGCAAATGTGTACTTGAGACCAGTGCTGTGCTTTGGGGTGCTCGTGTCTACACCTGAGAGCCTGAGGGTGTCCCTGGGAGCAGCTCTGCGGTGGGGCACGGGCACTGTCAGCAGCCAGGAGCTCCGATGTGCTCCCGGCTCGGGGCTCCCCCGCTCCTTTCTCCTCCTCCCCAGCCTTACCCGCTGTCTCTCACGCGCTGAACAGACAATTAGCTTTTACATTTTTGTGGTGGCTGGCCCCATCACTGCAAACATTAGCTGGAAACTTCATTACAGAAAGAAAGCACAAAGTTGGATGGAAGAGGAGATAATTACCTTTCTAATATAATTATGGCTGGGCTGGCGAGCCTTTTATCTCAATCCGTGTACTTCTGGTTGTAATACAATAACGGGCAAGGATTAAAATTTACTAGGTTATCACTCGCCTATGGCAGCCAGAGGCGTTTTCTCCCCAACGTGGGAGGAGTTTGTTAGAGGAGATTTCAGGTTAAATGTTTTGGGAAGGGGATGATTTTGAACAAGGAAGGAGCTGGGGGGGGTTGAGAAACCCTCCGAGCTGTTTAAGCAGCTTGGAAGGAGATGCACCATCCTGTGTGTCAGCTTGAGTTTGGAGATAGTCCCATCTACGGCCGCGGTGCCATGGTCTGATGTGAATCGGGCTCTGGATCTGGAGCACAGAGACGGTCCTGTCTGATTGATGTGTGCCGTAAGCAATTCTCCCGTCGAGGCTGTTGTGTGTCAGAGCTGTACTTTGAGCCGTCCCTTCTGTGACCGCCGGAGCTGTGGGGAGGGGAATGGCAGGTCCCCGCTGGGCTGGGGAGAGGAGCCTGGGCAGGAGGCGAGACCTGCGTTAGAGCAGCAAAGCAGAATGATAGAATGTGTTGGGTTGGAAGGGACCTCCAAAGGTCATCTAGTCCAACCCCCCTGCAGTAAGCAGGGACATCTTGAACTAGATCAGAAGGCAGGGCTCCCTGTCCCCCTCCCCAGCCAGGTGACAGCACCCGCTTTAGTGTTTAGGAAATAGCCTGGGGTTACGGGTTTGAGTATCAGGCGGCCTTCGTGGTGCTGTGCCAGGCTTAGGCTTCACTGCGTCTTCATTTCCCAGATGGTGGGACCAAGGGAATCTGTTTTCTGAGCCCTCTCACAGAAGTGCTTTTCCATCACTGTCTTCCTCAGGCTTTGGAAAGACAAACCTGTCTCCCTGGCACCTCCCTGGGGCGCTGTGCTCTCCTCCCCTCCCTGCTGCCATCCGCTATGGGATGCATGGCAGGGACTGGTGTCAGCCTCCTGCTTCCCAACCCTCGGCTGATCCCATAGAAAGGGCTGATCTGTAGAAGACAGCTCCTCAGTCCTCTCCTGCCAGGAAAGCCCCGTCGCTGTTTTACTCTGAGCACCAGTGGTGCTCTCGCCGGCCATCCCTCCACCCTGCTCTCCCCGGTGGAGCACGGGGAAGGGAAGAGTGGGTCTGGACAGCTGATCAAATTATAAAACACTGAAAAGGTCAGAGTGGTACAGTTTGCTGTTATCTTTCACAGAACATAAGAGGCATTAAAATTCTGCTGTCTCATTCGTGTAACAAGGGAGAAAATTGTAACAAGAGAGGAAAATGAAAAGGGGGAGGAAAAAAAAATCTTCTCTCCTTCAACCGGGTCAGGGAAATGGAAATGGTGTAAGTTTAACTCCTGCTCTTAGCTGTGACTTCCAGGGGCTGGATGTGTCTGCACGTGCACGTCCAGCCTCTTGTTTCTGTGTAGAGGAGTTAAAATCTTGCTTTGGGGATGGTCATTAGTGTAATGAATTTGGCGGGCTCAGCTTTCTCATTTTGAGTTCACCACCTTGGCCTTTGGCAGAGCCTGTGCTCAGAATCGGGGAGGTGTTGGGGACGGGGAGGTGAGTCTGACATGATTGAAGCTGGAATAACACGAGGTGAGGACGAGCTGCTGGCTCAGGCAGAGGTACTGAGGACTGGGACAGCAGTGGCCAGGATACACGTGCATCGGTGTTGCTTCCAAGGGAGGCGATGGGGCTGCGTGAAGCGTGGTGGGACAGCATTGATGTTCGTTAACTGGGTGACCTGCTGCCATGAAACAATTGCAATGGAAGGGGTGACCAAACCATGTTGGACTTGGGCTTTACAAGAGCTGCAGAAGATGTGATCAAACTTGTGTGTCTTTACATCCACAGTCAGATAACAGTGAAAAAGTTATCACCAGTAGCGAGTAGATCTACCCAAGCAGAGCCCTGCTCTCCTTTCTAAAGCAAGATGCATAAATGGAAGATGCCGTGTTCCTCAGAGTTGCCTGCTGATTTCATCCAAGCAGCTCCATTGCTGATTTTGGGAACTTCCAGGCTAAAATGCTCCTTTGTTTGAAGAATAGCGGGGCCCGAGACAAATGCCAAATCCTGACTCTACCCCAGCCTGTAAATTTTGTCATCTGTAAAACCCAGATGCAAACTTTATCACTCCAGCTCCATCCTGTGCTCTTGGCAAAGCCATGCAATTGATGTTGCTTGGCATCCTCCAGCCTCCCTCTCTGCTTTTCTCCCCCCTCCCACAACCTGACTTGTCCTTATTTGCTGGAAACTTTGCTGGAGATCTGCGTGGCCCCAAGACCTGTCCTCCAGAAGGAGGACGCATCTTACCAAGCTTGTTCCTGCTGAAGTGGTTCTTGCTTCCCCGCAGCGTTGCATTCACTACCCACCTCCTCTTTGATCCGATGGTGCAAAACCCACTTTGAAACTCTTTCTTAGCAACCTGTATTTGTGTTTGATTGAGTTTTCTTGCCATCACGTTCATGCCATGTCAGGCTGCTGGGGAATATGATAACAAAAGAAAAGGGACGACATAAATCCATTATCCCATGAATTGCAAGGAAACAAAGGAATTTCCTTGCCTCCTAAGAATGTAATCTACTGAAGATTGCCGTGATATGCAGCGCGCTCGTGTAAATATCAAAGTGCAATCGGTCATCTCAGCCATCAGCAGCTGAAGAGGTGAGTGGGTTTCCCTGAGAAATGGAGCTGGGAATGGTGGCTGTGCACGAGCACTGGTGGCTTGTGGGGGGGACCTGGTACCCCCAGCTGCCCACGTGGCTCTGAAGGCAAAACGAACATGTGGGAGATGCAGCCAAACAACTGCCTCTACCTCAAATGCTCAGGTCCCACACCGCATCCCGATGGGCAGGAGGCATCAACTGACTCGGGCGAGAGCGGTCTCCTTCCAGGTTTGAAGGATGGCTGCCCAGAAATCCAGATTTTTTTTCCCCAATGAGAAACAGTGGAGGAAAAAAATCCTTATTCCAAAAGTTTGTGTTTCAAAAGGTAGGGTTTCCCCTGGGAGGTTTCAACCTGATTTTAAGTGAAAGTGCCTGCTTTCAGCCAGCTTTACAGTATCATTGCAGTTAAAACCAACCAAATAAAAATAAAATCTGAAGTCATATTTGAAGTCAAAACGAAACTAAAATGTTTTGTTATTTCCCACTGGAAAACTGAAATTGATGTTTCCCTGAAAACAAACATTTTTGGTAGAAAAAGGCAATCTTCAGCACAAAAGCCTTCTTTGCTGAGTGCTTTTTCTAAGAACTAGCAACACCTCCTGATTTGCTTGAGTTATTGCCATTAAGATGCCACCTATTTGCATTTTGCTGGGGCTGCTTTTATTGCAGGAGTTACACAATGCAGTGTTTTGCGCTTTCTTCTGCTGTTGCTCTTAATTGAAGTAGCGCTTAGAGCCCTGAGAGGCGCTGGTAATGCCCTTGTGCCGGGTGCCAGCGTGCCGCAGAGCAGTTGGCAGCGTCTGGCCTGAGCTATGGACCAGCCCAACGAAGCTGGGAAAAGCAGAATGGGAGCAGGAAGAAAGCAGAGCAACTTGAAGACCCCAAAACAAGTTGGGGCGCTAATGGAAGAAGGACTTAAATTTTTTTTTTTTAGGTGGTTCTCACTGCTGGTGTCTCCCCAGGCCCCAGTACCATGAGTGCACTTCATCCCCAGCCCTCTGTCAGCATCCCGCTACCCCGTCTTGAGGTTTGATGCAGGAATTATTACAAGAAGTTTTTCCCTCTGTGCTGTGGAAAGATGGGCTGGGTGATGGTGAGGATGGCGGGGAGGGGGACAAAGCAGGAACCCAGACACGCCGCCCCCAGTGCCACCCAGCAGCAGCCCATGCCTGGAGCTGCCACGTACACATCTGGAGCTGCCTCCTCCCGCTGTTTCCAGGGCTACCGGAGGAAGGAATCGCTCACGATACCAAACCGGAGGGAAGGCGATGACTAAGCAAATGTCAGAAATGCTTACTCTGGAAACCACACTGCATCTTCCCTGCTCGTAGCGTAACGCCGTCTAGACAATGGTCTACTCTGTGCAAACTCTCAATTAATGTAATACCCGTAGGCTGGAAAAGTGCTCAGAGGTCCTGGTGGGTGCAGCCCCACAGCTGCTGTTGTGGGGCTTTTTTTCTGCTTGGAGAGCGGCGAGTTGGGTGGCTTGATGGGGTTGGGGTGTCCTGGCCAGGAGAGGAACTGAATGGGCAGAGATTAGAGCTGGGTACCACGAGCCCCCTGAGATTTAAACCTACTCAAATGTTGAAGCATCTCCTTCCTCAAAATCACAGCTCAAGCAAGAAAGGTGTATTATAAAGAGAAAACAGCAGCATGGAGTGAAACAGTCACTTGTCTTGCTCACTCGATGATCAAACTCAAGTCAGATCTTAAAGTCACTCTTGCTGCTCCTTGGTGAACCCGACTCATGCGTTTTGGACACCAGAACTGCCAGCGTGTGGTTTTTTTTTTTTTTTAATTTTATTTTTTTCTCTGCTTGTGCTTTTCTCCTTTTCTCCGTTGGCTGTAGAGGTAAGCCTGAGGTGATTTAGCTCCTAATGAAACACTTAACTCTCATGCCGAAAAGCTAGGAGGGATTTCTGGACCATTTCACAGCAATAGACTGCATCAACAAAAAGCATCTGATGCTGTTGGCCTACATCCCAAAGTCCTCGGTGCTATATTCTCCTGTGCTGCCTTGTCAGAAAGATGCTGTGGACCACAGGATGCTTCTCACCTCTCCTGCAGCTGTCTAAGAAATTCCCTGCGGATGTCTCTCTCCTGCCCCATAATTCAGGATGGTCTTCATATCACGGGGAAAACTTGCTGCCTCAAATCACAGGGCCAACAAACATCCAGTCGTCTCTGCTGGATGCTGCTGTCTGCTTGTATTTCGGATGGCTGCAGCATGAGAACAAACTCACCCGCTTGGTCAACGGAGTGAAATGAAGCTCCAAAACCCACGACTGATGCAAGCGCAGCCTCCCCTGGAAAACGGCAACGTCCATCTCCGCTCCGCCGGCTTGTAACTGCCCGATGGGCCCAAAGGGACTGCTCTGGAAATTTGGAAAACACAAATATTTGCTGCTGTGCTGGGACCTGGTATGTCAGGTTTCAGCCCAGAGCATATATTTTTTAATGGCTGGATTATACAGCCCAGAAACATTGAGCCTATGATGAAAATGCTGCCAGACTTCTATCTGCAGCAATTCCAGCGTTCTTAACAGCCCAGTGGAGAGTGAAAGCCTCTGTTATCTGAACTGCCAATTAATTTAAGCACATTCCCCTGTCCTGTTATAAAGATGTCACTTCTCTGCACTGGCGGCATTGCTCTGGGGTCTCTGCTCGGTAGGACCTGGCTGCTCTGCCCGCTTGCTTTGCTGCCTCATAGGCATTTGTGTGCTCGTGTTGGTTTTGGGCAGGGGATTATCAGGCTGCAGTGGGTGAAAAGGGGGGTGGGCAAAGTGGGGAACAAGTGGGCAACTGCAGCGTGGGGTGGAGGAGGAGGAAAGTAGGACGGGCAAACCAGTGCTCAGAGAGAGCACGACCATGGGCTTGTTTTGTATTGGCATTGATGGTGATCCATGCCGTCATTAAATATTGCCTCCTGCACACGCTGAAGCTTTGCTGTGTTCTCTGAACATCTTAATTCCAGCCCAGTGTGTACCTGGCTGCAGCTAGTTAATTAGATTTCATAGGCAACAAGTTGTTGTTTCTCCAGTTCTTTTTATCCGAGGACCTTGGTGGTTTTTGACTGTGTGGAGTAGCTGAGCACAACTGCTCTCCTGCAGACCCTTTTGGGCATGTCCTACGGAGAGTAAATTCAGTCAAACATCCTCCTCTTACTGCACATCTGCCAGCCTACTGCTGCGTGGTCCGGTACGCTGCAGCCTGATCCCTATTTCCCCAGCTTTGCCAGTGAGGAGCTGTCTCCATTTGGCTCAAACAGGGCAAGACCGAGGTTGAAAACACAAAACGAAAACTTGTTTGAACTGTTGGATTGGTATGGGCTCTGTTTGAGCAGGGATGATCAGGTGAGTAACTCCCCGGCAAATTTGGGTGGTAGCACCTTGCGTGCCGTGGTTCTAGCAGCTGAGGGCAGCCAGAAGAGACTTTCTAATTAGGCCTTAAAGTTTTGGGAAGCATCCTCTGGTATTGGTCATCCTCAGCAGGGCTTGGGCACGGGCAAAGCACTGGCGTGGTGTAGTTGTGGAAACATGTTGTGCCGTGGTTGCACCGCGCTGGGCAGAAACAGGCCTTGGAGGCCGCTGCGCCGCGAAGAGCGTTCACCTGGGGCTGCTCGGAACCTTGTAGGTGCACAGCTTGAGCTTTATCTACACAAGATACAGAAAAGAGAGGTTTTATCTGTCATGTTCATGAAATACTGTTCCCCAAGCACAAAGCATAGGAACTGATATGGCTAAATTATCCTTAAAAACAGAAGGGGGGGAAGTTACGATTTCTGTTTTCAGTATGGAAGGAATAAATTCTGACTTTCTCGTGTCCGCAGCCCAGCTTGCAACAGGTTTAAAGCACGGTACAGATGGCTATGCAATTATTGCCAACATCTACTCATTATATTAGATAAGACCCTGGGTTTATTTAGCAGAAGCAGATGGAGGGAATACACAATATTTTAGATGTCTTGGCAAACTGTGTTTTCCTTAGAACAACATTGCATGTTTGCTGTGATAGTTCTGGCCAAAAAAAAAAAAAAAATTCGAAGAAAGAGGGAGAATGATATCTTTTGGGAGTGACAATGAGGTATGCATTAAAGAAGAGATATTATATTGCAAGTCTTATGATATCTGATGCCTTATATTAACCCCTGTGACAAGGGGAGAGTTTCGGCTTTTATTTGAAGTGTGTATTTTCTGTGGCACATACACTAAAGCTTGAAAACACGACCCCAGCTGCCTACGAAAGCTGAGGAATCACGGGACAAATAGAGAGCCCTAATGTTGTTATTTTTTTTTAAAATGGTCTCATGACTTTTAACCCAGCCTTGTTGATTTTGGGGCTGCCTATTTATTTGCAGAGTGTGACCGCTGGCAATACTGCATCTCTGAGCAAGGGGCACCTGCTGGAGGGTGGAAAATGCTTTGGGCTTGGGTCCTTTGAGGCACTAGATTTGGACAGGAGGTGTATGAGGAACTTATGCATCTCTCTGCTTGCTCAGAGGATTCACAGGCAAGACTTCCCTCAGAGACCTGTGACCTTGGTGACAAAGGGTCCCATGACTATCTGTGACATGGGTGGGGACCAGTTCCCTGGCCAGCCTCCAAAGAGCAGAAACCCAGCTCTGTGCCCGTCTGTAGAGGTATGTGAGAGCTTTCCAGCCTTTGTCCTTCTCCAAAGTCTGGGCTATCAGAGAATTTCTTGTGGGGGCATTTGCCAGAGACAGACAGGGTGCAATTTTCCCGTCTTGTTGAACTTAACTCCAATGGCGTCCAGCTTGATTCAAGCTACTGTCTGGGAAGACACAGGACGGCAGATGTAGGTAAGGGAGTTGGCACTGCCTCTAAGTGTGTAACGTGATGGTGAGTAGTGTGGTAGTTACTTGGAGCCCATGGCCCTGAGAAACAGTCAGAGCCATTCAACGTGCAGCTGCGGAACAACAACAAATCCAGTTTCTGCCTCCGTCTCTCTGGAGTTCAATATTGGCTTCCATCCATGGCTTAGGTAGTCAGCTGAGAACTGAAAGCTCAATGTATCATCTGCTTGTGATGGTCTCAAGCTGGGAGCCATGAGCATAGACCAAAACCAGGTCATTAAATTAGCTGGCCCTGGGCATGCAGATTGGAGGAGGCCGCATTTCCTGGGCAGAAGACCTTCCCGGTTGATAGAGCAGGCAGAGAATTGAAGGTCTTCCCCTGCACAGAGGGACTGTGACTGTTCCCTCTGCTCATGGTAAGGTAGCACCAAAGGAGTTTTGGGTGCTTGTGCACACGCTAACCACATCTGATGCTTCTTTGGTTATACCACCTGGATGGTGTCTCTCCACGGTGTGCAAGTGGCAGCATGACCTGAGTGTCAGTCCTTGGACGTAGCATGACTCCCCATGTGCTTGTGTTGGGAGGATGAGCACAATGAGAATGCAGGCAGGAGGAGACGTGTAATGACATGGTGATGGCGGCAGAGACCTGCTGTTTGTCAATATTTTGCTATAGTGTGGGGAAAAAAAAGAACAGGAACACTTGAAATTCTGGTAAAGCTCTTTAGCTAAGATGGCTCAGTTCAATTCATGTGATGTTTTTGGGTCTCTAATTGGTCTAGTGCACAAGTACACCCAGGTGTGGATGACGCTGATGATCCTTTCTTGCCAGTTCTCATTCATCTGGCCATGCCAGTGAGGCTTAGCTGTCCGAGTGCTGGGGAGCGGACACAGAAAGTGCGCAAATGCGGCAGCAGGAATTAACTAACTCTCCGCTCTCCACCTTCCCATTTATTACATGAATGTTCTTGGCTATCTTTTTGCATGATGTTTGTATCTTTGCTCATTGTCTGCCTCATCTCTAGATTGTTCCAGCATTCAGTGAAGGTGGAGTGGATGGACCCAGAGGAAAGCCATCCCTCCAAGCACTCTCTCTAGAAGCTAGTGCGTGGTTCAGCTGGTGGCTCAGTGGAAAAGAAAAGCCTGCAGTGCAGAAAGGCCCAGGAGACAGTAACCTAACAAGAAGTCTCCTTTCCACGTGCCCAGCAGTGACAGATATTTTTCCTTCTCCTTCACACCAGCCCCTCATCGGCGGCTGCTCCCTGTCCCTCTCCTCCAGCTCCAGCAGCACCAGTTCAGCGCCCCAGGAGGGAAGGCTGTGCTCTGCTTTGAACCGCTTTGTTTTGCTTTTTAAACGATAGCGTAATTTGATAGCGATGACATTTTCTGCTCAACTCGTGAACAACTACTTCTGGGGACGGGCCAAATGCAGAGGGCAATGTGGTTCTGGTTCCAAATAACACAGATTTCGTCACCGCTCCCAGGGCAGCCTGGCAAGGAGGCTCTCCTTTGGTGGGTACTATAAGGAAGAAGCGTTGAGATGTGCTTTTAGTGACTCAGACCTCTTGCCTCCTGCAGTGCCCATGCTGTCCTGCTAGCCCACCTGGCAGAGAAATACAGCCCCCATCCACCTACCAGCTGTCCTGAGCCCTTTGCCTGGTTTCGAACTGCCAGCCCTTAGAGAGCGGAGTCACGCTCCTCTCAGCTTTCCGGCAGAGCCAGGAAAAGTAGCCTCTAGTTTGGGTGACATTTTTTCATGCACGCAGGATCTGGGGGTTTGTATTTTTCAGGAAAATGGCAGCTTTAAATCAAGCACCAGAATATTTGCAGGCTTGACGTGAATTGCTTTTGCGAAAAAGGAAAACACATTAAAAGTCAGAATACTTCACTTTAGAATTTGACAAATGAAGCAAACAATCCCAAATGAGATTTCTTTGCTCTATCCTTTTCCCCCCCTCCCTCACGAAGTGAAAATACTTGGAACGTTTTGTTGACCCTGACATTCCCCTCTCCTCTTCAAGAATCTTGTTTGCTACTGGGCTAAACCCCTCCATAGCTTGCCCATACACCAGAGACCGTGGGGTGGGATGTGTGACACCAGATGTCTCCAGGAAAGTGCTCTGGGCTCCCAGCTCCTGCTCCCCGTATCCTCTGATGCCAGCAACAAAATTCTGGGATGCCACAAAATTCGTTTCCAAGGGCAGAAAGCAGCCGTCTCTCCTTTGTAATGTTAATGTAGCGAGACTCAAGGTGTGACCTACTTTCCAGCCACAATGAAGTTCAGGATGGTTTTAACTCCTCTGCGCTTGGTTTTCCCAGCGCGAGCTCGCTAAAATGTTTTGGACGCGTGCATTTTCCTGCCAGCTGTCATGGCTTATTGCGAACGAGCTTCCTTTTCTCCTCTGCGGCGGGGTATGTTCATGTCTCTCCTGCTTAGGAGCAACAAGGACCTATTTGAGCTTCATAACCAGAATATCTTCCTTCATCCTGGGCAGAAGCCGAGTCTTCGGCACCCTGCGAAACCTCATTTGTTCCGTGTGAGTGTCACACGTCGCTCGGTTGCTGTGTGTCTTGCTGGGGCGGAGGAGTCTCTGTCTACAGATGCTCCTCTCCCTGTCTTCTCCCTGGAGCCTGGCTCGGGAATTACAGTCAGAAAAGTAGGTTGCAGGTGGTTTGGGGGGGGATTCCGCTCTCATTTTGCTTTGTCTCCTCCCAGGACTCCGGCGCATTTCTGCCATGCGAAGAGAAGGAGATAGTTTGCATTCACGTCCGGGCAGCTCTCTGTATGCTGAAAGCTGGTGGAAAATTTAGTGCTGGCTACAAAAGGTTCAGAAACGCACCCGTTTGGTGTGAGACCAAGCAATGAATTTGCTCTCTGTGCCTCTGAAACACAGAACCCCCCCCCCTCCCCCCCCACTGTTGAATATTCTCCGTTCCTTGCTGTATTTTGCGCTCTGTTCCCTTCATGTTATAGCTAAAGAGAGATTTATCCTTCACCACATCGAGCTTGTTTTGATGGGTACGGTCAGTTTGGGGCCCAGTGTGTTTATATGAGGAAGGGGTGGTGTTAAGGAAAGGATTGTGACCTGGTATATTGGGTTGTAGATGTGCTTTGAAGGGAAAAAGTAGGCTTAGACATAATATGCAGGTATCTACTTGGATGTTTTGACTTGGTGTTGGTGATCCAAAGGAGAGGCAGAGACCTGGCAAGCTGGGCCCTTTGATGTGGGCTGGACTGGACAGCTGGTGGGGAAGTCACCAGTGTGGAGCAATGGAGCCAGCAGATGAACCCAGTAATGCCATAAATTAAACGGTGCAATTAGCACTCCAGACCTACTTATCGGCTCAGCCCTGGTGTCGACTGCGTGTCTTTGGTAGTCAAGATAAAGCTCACACACCATGAAATCAAACTGAGTGAAATGGGGCATCTTTCCAACTGCTCCCTTGCATGTAAATTTGTGCCGTGGCTGGGAGGAGGAGGGAGCAGCGGGACTGACAGCCGCGTCGCTGCCGTCCAAGTGACAGCCAGGCTCGCTGCTCTGGACAAACTGGCTGCCCACATCTGAGGGGCTGGCTCACGGGCACCCCTTGGCTGGTCGCCTCCGCTGACCTGCCCTCAAGTCCCGGGCAAGAGAATCAGCCAGGCCATGTCATCACTGTATGACTGAGCAACGTCTTCAGTGTGTGTTCTGGTGTTAAGAAGGTGGAAAATACCCATTTTGATTTGCGCTGCAGCTGAGGTGCCTTCTCACCCACTATTAGCATCACCAGGTCTTTTTGCAGCTTTTTTTAACGTGTACAACTGGTGTGATTTCTTGTTGTGAGTCTTGTCCATTGGCTTCATCTGCTGCCAAGGCTTTGTACGTGTTCCTGGTTGGTGCACACGAGGAAAAGGGGGCAAGTGATGTCCTGTCGCCACAAGCTACCAGAGGCCACGGCACCTCCTTCTCTATAGTCCTGTCTGTTTGCTGTTGATGCTCTGGTAGTCTTTGGAGGTCAGTGCCATGGGGACCTGATGTTTGCAATGCTTCCAATAATACTCCGTTTCTTGTTCCCCCTCTCTAATCCATCGTAACTTGCCTTCCTCCACCTGCTGCCTGAGCTCAGCTTGGACCTTGCACCCTCCTGCACCCAGGAGTGTGGGGTACAGCCCTCCTGGGCAGCAGCTTCCCTGGTAGGAACCTCTGTCTGGGTGGCCACCTCCACGCATCCCAGGTTCTCCTGGCTAGGTCCATGGTTCCTGGCTGTTGCGTGGGGCAGACGCTGGAGAAGATGATGTTTCCAAATAAAGACCATTAATTCAAAGGCTGGGAGGTGCGTGGCGAGGCCGGTGGCTGTCCTGCACTGGTTGATGTGCTGCTGGTATTCCTGATCTTGGAAAGTCTCGCCAGCTCCAGCCAGAAGCATGCTGTGTGCTGGTTTGGGGTTAAAATGTTTCAGCCATTCAGGAAAGCAGCAGGCAGAGCAGCCTCCCATGGCAAATCGTTTCAGAGGAGAAAAAAAAAAAGGAAAATATATATTTTGGTAAATTTTTAATGCCCTGCATATGCTTTTGAAGGGAAAACACCAGTTAAAAAGCCCAACCACTTAAGATTAATTTTATGGGCCTTTTTTGAGGGAAATAAATCTTTTCTGTAGAACCTCTGGATTAATTTTATGGTCTTTTTTTTGCGGGAAATGAATCTTATCCGTAGAACATCTTATTTCAAAATAATTATTTATTTCCACTTAGTTTTTACTGTAAAATTCCCAGGTGTTCCCACAGTGGCATGGGACCGGGAGGACCTTGCAAGTTCTCCCCTTGGATCCCCAGCTACCACGAGCATGGTGACAGCGATCCTCATGGTGGTGACAACTTCTCTGGGGTTCAGGGACCTTCTGCACCCCCCTGGGCAGCAGAGGAGGAGTCAGGAAGGAGCAGGTGGGCAAGGGACACAGGTAGCGCAGAGACGACGGTCAGCCCATGGACCTCCTGTAGATGGGGGAAGCATCTTAAACTAGTCAGCCAAAATTTATGAAGATATTTATTTATTTTTCTCATTGGTTTTCATTTCCTGGGGGTCGCCGGGGCTTGTTTAACATCGGTAGCCTGTACTCAAAGTCGGGCTCTAGGAATGGGGGTGATTTACTGGAGTTTTCTGTGCTCCTCCTGCTATCAGAGATTTGGGGGTCAGTGCTGCCAAGATGCCTGCATTAGGCAGGGTTGAATTTGTGGGTAAGTGGTGGTGGTTTCTGTTTCGTTTCATCAAACAGCTGCTGTACTGCTGGCTAGTTTTATCATTTTTTTGAGGGAAGCTCTCTGGTGGATATTTAGCCTCTCCTAATCCCATTGGAGCGATTGATTCGGTTCTTAGGAATGGGTGCTTGGGATAAAGTCTCTGAAAAAATAGCTGCCTCTGCTTACTTTCTAGGACTAGAGTTTGTAATAAATAGAAAGGTTGCATTAAAAGCGCCTACAATTTGTGTGATTCCTCCTCTAGCAGCACCTGCCCTGGCACCAGCGTTGTCCTGTAGCAAGATCCCCTTGGGAAGTGTTAATCGTTCTCAGTAATTAATCTTGCTTCTTTTGCTGTAGCTGTATGTTATCTGCACACAAGAAGGACATGGACCTGTTGGAACGGGTCCAGTGGAGGGCCATGAAGATGATCCGAGGGCTGGAGCCCCTCTGCTGTGAGGACAGGCTGAGAGAGTTGGAGGGGTTCAGCCTGGAGAAGAGAAGGCTCCGGGGAGACCTTAGAGCCCCTTCCAGTCCCTGAAGGGGGCCTACAGGAAGGATGGGGAGGGACTCTGGATCAGGGAGTGTAATGACAGGACGAGGGGGAACGTTTTCAAACTGAAAGAGGGCAGATTTAGATTGGATATTAGGAAGAAATTCTTTACTGTGAGGGTGGTGAGCCGCTGGCCCAGGTTGCCCCGGGAAGCTGTGGCTGCCCCATCCCTGGAGGTGTTCAAGGCCAGGTTGGATGGGGTTTGGAGCAACCAGGTCTGGTGGGAGGTGTCCCTGCCCGGGGCGAGGGGGATGGTCTTTAAGGTCCCTTCCAACCTGAACCATTCTGTGTGTGATTCTGTGAAGCTGCTGGACCGTCAGCTGCTTCCAGTTCTCCCCTGGGTGTCCAGTGCCACCTCTGGTGTGATGTACAGGGAGGGACAGCGGGAGGCTGGGAAGAAAACACTCTCCATCCCCTGCAGATGTGTGCGCTGAAGGAGGAGCCTGGCAGGCTGCTCTCTGCTGGGGCTGGACCCGTGCTGTGGTTGCTCCCGTAAGCGGAGATGTGTACAGAACCCTCTGTATCTGTGATTGTCCTTTTGCTTAGGATGTCTCCTGCCTTTCTGTTCCTCCTCCTCTTCCTGCTTTAGGGCAGACGCAAAGCAACTCTGTCACCTGCTTCCCCAAGAGATCTTCATTGGGAAAAACTGAAATAAATCCACTAAAAGGCCATTAAAAGAGAGGACAAGGTGGGGATGATGCTGAGGAGCAGGGTTAGCTTTTCCTTGCTCTAATCCACAGGAATTAGAGCTCTGAGGCGAAGCTTGGAGGAGTTTCGAGGTGTTTTCTTTGGTCAGGGTTTCAGTGAGATTTGTCATCGGGCGGCTCTGAAAGGTGCAGCATTGTAGGACAGCCTGTGCCTTGATGAACCAGCACCCAGAAATCCCGAGCTCTGAGGTACTTTAAGAAACAGATTGCTAATTATTTATGTTAGCATAACATCCAGGAAAGGAGCTTTCCCTTCATTCTTTGCTTTCTGTTATACTGAAAGGAATAAGCTGCTTTTGTAATTTACCCCAGGCTTTGCCTAGAACAAAAGTTCTCAAGTGTTTATCACAAATTTGGCCTCTGTCTCTGGGAGCGGGTGTCAGTCAGAGGTTTTTCGGTGGGGGTGGTGACACAGAAAGTGGCATTTACCTGAGTTATGGGGAAAGCGAGGAAGTCGTGCCGCGGTGCCGAGCACTGCAGGGCTCAGGATGGGTGCCAGACCCACAGCGGCAGAGGAGCAGGGAAGGTTTGGTGGTTCCATGCGAGGAACTCCTCACGGAGTTTTTTCCCCTTCAACACCTGAAGCGCTATCAAAGACAACATTCTAAACCTATCAAATCCCAGCGGTTCTGTACAATCCGTTCAGACGCAAAAAGGGCTGCAGATGAAGCCGTTTATTCTTCTTTGTGAGGTTAGCTCCTAAAATCTTCTCTTTTGCTATTTTTTTAACCCCTCACAGATGATTTCCTCTTCCGGCACTGTATCGCCTGTCACCTCCGCTTTGTTCCCTGCTGTTTGTTTGCAGCCAGGGATGCTTCGGCAGGATTGTCGGGATGGGCTTGTCAGCCGGGTCCTTTCATCTCTCTATTTCTCTTATTTTTAATGATAATTTCCGACTTGTTCTGGCCTAACTCACAGTGGCTTCCGTGAGCTTTCAGCTGGAGTGGGGATAAAAAAGGAAACCGGAAAGGTGGCACTTAGGAAAATGCCACAACAGTAATTATTGCCCCTCCCTGGGGCATTTTTCCCTGCATATCTGTGAGCAGTTTAGGGGCACGAGCTGCTGCGCAGATGTAAATTTGCTTTGGTTTCGCAGGGAGAAAATGCACCATCCCTGCCCTGGCACAGCTCTTTGCTAGGCTCCAGCTTTCTCTTCCTTTTCTCTGGGCGCCAGCTTTCTGCCAGCAGGTCCTTCGGAGCAGGGAGACCCCATGTCCCAGGGCTCCTAGGACGGACACTGACCCCATAATGCTTCTAAAAGCCCCAGGACCCTCTTTCCCCCCGTGCCGCAGTTTGGACAGCCTGCCTGGGGCTGCAGGTTGTGAGCACACGGTGTGCGAAGGCTGCTGCAGCCCGTGCTCCCTGCTTTGGTAAGGAAACACGTTGGATGCCCACCTGGGTTTTCTCACCAACTGCCTCATTTACCTGCAAGTCTCAAATGTGGATTTTTTTCAGACCTAGGGCTACCACCTCATCCCCATCGGTCTTCCGTTTCTTCCACCAAAAGTGGCTTTGCTTAGGATGCAGCTGTATTTTTTTTTTTGTTTTTTTTTTGTTTTTTTTTATTCTCTAGGTAAAACCTGGCTGAAGTTGTAGGGGTTTTCAAGAGTGGCTGATTCACGCGCAGGTGTAGCAGTGATAGCTCAGCCGTACGGGCATGGATGGTTCGCATGGATAGACTGGTATTTGATCTGATCCACTCCAGCCATGGGAGGTGGCGGGCTGTAGGGTGCCCTGTGCAGGTTAGCTAGGGGATCACAGCACTAGGGAGGTGGGAATTAATGAAGGATTTAGGGGTTTTGATGGGGGGAGGGTTGCCATAGTTTGAGCAGACTGTTTTTAGCATCATGCCTATTCAGAAGACAGGACTGGAATAAAGACCTCCAGCCACTGGAACATTTACTGGCACCATGGGACTAATTGATGGTGTCCCCCATTCACTCCTGTTTTCTCTTTGAATTTAGAAACAAAATGATGAGCGTATGGAGCGCGGGTCCTCTCAGCTTGTACCACAAACCAAGGCTCTGCCTGATGACAGCACAAATCCGTCTTAGCTCGCTGGAGACTAATTGTGTCGTTAGTAGCAACATCCAAGGTGGATGTTTAAGATTATCTTTTGACTTGAAGTGTGTGCTCTCCGCAGACTGCAGAGTTTTATAAGCGAGCAATTAAGTTGGGAGGATGGAGGGAAGGGAGAAGAGGAATGAAATCATTGGCATGGGCGCAGAAAATTAAATTAGAAGTCTCTGTATGCGATGGATCTTGGTTTAAATTCTCTCCTGTTGCTTATGCATCTATAGAACTGATGTAATGCGAATTTTCTGGTCGTGAAAATGCAAGACCAGGTGTCCTATAGAATAGATACTCTGCTCCTCGGGTCCTGGCTTGCTGCTGCCTCTCTTGCCATCCAGCATCTCAGCACGCTTTTTTCCTCATCTCCAGCACCTCCTGCTGATGGAGTCTGGCCCTTTCTGCACAGCAATGCTGATCCTGTTCTTCCCTGGCCCATGCTTGGCAGCTCTGCTAAGTCAGTCAGTAAGTCAAGGACAAGGTTTTTATCTGAGTGTGGCTGTGCTGTCAGTGCTCCCTACACAGCCATGTCCTCCGCTGCTGAGATTGCCAGACATCCCGCGTAATACATATTACATAGTAGGACTATATGTCTGGTTTTGAAAAACTCTGCTTTTTCTTGGATTTTTTTTTTTTTTTTTTTTTAATGGTAGCTGGCCACTTTGCTGAATGCCCAGCAGCCTGTTAGGAGGCACAGAGAAAAAGAGCCCAGGTGAATCACGGGTGCGCACTGTAGGTGCTCTGCACCTCCTGGAGCATCTCTGTGCTCGGGCATGGGACACTTGCAGTGTCTGGGTGCTTAATCCCCAGGGCACCACCTGGGGTTCACTGCCCAAGTCTGGCAGCTTCCTTCCAGCTTGGGCACGTCTGGAATTCTGCTTTTCAGGCAGGTTTGCAGGTCCCTCTTGGGGAAGGGTTGGTGAAGTGCCAGGTTATGGTCACGGTTGGGTCCCCATGGGCAGCGCTTTCAGCGGTTGTGGTTAATAAAGTGGTGGCACCTTGTACAAGTGGTACCAGGTGGCTGTGGACTTGCAGACCCCACTGGTGGGCCGGTTGCTCAGCCGCTGCCACCTTGGTAGAACAGCCTGGGGACAAACCTGGCAAAAACTCATGGCAATTGCTTATCATCACTTTGAATGGTGCAGTCGACAGGGAGCTGATGAGAGGGTTTTCGCTCGGAACTAACTGCGTGGTTAGCTTGTGGTAGAGGAGCCCTGTCTCAAATCAAGAATATTTTTGTTGAGGCATCATAGGAAGTGCTGCAGTAATTAATGGACGCCGTTTTGCCATGCTCTCTGTGGGGTAGCATGCCTTGCAGGGCCTTCGCTTAAGGAGATTGCATTCTTGCAGCTGGTGGACGCTGTGACAATATTTCTTCCCTTGCTGTGCCCTAAAACAGCGAAGCCATTTCATTTTCTGTGCAGAGCACTTAAATTTTTAAGAATCATTCCGGTTTGGGGGCTGTATTTCTTATCAGAGTTACTGCAGTGTATCAGAGGAAATACTTGCACCCCGCTCTCTGGATATTCTCCTCAAATAAGATGCTCTGGACAAAAATTAATTTTGCACATGCAGAGTAAACTGTATAACTAGAAACTGCTTCAGCTATTAGGGAACACCAGACATCAGGACTGGAGGGATTTCTGAATTTATTGGAGAGAAAAGCTCTGGCAGGTAATTTCTAGTGTAACTTGTCTCCTTCAAAAAAATAGCGTATGCTTTCCTATACGCACGGGGTGCTGCTCTTTGCCGGCCAGAGCCAGTCCTCATGGCTTTGTGTAAATGCCCTCAAAAGCAGCCAGATATTGCACATTTTCTTATAGTCCAAGCAAGTCTCAGCAGCTCTGGAGGACTGTGCGAATTGATGCTTTTCAGTGGACACCTTTTGCAGTGTGATCACAGGTATAAAATTCAAAGCAGCTGGAACGTTTGCTGGTTTTACACAACACTTACCCATGCTTTGGAAAAAGGAATTTGCATTTAATCTCTTTTTTTGTTTTTTCCTCCCCTCTCTCCCCTTTTCCAATTAGGATTCTGGCAACTGCTGGGACTGATTTTGACCTGCGGACCCTGCGAGCCGTCCGGGTGTTACGACCCCTGAAGCTTGTGTCGGGAATCCCAAGTGAGTGTCGTGATAATGTCATCTTCACAGCCGAAGGTGCTCTACTGCTTTTGGGGAGTTACGTGCTGTCCAGAACAATATTTTCTTCCTCTACTTCTTTGCAGTCTGTGGCTCTTGCCCTTACTAGGTTCTATTATTTGTCATCCCGCTTTGTGTACAGTGCTCTGATATCAGCACTGCACTCCCAAATTTGCAGGTGAGCAGCAGGGAATCGTCCTAGGACTCCTTTGCCTTTGGGGTTGAATTAATTCTCTGGGGTGTGAAGACCTGAAACTCTAATTTTGCAGCTTTCAGGCCTCCAGCCCTGAGCCTGGATCTTCTGACAGGTTTTACCAGCTGAGCGTCTTGCACTGGGGACTTTACCCCTTTAATAATGGGGGGGGAAACAAGAAAGGGAAACAGCAGATAGAACTTGGTCTTACCTACTCAATGGGCAACTTGATATATTTTACATGCTAGTGTGAGGGGTCTGAATGCTCTGGTGAGGAGCTGCATCGTGCCTTGCTGGTGCCCTGAAAGCATCAAAGTCCCCACACTGTTGCTTACTGCCTTTCTATTTGTCGCTGTTTGCCAGCTCCTCTGCCCGCTAGCGGGGGATCGCTCTCAGGAGCGTATTTCATTTCTGAGTGTGGCACAGAGAGATTTTTTTTTTTTTTCCCCTCCAGGAAGAGCCCAGTGTAAGGGAACCGTTGCGCTGGGGGATGCTCTTCTCTTCTCTGCACAAGCCCCTCGGCAGCCAGGCAGATCCCGCTCCTCCGGGGCGGTGGGTTGGGGCATCAGCTCCGCCACCTCCCCGGCTGCTTCCGGACCAAAACGTTGGTGCTGCAGAAATCCAACAAGGGTTTCTGCTTTGTAACAACACGAAAATTTCCTGCAATTGGCAGCCTTTAGTGGGCAGGGCTTGAATCCGAGTTCCCACGCAGGAGAGGCCCTTGGCTGGGCTTGGGAAAGGTGTTGTTTATGAACAGGATCTCTGACAAGGAGATGCTGCTGGCTGTCTTTTCTTGGACTTCTTGCCTGTGCAAGGCAATGTGATGTGGTAGTGACAGTCTAAGGGTGTCAGAGAAGTAAGGTGGCCCCTCGGGGGTGTCCCCGTCCCGGTGTGGGTCGCAGGTTCCTCCCCAGGACGACGTGTTTTTTTGTTTGTTTGTTTGTTTTTCTTTTTTTTTGTTTTTTTTATGTGTCCTGAACCAGCACAATATTTTCCCACGTGTTATTTGCTCTCGTGCTCTTAGCGATGCTGTGAAAGCTGTGTGCTGTGGTTTTTTATTTCCTGTAGTGAATGTACAACCCTGAGGTGCATTCGTACACAGCATGGTATATGCTTTTCTTCTACACTCTCAGTATTTTTCCCATCCGACAGATCTTCATGCCTTTTTTTTTTTCCTGCATGCACCCATATTGACCTCAGTAGTGCTGTACAAGGTGACGAGACAATGATGATCCTTCATTCTCCGTACCGTAGGGCAGGCCACCAAGGCGGCTTTCAGCTGCTGCTCATCGCTGAAGTGTTTTTTGTTATGTGCGTCCGTATGACGTTATCTGACACCTCCATCTCTCCAGCCTCTCTCGCCTTATCTCCCCTGGTTTTAATTGAAAATGAGTTTTAGTGCCAGTGAAAAAACTATGGATGGATAGCTCTGGAGACAGGGTTTTGTTTCTCCAGGAGCAGGGTGTGATAGGCACGGCAGCATCGCAGCTGTTCCGTGTGTCACGGAGGGAGAGGCAGCTCCGGGCTCCCTGCCCTGGGATGGGGGGTACCATGGCAGTGCCCAGCTCCGCTGCTGCAGGGTCTGCCTTCGGGAAAAGTCTTTTTATATCTCTAAAGCTTAAGAGACCTTTGAATCTGTGATCTGAAGAAAAGGGGTTGGAAAAAGGTTGTCTCTCTCGTGTCTCGAGTGCATTATGGCTGTAGCATCTTTTTTATGGCACCCTGGGAAAAGCAGCATTGCTTGGTATTGTCAACCCTAAACTTTCCCTTAGGCAGCCCCTCTCTCCTACCTTGCCCCCACCCCCAAGCCCTTGTTTCCCTTCCCTCTCTGATTATGTGTTTTTCCTTGTCCCCACAGGCTTGCAGGTTGTCCTCAAGTCCATCATGAAGGCGATGGTGCCCTTGCTTCAGATCGGGCTGCTCCTCTTCTTCGCCATTGTGATGTTTGCCATCATCGGGCTGGAGTTTTACATGGGGAAGTTTCATAAAACCTGCTTCTCTAACGAGACGGGTGAGCTTCCAGCTTCGCTTCCCTCCCAGCGTATCCTCACGATGCTTCTAGTCCCCTCTGTCTCATCGGGATGCTTTCTGTCCTGCTCTTCTGTTGCTTTCCTTTTCCCTGTCTACGTTTATTGCATCTCTCCCCCTTTACTCACCTACATTAAGAGTTAACAAGACTTTTGTGCTCACCCTACACGCTCAGGGACAGATTCTCCTCTCTGTTACACCACCACTGCGTCCCTGGTACTCCGGGTCTACACAAAAGTGAGAGGAAGGTGCTTAGGGCCTTCTCTCATGGGACAATTTTTTCATATTAGAAGCACGGAACTAAATTTCTGTTGTTCCAGCTTGTTGAAGGGTGGGTTGTTGTGGGGGGTTTTTTTTGTTATTTTCCCAATTTATTGGTCTCTGTTTACATTTTTATTGGGTATAGCTCTATGAACAGCTGCTGAATGTTGACTTTCCTTGCAAGGTTCCTGGGGCAAGTTGTCTGTGGATGAGAAAACTTTGGTGTGAAATAGTAAGGTTGGAAAGACTGGGAGTAACCAGAAAATTAAAAAAAAAAAAAAAAAAGAG